>JAQHUG010000014.1:13079302-13111525 GCA_028555095.1 Dicrostonyx torquatus
TATTAGAATGGCAAACCTGACTTGCTTTTGTGTTCCATTTGCTTGGAATATCTTTTCCCAACCCTTTAACCTGAGCTAATCTTTGATGTTAAGGTATGTTTCTTGGGTAGAGCAGAAAGTTGGATCCTGTTTTTGCATCCATTCTGTTACTTTGTATCTTTTTATTGGTGGAAATTAGACCAATTATGTTGAGAAATATTAATGAGCAGTGATTATGATTCTTTTATTTTGCTGTTGATGGTACTGATTGTGTGTGTGTGTGTGTGTGTGTGTTTCCCTTTCTTTTGAGTCTGCAGCACATCTGCCCAGAGCCTTCTGGATTTTAGAATCTCCAATGAGGAGTCAGGTGTAATTCTAATAGTTCTGCCTTTTTGTGTTACTTCATCTTTTTCTCTTGGAAATTTTAATAGTCTTTCTTTGTTCTATATGCATAATGTTTTGATTGTTATTTACTGTCATAGTTAGTGTTTCTGTTGTTGTGAAGAGACACCATGACCACAACAACTCTTACATAGGAAAACATTTAATTGGGGTGGCTCACTTACAGTTCAGAGGTTCAGTCCATTATCATCATAATGGAACATGGAGGCGTGCAGGCGGACTTGGTGCTGAAGAAGGAGCTGATAATTTGACATCTTGTGCAGATAATAGGAAGTGAACTAACACACTGGGTCAGTATTTTGAGCATAAGTGACCTCAAAGTCCTCCCCAATATAGACATAGCTCCTCCAACAAAACCATACCAACTCCAACAAGGCCACACCTCCTAACAGTGCCATTTCCTTTGGGGACCATTTTCTCTCACACCACCCATGTACCAAAGGGACTTTCTTTTCTAGTCTGTTTGATAGTCAGTGTGTTCCTTTTAACTTTATAGGTATTTCCTCCTTTAGGTTAGGAAAGTATTCTGTGATTTTGCTGAAAATATTTTCTTGGCCTTTGAACTGAGTTTTCTTCTCTCTCCACTATTCCTATTACTCTTAGATTTGGTGTTTTTATACTGTTCCAAATTTCCTGGATGTTTTATATTAGGAAAAATTTCAATTTAGCATTTTCTTTGACCAATGTATCCATTTTTTCTATCATATCTTCAATACCTGAGAGTCTTTCTTCCATCTTTTGTATTCTGTTGGTGAAGCCTTCCCCTATGGTTCCTGTTCTAAATCCCCAAATTTTCATTTCTAGCAACCTCTCAGTTTGAGCTCTTTTTCTCGAGTCTACTTCCATCTTCAGGTCTTGGACTACTTTGTTCATTTCCTTGCACTGTGTGTCCTTTCCTGGATTTCTTTCATCAATTTATTCATTTCTTTATACTGTTGTTTGTGTTTTCCTGGGTTTATTTAATGGATTTATTCATTTCTTATGGACCTATATTATCTTCATACAGCCTGTTTTCAGATCTGGCTATTGGGCTTCAGTACAGACATTGTTTTGACTATTGTTGACTGTGGTTTAAAATGACATCTAGACATCATTGTAGGTCTGGGTGATAGTATCTGACTTTGTCCCTGATGGGTGGATGTTTTGCCCCTTGGTTTCTGCTTCCTCCCTGGACTTTAGAGAAGTGTGGCGGCTCTATTCTGCGTGTTAGACACATTTTTGTGAATCTGTTTCCCTGGCCTGCTCAGCTGGTGTGTTCTCGGGGTATACTTGCTGATATTGGAGGCTGGAATAATGAGATGAGGTGGGGGAAGGAAGGATGAAGGAGAAGACCTTTGTGATCCATAGGAGATGGGGTCAGAGAGGAAAGGGAGACCTCAGTAGGTTTTCTGACACAGAGCTAGGGATGATGACACTGGGGGGTTGGATCTGGGGGAGGTGTAGCTCCATGGTCAGCCTACTTGTGGCTCTTCAGTTAGTAGGGCTTGCCTGCTGGGGTTGGTGGCTGAGATAAAGCCACACTTGGGAGGAAGGACGTTAGAAAGGGAAGATCTGTGGGATCCACAGGAGATGGGGACAGAGGGGCAGGGATGGTGGCCACAGGTGTTCTGCTGCAGAGCTGGGGTGAGTCTGGGGGATTGGAACTGGGAAAATAGAGCTAACATTTTCTTTGAAATAGAGCTTCTCCTCATTCCACGAGACAGTTAGATTACCTGAAATGATTCCTTAACTGGTGGTTTTCAGGGTGATGATGGTTCAACAGCATATCGGATAAATATCAGCATCATTTGAAAAAGTTTTTCCGATGATTGTCAAATGGGATTTCTTTGGCATTTCCAGGGTCTCCCAGACATGTTAAAGCCTATGTACACTCTAAGTCTCCTAACAAGACAGTGAGGTGTTAGGCAAGGACAGCAGGAACCCCGAGCACTTCAATATCCTCACTGGATCATTCACATTGGGAGCGACAGAGTTAGAAACTCAGCTAAAATTGATCGGAGTCCAAAATCCATACTTAATCCTTTTTACACATTGTTGGTGGATTTTCCTGAAAAGCCAAATTCTGTTTATAATTCTATTCAGAAGATTTTCAGTTCCTAAATGCTAGAAGAGGAAATTATGCTTAATAAT
This sequence comes from Dicrostonyx torquatus, assembly GCA_028555095.1. Classification (NCBI taxonomy): domain Eukaryota; kingdom Metazoa; phylum Chordata; class Mammalia; order Rodentia; family Cricetidae; genus Dicrostonyx; species Dicrostonyx torquatus. The sequence continues at coordinate 13,081,814 of JAQHUG010000014.1, forward strand.
TCTTCTGAGATCTTGCCTCCCATCTTGATATTTTTCACAGTGTGAAGAAAACACAAACCTTCAGGATACTACCCGCTACCTCAAGCTTCCGTTCTCCAAGGTCATCTTCCTTGGGAACAACAATCAAACCATGAAGGCCACAAAGGAGTCCTTCTGGATAACATCATTTCTCTGCTCTACAAAACTCACTCAAAATGGTAATGCATGAAAGCCCCCACCTAAGGGATGTATGATACCATTTTACTTGACAGCCCCCACCTAAAGGCATTGTGAACCCTGTGTATTTTAGTAAGCATATTCAGCAAGGATTAGAGTATTTAAGAACTTTGCCCTAGAAAAGCTATTGATCCTTTCATTTAGGATTGCTAATCAAGTGGAAACTGTAGTGACCCCTTGCACGAAATTTAATGACTTAAAAATTAACCCAGTGTTGAAAGCTGTGTCAACTGACTCCTCAAATAACCCATTAAAAAACAAAGCTGCACTTAACACAAGGAAAGATCTAAGTGCCTCCACTTTAAATCTCTGCTTTTATAGCCCCGCAAACAGTGCTAATTGCAGACTTTAGGATAATAAAGCTTGCTTTGTTGTTGTTTTTGTTGTTGTTTAATTAGACAGATAGTGCTTTTCTGTGCAGCATTGCTTTTTCTGTCATTGATTGTTTAGCAAGTTATGATTAATAAAGCAAGTGCATCTCCTTGGCAAATGGTTATGAAAACTGTGCCTGTAATGAAAGAAGTAAATTAAACATTTTGAATTTTTCATGGTTGCCATAGAAGGCTTCTGGCTAGCACCCTGAATACCTTATTAATAAAGTAGACGCAATATGTTGAGAGGAATCACTTCATTACAAGGCATTGTATTTCATGCAGCTCCTGTATCTAAGCTGTCTCTCTCTCTCTCTCTCTCTCTCTCTCTCTCTGTGTGTGTGTGTGTGTGTGTGTGTGTGTGTGTGTGTGTGTGTGTGTGTGTTATGGGACAGTCTGTGGAAAGACATGGTTGTCTCAGAATGTGGGTCTTAAATGCAGGAAAGCACAGCGCTATAGTAGTGCCCCTTTCCAATTCCCTTTCGGTAGCAAGGCTATCATAGTTACATGAGACACAAAGTTACGGTAAGTTTTCCTAGACTTTCTTAGTATCCAGTGTTTAATGGTTTAAATCTTGACTCGGTGACTATAAAGCATTTCCCGAACCTCAGGTGTTTGTTGTGGAGGTTATGAAGACAACAAAATCAACTGGCTCCCCAGACAAAATCTATATTCATCCTACATAGGCTATTTGTGTGTCTATGTAGCAATTACTGTTAATTCAATGTCGTAACTGGGATGTTTCGGGTTTCTATTTATTGTCTATTGTTGCTACAACAATCCTTACCAATTTTCTGGCTAGAAGAGACAGAAATGTACTCTGTCTCTGGAGTCAGATATAAGTCCCGTTCATGTTAGCGATGCTGCGTCTCTTCTGGAGGTTGTAGAGGAAAACCTTTTCTAGTCTCATCTCTTCTAGTTTCTAGGAGCAATCTGCATTGCTCAGATCACGCCCCCTTCCTTCTTCAGAAGCTACCAGGGCAACATCTTCAAATGTCTCTAATTCTGATCCTCTGCAATTTTTTAAGGTCCCTTGTGGTGACATTTCTTGGGAAACTCAGTTGTATTTTCTTGTTAACAGAAATTTGAGCACATTATAAAGTTTCTTTGTCAATTTCAGGTAAACATACCATTTCTAGGAATTAGGGTGTAGATATATTTGAGGGTTGTTATCCTACCTACCACACAGTAAAAAGTGATAACATTGCTTGAATTTGCTGTAGTTCTAGGGCTTAGGGTGTTGTTAGAATTATAAACATAAGATAGCAAAACCCAGGTCCTGTAGTAGGAGACCACTTGTTTGTTTCCCGGCTGCCCAGACCCGAAATAATCACACAGAAATTATATTATTTGTGATATTGTTTGGCCAATCACTTAAGTGTATCACTAGCTAGCTCTTACATCTAGAATTAACACATTTCCATTATTTTCTATTTTAACATTAGGCTTGTGGCCTACCGGCAAGGTTCCAGCTGGCAGCTCACATCTTTCCCCTCTGGCGGCTTCACGGAGTCTCACTGACTCTGCCTTCTTTCTCCCAGCATTCAGTTTAGTTTTCCCCACCTAGTTCTACTCTGCACTATCAACAGGCCAAGGCAGTTTCTTTAGTAACCAGTGGTATTCGCAGCATACAGAGGGGAATCCACATCAAAGTCCTAAAGACTCAAAACTGCTTTCTTATAAAACCAAGAGAAAATTTTCATGTATACCAAAGATCAACTATTCATGAAATTTTTATATGAAATATCTGACTGTATGAAGATGGGATCATCATGTTTAGGGTCTCCCAACTCTCTGAGGATACTGACACATGCTTCGTAACTATGTTGACATCAATTAACCTTGGCAATGTAAGTCAGCTCAGAATGAGCCACGAAATCAATAGTGTATTTCAAAAGATAGAAAGGGATTGGTGGTGCGGAGTCAGTCTATCCTTCTGAGATTTGCATCCTAGGCATACATCTCTACATAGAAGCCAATTGGAATTAATTCCAGTTCCAAAGTGGACTTAGATTGGTATGCATTCATTTTACCTGACTTGGAAAAAAATCCACAAATTAAATTTCCATTACCACTGGACACTTAGTGAATGCTGTGCTCTGCAGGACGAGTCTCTCAAAGCAGATCTGCACCCAGTATTCCTGAGAGGTATGCCTCTTCTCTCTGTGTGCAGTCCAACATTGTTCATGGCTAGTGCTCCAAATCCAGACCGCTCTGCAGATATTTCAGATGGACAGATAATGCAGATTCTTCAAACTTCTGTACAGGAATGGGAGACTAGATGTGGTGGTACACACCTGTAATCCCAGCACTCGGGAGGCAAAGGCAGGAGGATCAAGAGTTCAAGATCTTCCTGCCTACATGATGAGTTCTAGGCCAGCCTAGGCTACATGAAACCATGTCTCAGATACACACACACACACACACACACACACACACACACACACACACACACACACATTACTAAGGAGTAATTACATCTTCATTTATACTTGCTAAGCTAGATACAAAGAGTTTACTGAATAAATGCTCCCTGAATAGAATGTAGGAAATAAATCATTTCAGTGGTAGAACATTTTCCTGATTTCCATCTAGCATATCTTCAGATGACTGAAGCGGACCTAGGAGATTTTACCTTAACACTGAATACTATCTGCGCACAACTGATTACAGCTGTTGAGGTCCTAACCTGGGTCCTGATAGGCTTAGCAAATTACGCTTGACCACCTGTTCTCAATAGACCAGCACACAGGCAATTTAATAGTGGAAAGGAGATTTATTCAATGCAGTCACACTGGGGATAGGAACAAATAAAAGATCTAGTGCGCTACAAAGTCTGACTTTAGGGTCCTGATGTGAGGCTTAGGTTTAAGGAGAGAGCACAGGATATACTTAACTGAGTCATCCCAGTCAAGGTGTGGTTCTTCCCATCATCATTCTTTCCGCTTTAGTCTGCCTTGCAAGGTGGTGGAACGAATTATTGGGAATATGAGGACTGTCTTCTTGGGAGACAAGTTTCTCCTCTGGGTGGCACCAGGCTTCCAGCTTTTTCTTTTTCCCAAGATGGGACTTCCAGGGAAATTCCAGTTTCTTTGAATGACTGTTTCAATAGTCTGATAGCTAAAGAGATGACAACTGTCCCTTTAGGATGCCGTCGCTTCCACAGAGATGATTACCTAGACAGACAAACCTCGTTTACTTCATTCCCTGAAGTATGACCAGGCTTCACTGAGATTCATCAGCCTGCTTCCAGGAAAGATGGGAATGTCTGGAATACTCCAGACAGGTTTCTGGTTGTGTCCATGAGGTCCCAAACCCAGTTCCGCACTACCCCCTCAGGAATGTTCTTTCCTGTCTACACTGCTCAGGGCTCTGAGGTCCTTCAGTTGCCTCTACTTTAAACAAATGGAAGGAAGTGCCAGGGCAAGGAGTAGGAGCTGGAGTTGGGGTAGAATGGGAATCAAGGGGAGATATCAGGGAGACTTCAAAAGACAAGATGCCAGGGAAGGTGGCATTCTGATATTTGATGCCAGAAGGAGGAGAAAGGGACAAAGCAAGCCACCTGGAAGAGTAACGGACCGAGGCCATTGTAGAGTTCGCTCTGAAATGTCTGATACTATAAATATAACCAGGCAGTTTTCAAGAGGGTCCCCTTATGCTGCTGAAGGATGTCTGGCTTAGTTATGAATACTAAACAATGTGAGGGTTTCTTTAATGAATATTATAATTTTTATAATTTTATAAATTTAAATTTTGAAATCAGTTCCTTAGAATTTCCTCCATGTTTTTATTCAAAATCCTCTTTTTCTTATCTCTGTTGTAGATAAACATTCTTATTTGGTACAGGGCTCAGTGTTTAGTGAGCAGGAGGTTTTGGATTAGGTGATATTTGCACATGTGTGAACTCAAGTCTAAACACAAGAATCGCACGTGTCTCATGTGCACCCTATGTATGTAGCCTGAAAGTTAGTTTTATACAACATTCTCTGTGCTGGCATTTTTGTCCACCCCTTGTGGGAGGACAGTGTTCATTTAAGGTTTTTCAGAGCATTTCAGAGTTATACTTTTCATATTAAGAATCCTTGATTTACAATGGATTTTCCACTCTTAAGTCCATCTTTTCCATTTTTCTTCTTGATTCCCTTCCTGTTGTCTCCATATAGCCCTTCTCACCTTAACTTCCTCTTTGGTGCTATAGAGTTTTGAATCATTGGCTGTTGTCATTGTTTCCTTGTTGGTCTTTTTGTCTCTCAGCAAGCCCCATTTGAGTTCACCTTGAAACCAGAGCTTTGACGTGAATTTTTTTTTTTTGGTTTTTTTTTTTTTGTATTCAATCTGGAAAATTCTCTCTGACCCATCTCTTGGCTTCTAAGCACAGAGGCTAGCCCTGACAGGTTCCTCTATCCCATGCCTTCCCTAGCTTGGAAGTTCTTCCCGTCCTTATTGACCGCCAGATACCATCACCCCCAGTCCTGTGGAGATTAAGGAAGCTTAGGCCATGATGTCACCTCCCTGAAACAGTCTAAATTCTGTCAAAGAAAGACAGGAGCAAAGTTTGTCCCTTCTAAGAAGTCTTAAAGGCGCATTGAAACATGAATCCACCTCTCAATTTCAGAAGGTACCTGGAAGAGGTAGGGCTGTATGCTTGTTCATAAGCTGTGGTAGAAGATGGCCTGGAAAGTCAGCAACAGATCCTCTTAAATCCCAAGATTCACTAAATCGTCTGCTAGTAGAATGGGCTTGTTGTCACAGTCTATTGACAGTGGATGATCCTAAGGTTTGAGCTATCTTAACAATCAAGACCTTCATTGCTGGGTGGAATTGGTCGCTAGGAAGAGTGTTCAGGTGTCCTAAGCATGAATCAAACAGGTTCCTACCTCCTAGAAAACTCTTACTAGGAGTGGCAGAAAATGTTACAGCAGATATCTGTTGGCTGCTTAACTGTTCTTAGTACTGGGGATACAACTGGGCCACACTCACCGCAACTCTCTCGGAGTTTACAGTCTATTTGAGGTGTAGATGACTTCAGGTGAAAGATAAGTGCTTCTGCGAGGGAGGAGCATGTGGAAGGAATGGAGAACCTTCCTGGACAGCACCATGGAGCAGGAGAACTGAGCAGGAAGCAAGAGTCCTGATGGTTAGGGGAGCAATTAACATACCCTTAAATAAATCGCATCCCAGAGCAGAGAGGCTAGCTCCAGTGTGGGGATGGGGGTCTCAGTGCGGGAATAGGGGTCTCAGTGCGGGGATGGGGTCTCAGTGCGGGGATGGGGGTCTCAGTGTGGGGATGGGGTAGGCACTCCATCTAAGAAGTCGGCTTTTGCCAGTAAAGCATGTTCATGAGGGAGGCTGTCCTTTATAAATGCGATTAATCCTCCTTTTCTGTTTGAAAAGGTGATATGCTTGATCTTTTGAAGTGGAGAACCCACCCAGACAAGATCACAGGCTGTCTCTCTAAGTTAAAAGAAATTGACGGCTCGGAGATAGTAAAGGTATACGCTGCTTCATTGACCACTTGGGAGCCCAGCACCCTGGGAGGACGAGAGTGGGGCATACTCACATGCCTTCTGCTTCCTTAATCCACAGTTTCTACAAGATACACTGGATACCTTGTTTGGAATATTAGATGAAAATTCCCAAAAATATGGCTCTAAAGTGTTTGATTCTTTGGTAAGTTTACCTTTCCTTGATAATGGTAAGAAACAAGTGTGCCTCCCCATCTTGGCTTTAGGAAGGTTGTCTCAGAAATTACCTCTTAATAATGTAAGAGTTCGTTTCCTTCTTTATTTTTAACAAAGAACTGACTGGCAGTCGGTTTTATAAAACTCTCTTCTTCTTAGGTCCACATAATAAATTTGCTGCAGGATAGCAAGTTCCATCATTTTAAGCCTGTGATGGACACTTACATCGAGAGTCACTTTGCTGGAGCACTTGCGTACAGGTAAGGCCCTTTTGCTTGCCATTGGTGTAGCAGCTGTGCCTTTCACACTCGTGCAGAAGCCCAAGCAGCTGCAGAGGAAGACATAAGGGAGTAGGGGCAGATATGAGGCTCAGCTACGAAGCCCTGTCTTCCCTCCTCAAGCGCCCCTGCTCAGTGGCTATAGCTTATTTTATTAAAAGGAAATAAGAAGAAGCGGGAGGATGAGGGGAAGAGGAGAAGAAGAAAGAAGAAGAAACGAGGAGGAGGAGGGAAGAGAAGGAGGAGTTGGAGGAAGAGGAAGAGCAAGAGCTCCTGAAATCTGTTCCTGAACCTAGTACCTTTCTTTTCACCCCCGTTTCACCTGGTGTTCTTTGGTCTAAGATGTCAAGGCTCTTTTCGCTGTAAAAGTCCTATTTTTATACTGCACTCCCTTATGTATGACTTAGACAAATAATTATAAACAGAAAGCAACCTTTCCCTTCATCCCTCTTCCAGGTCGCCCACTCAGCCATTAGTGTTTACAGAGTGCCTTTGCACACTGCCCTAATGGACAGACCTGGTTCCCGCACTCAGGCCATTTACTCATTGACATCTAAGGTTAGATGTCCTGCCTCTTTTTCCGCAGCTCGGGTTACATAAGGAAAGCGAAGTGCCATGAGTCATGCCCTACTTCAGCCCTGCCTGCCTCCAGACAGCCTAGCAAGTAATCGCCCCCAGGCAGACACAGGCCCTATGCATTATGCTCTTCTGCGAAGACTTCTTCCCTGGCCAGTGGAATTGGAATTAGCTAAATGGAGGCCGGCCAGCTAACTTTCAATGCATGGGTTTTGTGCTCCTTGTTTTTTGTCTTTCCATCATTAAAGAGAGAGAGAGAGAGAGAGAGAGAGAGAGAGAGGAAGAAAAAGAAAAAAAAAAACCAACTGAACTGTTTCCTAGAAATTTATTTCAGTGAGACTGCAATCTTCCAAGTTGTGCATTGTGATTTACTTTTATTTACTTTTAGTTTTGTTTCTTAAACTAAGATAAAATAAACTAATAACCAGAGAGCAACTTTCTCTTCTGGAAACGCGCCTTCCAGGGCATGCTTTCCCAGTAAGCCTTGCTCTTCTCATGGTGAGAAAGTTGCAGGGGTGTGGCTCTCCATGGACCAGTTTGTCTTTATTCCCCTTCCGCCTCTCACCTGCAGCTAAAAGTCACCCTTGTAGTGTTCACAGAGGTGGTGAAGGAAGAAGCCCCAGTGAGTGCTTGTTCAGGATTGCTCATGACAGCTCTCAGATCAGCACGACATTTCCAGAGTGACGGCAGTCTGGGTGGGCAGCACTGTGTTTCCGTCTTAAGTGTCAATGCGGGTCACCATGTGGACCTGCAGTTTTCAATAAAGTCATCCTAGAGCAGCCTGGCAGGTGACCATATGGAAAAGGCATTGGCTTCCTGATGCATGGCTGTGTCAAACTGATTCTCATTTAATTGAGAATTGACCATTTTGCAATCTGCACGTTTCTCCTCGTGCTTCAGAGATCTCATCAAAGTGCTGAAGTGGTACGTGGACAGGATCACAGAAGCGGAGCGGCAGGAGCATATCCAGGAGGTGCTGAAGGTAATGACGGGGTTGAAAACCGTTAATAGAGGCTCGCGAAGCTGGCGTGTGATGATGGCGGCCTAATTGGTTTCTTCTGCACAGACAGTAATTGGTGATGATACATTCCTGACGTTCCAATTCAGAGATCTTAATCAGTTTATGGCTGCTCTGGAGCTGATGCAATTTGAAAAGGGCATTACCAGGCCTGTCCACTGGAACGTGCTGGGTCCTGAATCCTTGCTCCTCTGGGTTCCTGTTACTTGAGGTGACATCCAGGATGGGCAGGAGAAGTAGGAGCAGAGGAAAAGGTGCAAATGAGCAGCTAATTAAACTTGGAAGTATCTGCCTGCTTCACACCCCTGACAGAGCTTCAGAGAACCCTTTATCGCCAATTTGATGAGACAATAGGTCACCTGACAGGGATCAAAATAAAGACACCCGAGGCTAACTCCCACATCTCTGGACCCAGAGTACTGAGCCATGTGTGAACATGGCCTTCCAGCTGTTGAAGAATACAAATTCCCAGCTCCCAAATTCCTTTCCTCCTCTTCCTATTCCTTCTTCCCTCCCCTCTCTCTGTATGATAGATTCCCAGGATATCTCCAACTCTCAGTCCTCTCTTAAGCAAAGAATGCAGATTTAGGGCAAGGGATTTGTTCAGTAGTATGTGCTTGCCTAGCAAGCATGAGACTCTGGGTTCAGCCCCAATTACTGCCACAGAAACAATATGAATTCTTAAAGGGGAGTCCTAGTCCCAGCAGTCCCCCGATTCATGCTGAGACTATCATATATGCTGTAAGTAGATAAGCAGACAATGCATACATAAAGTTTTATGAGTACATAAAATGGGCATTTTCTTTCGTTATCAATTTATTCTCTCGGTCTGTTTGAAAACCAAATGCTAAGTGACAAGTCACTTTTGAAGAGAGTCATCTCTTCATCAGCTAAATTAAAAGCATAACTATTTGAAGATCAAAAATATTCAGCGTTTCTAACTTTAGAATTATAAAGAAATTTTAGCATGTTGTGCTCCTTTGGCATCAAAGAAGAACGGCTTCTCCCCTCTAAATGCATATCATCCAAAACCCTCACTGCGCCTCCAGTTTTGGAATGAATTATTTAAAAGTCTAACACTGTTCTGTGATTTCTTTTTATGCTATGTCATCGTTACATAAATACTCTCAGAGTTCTTTGAAGCTAACTTTCTAACATTATTTTTTTTCAAGGCACAAGAATACATTTTTAAGTATATAGTTCAGTCGCGAAGGCTGTTTTCCCTTGCCACGGGAGGGCAAAATGAAGAGGAATTCCGCTGCTGCATCCAGGAGCTCCTTATGTCTGTCCGCTTCTTTCTTTCCCAAGAGAGCAAAGGGGCCGGAGCGTTATCTCAGTCGCAGGTAACTGTCTCCCATCTCTGCGACAAGCACAGTTTGTTTTGTTTCACACACCGGCTCCTCCTGTAGCTCACCCATCACCCGGTTAGACTTTGAAGATCCTGGGGCTCTAAGCACCGGGCTAGCAGAAGCAGCTCCATCCACAGATCCCACACTAGAGTAGAGGCAGCTTACATCAGCCATGCTTCCATTCAGCAAAACACGTGCCCTCAACTGGGGGCCTGAATTTCACTAGAGCTACTCCGTCCTGCTTCTTTTCCTTCAGCCTCATATTGCTTTTTAATCTCTCAGTTTGAGCATCATTCTTTTGGACTCTGCTAAATTCCATGTTGCTTTCTTTTATCTTGTTTACTATAATCTTCACAGGACTGATGATCTAAGACCAATACCAAGCCCATGCTGCCAAATTCTGTTACTGGCAGTAGCCGTGTGTGTGTGTGTGTGTGTGTGTGTGTGTGTGTGTGTGTGTCCGTCCTTGGATGCACACCTGCACCAATATGTTGGCTGTTTTCTTCTGAGACAGGGTATTGTGTGACCTAGTCTGGCCTCTACCTCTCAATGGCTGGGATTAGCAGATAGGAACTAGCATGCCTGGCTCTGATTTTCTTTTTTTATTTATTGTCATGTTTCAAGTTGTATTTATTATTGTTTTTCGAGTTCAGGATCCATCTACATTTGAAATAGCATTGCCTTTTATGCATTCCAAGAGACAATTCTTAGTATGTCTCTCAGTAATTTCTTAATTCTCCTATTATATTTTTAATTCAATGGCTTCATTAAACCCTGTCAAATGGAGAAACAGCCCTCCCACCATTTTGCTAGAAAGTTAAGAGCTTAAAATCAAATGTTAGACCAAACTGGGTATTCGAGTGTTGATGTGTTGGGAGTCATATGGAAGGCCTACCATACAATGTCCCCAGTCCTCTGATGACAGCACTGTGCTTTTCTTGACTGTGCAGGCAGCAGATCTTGCCATTCTCCTCCTCACAGATATGGACTTATCTTCCATCCAGGCCAGCAGCTCTTTTGTTTGGTTTTGTTTGTTTTTGTTTTTTTTTGTTTTGTTTTGTTTTTTTTTTGAGACAGAGTTTCTCTGGGTTGCTTTGGAGACTGTCCTGGAACTAGATCTGTAGACCAGGCTGGCCTCGAACTCACAGAGATCTGCCTGCCTCTGCCTCCTGAATGCTGCTATAAAAGGTGTACACCACCACTGCCCGACTAGCACAATGTCATTTTGTATTCTAGAGTTATACAATCACTGAATCAGAGAACTTGCCAGAGACCTCAAAAGCAAACATCCACCTTGCCGGACCTGACTTGCAGGCAGTTAATAATTTGAGAATAATTCAGTAGGCTTACCACATATTCCTTAGAGTTCTTGGAATTTACTACTTCTACAAAAGCCTTTTAATTAGGGTTTCATCCTGAAACATCTATTTCAACCATTTTTTAATCATAGACACCAGGTACCTTTAATTGTGACGGTTCTACAGGGTACACCAGCCTTGCTGTTTCTACAATATTCTGACTCTTTTGGCTCTAAAACTCAGTCAAACTTTAGAGACAACTATAGCTGTTAATTTTTGAGTATAGAAAGCTTCTAAATATGCTAATGATTCCACGGAAGTCATTCTTTGTACTCTGCTTATTTACATACATTTCTGTGATGGCTTTATTTTTAGTTTGATGCAAAGTCAGAGTTAATGTAAGATTGTGAGAGGTTGGTTTCCTTTAATGAACAAAAGGACATTGCCTCCCCCAATGTTTGGCAGTAAGGTTAATGACACATCCCTTCCCATACCAGTTCATTGTTGACCTTACACTGCTCTTCAGAAAAGTAGGATGGCAATAATTTGGTTGATGTGACATGTTAATTTTCTGTTGACCCTGGCATACTTTAGCTCGGTGGCTTTAAACCACCTTTATTTATTGGGTTGCAGTTTTGTCTGTCAGAACTCTACATGGCTTGGGTGAATTCTTTCCTCAGAGTTTCCCAGAGTCAAAAATCAGGACTTGATTTCTTCCTGAAGGCTTTGGAAAAGAATAGGACCTATTAGGCTGTTGGCAGGAATTTGAAGTGTACCAGCGAAGGCTGGAGGGATGGGAGGAGCTCTGTCTTCTGGAGGCTACTCTGAATGGTTTCACATATGGTTGTTCAAATCCAGCAGCCGTGTGCTATGTTGTCTCTATACTCAGTCGTCTGTCCTGCAACTGAGTGAGAAACAACAAAAGCCAAAAACAACAACAAAAACTAAAGGGTTGTGATTAGGTTAGGCCCATTTGTATTATCTCTAAGAGTCGGGTAAGTAGTAGCATCCTTCATTTTTTTTCTACAGAATCTTTTTTTGCAATGTAACGTAAAGTAATTGCAAAGCTACCAGGGACAAAGGTCCTGGTCAGTCATCTTAGAATTGCGTCTGCCTCATCCAGAACCAGGGATCCCACTTCCCCATGTTTCTTGACTGAGTTAAAAGCAGAAACTTACCTTACTGGCTTGACTTTGTGGGAGTCTTTCCCACATCAATTACAACCCAGGGTAGACTCTGATTTCCTGGAGGCCAAGGGACCTTCCCAGCACTCAACTAGGCCAAGGGATTGCCACCCAATCGGTCTGCTCATCAATGGGCCAATGGATTACTACTCAGTGGATCTGCTTTTGAGTGGGCCAAGGGATTGCTACCCAATCGGTCTGCTCGTCTTAGGCCTGGGAGATTCATTTATTCCTCCAAGCCAAAATCCAACTTGACAACAACGCCTGCCTGGATATCCCTCTCTTAGACAGCCATTAACTAGAACCAACTCAGCTGGTGTTGCCATGGACCTCTACTTCCCATTCTGTGCACTGACTCCTGCCCCAGACTCTCCTGGAGGAGAAGATGAAGGGCAGAAGGAGCAAAGGCCCGAGACTTTGCTGCAAATTCCTTGTAATTACCTTTCCCGATTTGTCTCAGGACATAGGAAGGTCAAATTGTACTTTTATTATTTTCAAGGATAGCTTTTATCTGTTCCATTGTGACTGGCTTGTCGCCCTCATCATAAAGTCCTTTTGCCTCATGCTTTTCAGTGGCCACATGATGAAGGGACTTTACATTTCAGGCATATTCAGACCGATTTTTGTTTTTTGAAGTAAACAAGTATAATAAAGAATCCAGGAATATATTGAGATACCTGAGGAAGAGAATTTGACTTTCATGATCAGAAGAGGCTCATTGATTTTTCTTATTTTGCTTTTATTGATTTTACTTCATTTTTGTTGCTCAGTTCTTTGCAGAGTACACTGAAGATTATAGAAATAGTTTGTAGCAGGGACTCCAAGTTACTCATTTTAAGAATATTCAAGCAAATGAATAGTTTTTGAGGGACAAGCGTGATGTTTTTATTTAGAAATAGAAATAAACCACAATAAAATGTTTTTGAGAATATGAGGGGTTGTGGTTTCATCCCAGTTGGAAGACTGCTTGTCTAGCATGCACTAGCAAAGCCCTAGGTTCTATCCTCAGGACAGAGATAGTGGTACATGCCTGTCATCCCAGGGCTTAGAAGGAGTTGGCAGGAGGATCAGAGGAATTCAAGGTCATGCTTGGCCACATAGTACCCAGTATGTTTGAGGATAGCTCAGCCTGCATGATACCTTGCTTTTGAACAATTATTAAAAAGTTAAAATTATTTGCAAAAAAATAATATTTTTATTGACTTCCTGATAGTGATGTACACTATACGGTTTCCATAAATGCATTCAGTCCTCTATGTTAAATCTATAATCTTTAAAAGTAAAGAATCATAACTTTTGCATCTTGTGAATGTTGATAGCTTTAGCATTAGGAATAGAGTTTTGGCTCTTCTTCTTCTTCTTCTTCAGTGTGTTGCCATGAATAAGCACGAAGCTCAGGAGGTTTGAATTTTGGTTCCTTGTTGGAATTATCAGAACATGTCTACTCAAGCACACAGCCAGGGGCCATCTTAGAAAATCAGCTTGTCCAGGAGTCTTGGCATGCTCGATAAAGATGGCCCGCCCTCCTTGGGCAGATGTAAGGTTGGTTGATGGCTCCATTGCCTCCCGTCTCTGGGCTCCACATAGGCTTCCCTGTGATGTTCGATCTTAGCCCAGTTGGTTTTGGTTTTAGATGTTTTTCTTTAAGTTATATCTCTTGGCATGTGATAATCATATTGATTTTTTTCCTCTAAAAAATGATACGTAGATTTGTTTCCATTAAAAACTGTTTGCGGTTTTTACATACATGGAACAATGTGAGGAGCTATTCTAGCGATCTGTTTCTTGACAGCCATGAAAGTAAAGCTGACAGGACGAAAGGACTTCCCAAAGTCGCAGTGCTGACTAGAAGCGAGGCTACTACAAATAGCCACATTTTCTTGTTCTGTCCAGCGTTTCCTCCCAAATCACAAACCAAATGCCTTAGGGAACTGGTGTGTCTGGCTCCTTAAAGGGAAATGAGATTTAAACAAGCAGTTCAGAAAATCTCTCTAAAAAGAAATGTAATCTCAGTGACCACAGCTCAGAACTCGGCTGTGCATGTTTGGCAAATATGGCTGTGCTGTATTTTGCTGGTTCGGTGGGGTGGATGCCAGTCATTTGCTAATGTCAGTGATTTTCCCAAAAGCTCCAGTTTTTATTGTATTCTTGTGTGCACATTTCTAGAGCCTTTCCTATCTGTCACACACTTTTGTTTTGATTTAAATTTTTGCCGGTTAGCTTTAGATGATAGAGCTTTTGCTCATTTTATTTTTCTCCTCAAGAAGACTTGTGACAATTCTTAAACTTGGTGACATTTTACATCTTATTTTTATGGCATCAATAATTCATGCAAGCGCCCTCCTCGTTTTCAGGCTGTGTTCCTGAGCTCCTTTCCAGCTGTGTACTCAGAACTGTTGAAGCTCTTTGATGTGCGGGAAGTGGCCAACTTGGTGCAGGACACTCTGGGCAGCCTGCCGACCATCATGCATGTGGATGATTCCCTGCAGGCCATTAAGCTTCAGTGCATTGGCAAAACCGTGGAGAGCCAACTCTACACCAACCCAGGTACGGTGGTGATTCTGTAGAGTAAATGCTGTGTCTAGAAAGCCATATGTCCAATGGTCAAAGGAGCAGTTCAAAATGAAAAGTACTTTTCCAAAAGCATGACAATTTGGATGGAAAATATATTTATCCATTAGATATAAAAGTGTGACTAGCAAAATGTCATTTCTAGACCAAATAGGCCAAGCACAGTGGCTCACCACTGTAGTTAGTCCCAGCTACTTAAGAGGCTGAAGTGGGAGGATCCAGAAGTTTAGGAATAGTCTGAGTGAAGCACACATAGTGAGATCCAATGACCAAAGGAAGAAGGGAAGTAGAGAAGGCACTGTATAAATTACCGATTGTAATCACAGCTCGTAGTAGTATGGGCATGATTCCCCTGCCCACCTTGTTGGAGATTTCCTGTTATATGAGCAAGAGAAAAGCTACCTTTTCCTTCCAAGATGCAGACAGACAGACATACAGATAGATAGATATTGGCTTAGTCACTGTTTGGTTGCTCTGGAGAGATACCACATGTAGGCAACTTCTTTTTTAAAGGTGTATTAAATTGGGGGCTTGCTTACAGTTTCAGAGGGTTTTGGTGTCCGTGATCATCACGGTATAAAGCGTAGTGGGGGGCAGGCAGGCAGGACTGTAGCTGAGAGCAAATGTTTTATGTTCTGTGAGCAAGTGAGAATCCTCACAGACTACCACCAGTGGCACACCTCCTCCAACAGGGGCACATCTAATCCTTCCTAAACAGTTCACCCACTGGGGACCAAATATTCAAAGAAATGAGCTTAGAGGAGTCTTGTCACCCAAACCACCTTAGTTTCTATTCTAAAAATGTATAGAAGTCTTTTGTATTCTTGTTTCTTATGGTATGCCAACATCAAGCTGCTAGTTACCAGGTGGATTTTGCTGTACTAGGTATCATTAAATTATCTTGCTTCTCAGTTCCTTCTTTACCTGAAGAAAATAACAAAGTATCCTCCTTATTTTAAAACTTACTTGAAGTTTCCAAAAGCTAAGAGGTTTTCAAGATAGATTCTTTCTGGAGTTCTTTTTCCATTTGAATATATATGTGAGTATATAATATCAAAGGCACTGAAAAAATACATCATTGTGTCATAAACCATCTTAAGCATACAGACAAAGATAGAACAAATAAGTAAATCATAAACAAATCTTAACATCAAGTATTTACTTTAGGTCTTTTATTAAGGAATTCATCACTTTTATATTTTCTCAGCTGATCATGGTTACATACACCTTTTAATCCCAGGCCTCAGGAGGCAGAAGCAGGGGGACCTCTGAGTTGAGTTCGGAGTCAGCCTGGTCTACTGAGCAAGTTCCAGGACAGCCAGGGCTACATAGAGAAACCCTGTCTCAAAAAGAAAGAAAGGAAGGAAGGGAGGGAGGGAGAGAGGAAGGAAGGAAAGAAAAGAAAGTCCATTCCTTTTCACATTATATTTTCTTTATAGAAACTTCCAGAATTTCAGAGATTCTGGATGCTGTCTTCTAGTCCTTCATTATAAGACAAGCTGTGTAACCTGTCCCCCACCCCACATTTTGTTTACTTTCATCTTTATATACCATGGTGCATGTCACTCTTTTCTTTCCATTTTAAACTGATAGGCTGTTGTTCCATGCTGAGATATAGCTAGAGTAATACATTTTACTATTATATAATAATAGTTTACTAAGTTAATATATCATCACTCATTTTGTTCTCCTGTTGAGGAAGACTTGTTACTAATGTCTTCTATTTTTCCTTTTGCTGAAATCAAAAATGCTGCAATTAATGTAAAAGAAACTTCCAACTTTTGATTTCTCTTGATTAAAAGAAAAAATAACCCATCCTTCTAGAGCAGTGGTTCTCAGCCTGTCAGTCATGGCTCCTTTGGGGCCACACAGCCCTTTCCTAGGCTGTGCCTAGGAGAGCAGAAAGCACGGGGGTTCACATTATGATCCATTGCAGAAGCAAAATTTCAAGTCATGAAGTAGCGACAAAATAATTTGATGACTGGAGATCACCACAACACAAGGGACTGTATGTATTAAAGGGTCGAAGTGTTCAGAAGGTTGAGTTCCACTGCTCTAGGGAAACTATCAGAAAGATAGTCTCCTGGAACTAAAGGTAATGTTTCTGCAGCTGGGGACCCCTCTAGGGTTAGGAGCAGAGGTATGGGATGGACAGGGGCCGACCAAGTCCCTAGTTTAACTTAGGCATCAATCTGCTTTCTCCAAACTAAGGAAGATTGACTCTCGTCTCATAGGAATTGTGATTTCTGCTCTACTTCCCATGTACTGACCAGATGATTCTTTATTAGGTAAAGTCCTACAGGAAAAGTTCAGCTAAGGTCATAAAATAGATTTCCAACAGTAAGGAAATTATTTGAGAGGATTTTATTCATTCCACAGACCCAGTTCCTTTGAATTCCTGACCTTCAGTGAACAAAATAGTAAAAGCAAGATCAGAGAGCTTTTTAAGAAGAGACGCCAACACATCTCAGAAGTTAAGATAATCAGGTCTCTGTATAAGTTGGGGAGGATATCTGCTAAGGCTGCTCCTGGAGATGTTCTGCAGGGTGTGTGCCTGGCCCTGGGGGAGAGGCCCAGTCAAGATTAGGAAGTGGAAAGTTGCCATGTGGCATGGAGGACGTAGAAGAGCTAGGAAGCCTGTGTGCCCTTGCTATGGGCATACTCCCGTTGAAGGATTATGGGAAAGCAGAAGCCACTCACAGCCAGCATAGATGCCCGGTGATGCTTGGCTTGACATTCACTGACTCATTATAGAAGAAAACAAAGGCTGTCATGTGTAAACGATAAGGTATGACATACCTGGAAGAAGCCTGTCTTCACAGAGAAAAATAAGAAGTGTCCCTGGGAGTCTTCCAGGATTGAAACGGCCATGTTTAAATCACATGCCACTCCCCATGGAAGGGAAACCAAGAGAGAGTTCCAAGTGACCATGGCATTCAAACTCTCTCACTGAGAACTCAAAGGATAAGCAGGTTGGTCCATGGTACCCTCAGGAGTGAAAAAATATTGGGAGGAAAATCAAATGTATAATATGAATGCCTGAGCTCACAAAAGGAGGAAATTAATTAGATGGGGGTTAGAAGAGGGACAGTATAAAATTGTAATTATGGGCATGTCAGGGTAAACGAAGCATCCCAACACAAAGGGCCCCAGTAGTAGCCCACTCAACATAGCAGATAAAGGACAACGCTTGACCACAGGTTGAGAACCCCTTCTTTACAGGTTGAAAGGGCCGAGGGAAGGCACATAGTGTTAAATATACAATATCACAGATCACAATAACTCTGAAAGCTAAAAGTGAAAAACAAAGCAATGCAGTAGGGATCTACCCTGAGGACCAGAAATCACAGTGTGGTTCTTTCTTGACTAAGCTGTAGTCCAGAGATGGCGGTACGATAGTGAGGATGAGCATGTTCGAAGCTATAATCCTCAGCTAAAAACACAGGGCTAATTCTTGACTTTCTCTTCATGACAACTCCACATCTCCAACCTAGAGTACCACCACCAAGACACTTGCTATTTGTAATCTATTATTGAGGTTGGTTTTTATGAGCAGAGGCATGGTTCATGATACAGAAGCAGGAAGAATCTGACCAAGTGCACAATCTGTCTAGGGGGCTAGTGTTAGCCATTGAAAGAAGAAGGTCCACAATTGGACCACATGTTCAGAAAATGAAATTTAATTTGGGAGAATTTGACTCTAGCAGGATAAGCCCACCAAGAGACCTAGAATGTTCTGTAAGTTAAAGTTGTACTAGAATCCTGTATGGGGAATATTCTCCAGAGAAACCGAGTAGAGGAGGCTTGCATTTTAGAGCAGACTGTTCTGGCAATGATGGAAGGGAGCTGGTGAGTAGAGCATGGGAGGAGGTGTGGAGGCTGGGAGTCAGGAGGGGGAGTTCAGGGAATGGCAGTGAGAGTCTCCTGTGCTGCAGATGAGAGAGAGTCTGTAAGAGCTCTGAGTGTCGGCTATGGCCCTGGCCCTGTTTAGCAGGAATTGGCAGCCAGCACTTAGAGAAGGTTACATTTTTATTTGCTCATGATTGAACAGTTGTGTGTCAGACACATCGCATATGATGAGACCTGACTGCCTGCTCCACAGTGAGAGGCCCCTCTGTCCTGGGCCTTCTGAGCAGTCTGCAGAAGAATGGGGATGGACTGCCCCTGGTTAGTGTCTAAAATAGTTTGCTTAGACCACAAAGTCAGACACGGAGAACCAACTGCTGGGCTCTCCTGCGTCAGCCACATCCTCCACTCTAGGTGAGATGCTGTTGGTTCTCAGGGTGCCAAGCTGCCAGCACTCCCTGCTTTCACCTGGAAAGAGAAGACTCAAATAGCTTATGGCGGCAATTCTATGCGCAAGTCATCCGAAGGAATAGCCCTTTAAGGCTTCCTAGTTATACCCATAATTTTGTAGACAGATGAAAGGCTGTAATAGAAAATAAGAAAGGACTGGGGCAATCACTCAGCAGTTAAGAGTACTTGCGGCTTTTCTAGAGAACCCAGGTTCAGTTACTCAACTGCCAGTAACAATAGCCGCAGGGATCCGATGCCCTCTTCTGGCCTCTGGGGGCACCAACACACACATGAGAGGCACACACACAGGCACACAGACATACAAGGAAAATCAAAAGCAAATCTTTTAAAACATTAAAACAAAAACTGAGAGGAAGATAGAATATAATGCTATTTTAAAGCATATTCTAGGAATTATTGGCAAAATGTTTGATTAGGTTTCTATGTTAATTTGTTAATCTCAAGAATAAAGTCCTTACTCTACTTGATGAGTACCCAAAAATGCTCACTCTTTAGACCTGCGTTTATGTGTTGAAGAAGTATACAGGTCTTGGTTTTTTTTTTTAAATGGAGATTTCTTCTTAGTTATGTACTATAAAAATATATTATAAAAGCAATTATCTGGGAGAGTAATGAGACAGTGGCAATGGGTTAAACAAACAAAGAATAAAGAAAAAGAAAGAATAAAAACTTACTTAGGACCTTAGGATCACTAGTGTTCTATCCCCTTTTCCCTGAACACTTTACCCCTATTCCAACCCCTTCCCTATCTCTGTTCTCAGCTTCCTTTTCCAGTCTTACCCTGGGGGAAGACTAAGGGCCAAGGCCTTTCCACACACCCTCCACATCCCTGAACCGTACTCAACCATTTCCACAAGCTGTCCATAGTCTGTCCTGAATTTTGTCACAGATTTACCCTGTGATAATTTGGGGCTTGGCTTAGGATCTGTTCGCTGTAACTTCATGTTGGGGACTTAGGATTCAGTCTCTACTTCGCTCTCTTGCCATGTTCCTGGAGTTTTTAGTACTGGCTTGTGACAGCCAGCGCATCTCTGGAGAAGAGGCTCTATCGTCACTCACTCACACTGGCACAGATTTTCAGGAGAATGGAGCGTGGGGCCAGTCTAAGTGCCGCAGCAGCTGCTGAGGTTGGTGTTGTGATAGGAGTAGCCTCACCCAGCTGCTGTTCCGGATGGGCACAGCAGATGTACTGGGCTGTGATCAGGTGCCTTCTCCCCTCATCCCATTTGAGCTGTATCCAGTGAAGACAGACATGACAGGCCCATTCCACTGCCGTAATATCTAACAGAACTTATTTATCCAGTAAATACTTATTATGGGGAGAACCCCAATAGTATGCTTTTAACTTTATAAGTTTAATGTATTGTATATATTTATTTAATTTTTTTATTATTTGACAGTTTCCTACATCCCCCATGTATCTTGATCATATCAACCTAAATCCTTCCCACTCTCCAAAATCTCCCCCAATACTTCCCCTTTCCAATCCTCCAATCTTTTCTCTTTGTTTCGAGTGTGTTTTACTTATTTATTTATTTGCGATAAGGTTTCTCTGTGTAGTCCTGGCTATCTTGGAGCCCACTCTGTAGACCAGGCTGGCACTGAACTCAGAGATTCACCTGCCTCTGCATCCCCAGTGCTGGGATTAAAGGCGTAAACCACCACGCAAGGCTCATGTCTTCTTTCTTTAAATATCCCATTGAATTCCGTTAGTGCAGCCTATGTTCCCATGGCCATCCTCCAGTGTATGAACAACCCACGAGCAGCTTGCACACCCACACATAACCCTTCCTTCCCCCCAGCAGCTCCTACAGTCATGTATGAAATTAAATCATAAATATCATAGAAGGTAAACAGTCTGTGCCCTTGGTCTTCTTTTGACCTAGCATAATAACCGATGCTGAACAAATGGTTCTATGGTAAGATGTGGCAGAGTTAATGCTCAGGGGACTTTGCAAGGCAACATGTGACGTCTGAGGGAGGCTTGAGGTCAGTCCCACTCAGAGTCTCTCAATGTTCCATATGTACTGATCCAGTATCTAATTGATATTTCAAGGCGAGATCCTCCCTTGAGCTCCAAACCTCAAAAAACAGCTGTTCCTCACCTCTGTACATTGCCATCTCCCAGGCTCCTTCTCTCCCCTGGTCTACTATTGAAGTTGCAGCGTTCTTCTCTGTCGCGGTCTGCTCCTATCTGCAGATAGCAAGCACAATGTTCCTTCTCAGTTTTACCCTTCATTGCCACTCATCACCTGGCTCCCATCTGCCCCAAGATCTCCTCACACAACCCATTCCCCAGCCTTGCTGACACATCTGAGACCTTTCTTCCTTTGGTTTTCACATCTCCTTCCTCTTATCTACTGTGTGACCAGCGTCACCCTTGGAAACAGCACACAGTGTTGCTTCAACCCCTAACATACCCCTCTTGTTCATTTGGGGGCATCAGAATTGGTCTTCTAGGGTAGTCATCTGACCCTGCCTGTCTGCTCTGTCCCATCTTCTCTCTGCAATCCACTTTCTCCAACTCCTCCTGGGTTTCTTCCTCATGTATTCTCCAGGGCACCATTTAACTCTCCTCTTTGCAGAAATGGCCTTCCCTCCCCGGTTATTCCATTACCGGGCTCATAGTTTATTGTGTTTCCTTTCTTGGATCAGTAAGTACAACTCTAGATAAATAATTAAATATCCAGTTCAGTGCCCATTCTCTCCCATCTCCACAAAAAGCTCCAGAGAGCAGGGTTTTCTTCGTATCTTAGAGGCAAATCTGTCTCTCACTTCCTTAATATCATCTAGTGCACTTAGGTGCTAAACAGGCGTTTCGTGAGTGAACACTGCATCGTAGTTAGGAATTGGTATAGAATAGTATAAGCTACTGAAGCCATGTGTATATATTTTTTTCTTTAATCTTATAGGGAAAGCAACTTCTGATCTAAGGGTGAGCATGAGAATAACATCAAAGCAGTGGAAGTGGGGGAGGAGTCTGGGGTGAGTAGAGAGCTTGATTGGCATATGGCATCTGCGCTGCGTCCTCATGGAATTTAGACCGCTTGGGTGCCTTGTACAAGCTTTACACAGAGAGCATCCTTAGCACTGCGCTACTGTCTACTCCAAGTGTGTGCTGTATCTAAAAGATGTCTTTCCAGGTTCGCACATCTGTGACTCAATTCCTGGTGGCTGTAATCTAGTTTCAGGCCCTCCCAGCTCTGGGGCTTCTCTACAGACAGAAGTTTGCTAAGTGCCGTGCTGTGGGTGGAGAGTAGTCCTGCTCTCCCGCGTTCCCAGTCTCCCCATTCCGAGAAGCTACCGTGGTGCCTTGCTTGTGGCCCGTCCGTGTTTGGACCCAGTTTGTAGAAAGAGACTGGCAAACCTCACTCTTTGTGGACAGATTCCAACACCAAGGATCCTTATCTAAAGCCGGTTGTTAGAGGGAGCTAAGAGAGGCTGTTTCAAAACTAAGCTAAAGGAGGAACATACCAAAGATTCTTGGTTGTCCACCATCTTCCTAGTCTGTGCCGCAGGGAGTTCCTAACAGCTAGGTTTATTCACTCCAGTGGATATACATCAAACCAAACAAAAGGCCCTCTCTGCAGCCATGAAGACCTGTGGTCTGTGAGTTTTGTCTGAGACTTGGAGTATGACAGCATTGTCCCTTTCAAGGGCAGAATCTATATAGCAGATACTAGCTTTAATGTACACAAAGTCAGTTTATCTTCACCTGTAGGCGATCTGGGCTTGGTTTTAACTTTCACTTTTATGAGAGTGTCTGGCCTGTTGGGGTCATATATTTCTTTTACGAAGGTAAGAATTAGAATTTTAGCCACTCAGACTGTTTGGCCTTGACCTTTTAATCCTATCTTTTGTACTGGCTGGCTGCCTTGTCCCTGAGGCAAAGCGATTCTCAAGACTAGATGGTCATGCCTTTCTGTTTTGTTACGGCACAGGTAAACTGTTTCCCTTGCTCCACCCTAGCTCATAGGTATTTTAACAGTTGGCTGCAAATTGAGTTTTTAGAAACCAAATCCCACTAGCGCTGGGACCCAATCAGATGAACTTTGCCTTCCTTCCTAGTTAAACCTGACTGCATAATGCTTTCTGGTTCCTCAGATTCCAGGTTCTTTCTCTGGTTCTTTTTGTCAGATAATTGCTGTGTAAATAAGAAAAGTGCCATTTGGGGTGTGCTGCTTACAGAAGGCCTGAAGTTCTGTGTAAAGTTTCCTCCCTTTTTAACTGAAGGCCAGGCGTCCCCAAGCCTCGCTCCTGTGTCACATGCATTCCTTTGTGTGTTTTCTCTTTTTGTCCCTTGCTTCTAAAGATGAGCAGATGATGCAAAAGCACCAGGTGCAGTGAAATCTTCCCATGTGGAAGTCAAAGGCCATAATGAAAACGTAGAAAGAACTCACTTGAAAGAAAAAGATAAAGCCAAGAGCACCCCCATTGCCCAGAGTGCTGTGCACTGTCTCGGGGGGTCAAGGACTGGAGGGTGACACTGAAGAGGTTCCAAGCCCAGGACACCGCACCCGGCAAAGAAATAAGCTACAAAGTGGCAGGAGTAAGAAATAGGTAGAAAGGGTAGATGAGGAAGTATAGAAATCTCCAGAAAAAAATGGGAAAATACGAACAGCAAGATCAAGAGGGTCCCATTGGGGACGTATTTAAAGTTTCAGATGAGAGGAAATCAGGACAGCTTTCCCAAGTACAGGACACTTTACAGCAGTGGTTCTCAACCTTCCTAATGCTGCAACCCTTTAATACAGTTCTTAGTGTTATAGTAACCCCCAGCCATAAATTAATTTTCATTGCTACTTCATAACGATAATTTTGCTACAGTTATGAATTGTAATGTAAATATCTATGTTTTTCGGTGGTGTTAGGCAACCCCTGTCAAAGGTTATTCAATCCACATATTGAGAACCATTGCCTTTCCAGTTGAAGGGGCCAAGGCAAGGCACATAGTACTGAATACAAATACCATGGATAGCAATAGTTCCTCACTCACTCAGAAAGTGATAAGAGAAAAACAAAGCAATACAAAAACAGAGTCTTGTACCGAGGACCGGAAATCTCGACAGGAACACTGAGAGCATCTTTGTAATGTTAACCAGAAACTGTACGGTAGCTCTCAAGAAGTCGAGCAGCGGGGTGGGAGGTGAGAAAGCCAAGTCCTCCTCTACCATAGTAAGATGCACAGTTGTTCTGCCTCAGAGAGAATGTGGGAGACAGCAAGAGAAGCGTTTGATTTAGGAGTGTGGAGGTTAAACACCCTCAGGAAGGGGCAACAGACAGGAACGAAACTGGGCTCGCTGAGAGAGGTCTATTGACTACAGGAATCATGCACTGGGGGAAAATATTCCTTTTTGTTAATATAAAACTCACAGGGCTAGGGCCCCTGTATCACCATGTGCTAATAGGTTGACCATCAAAATGGAATTAAAAAGCCAGGAAGGGTTCGGCTGAGGCTTGTGCGGGACCAAGCAGCTGCAACACTAACGGCTCCTCTCTCACAGACTCGAGGTACATTCTCCTGCCTGTCGTATTGCACCACCTCCACATCCACCTGCAAGAACAGAAGGACTTGATCATGTGCGCACGTATCCTTAGCAACGTATTCTGTCTCATCAAGAAAAATAGCTCAGTGAGTACTGCAGGTCAGAGTGTGTGGTTCTCATCAAATACTTCTGCAAGTAAATAAAATCTTAAATGTCCTCCAAGAAGTCACACCACGTAGAAGTGCCCAGAGACTCACTTTCCGTTTTCAGCCAGGCTGAACTTCTTGGGTTTCTTCGGGAGGAATTAAAACAAACAAACAATCCAAAAGTAATCATGGTATTAGAGTAACCTTGAATAGCCTGCCTTCCTAAAGTTGTGTTTCAAGGAAGAACTGAGCACCGAGTGAGAAAAATTAGCAATCTCAAAGCCTCCCATATGTGTCTTAAATCTTGGTGAGATGAAGGCTCTGTGGCAAAACCAAATTACCACTTGCATGATGCGGTGGTTTGGATCTGATCTGGGAAAGGCCATGTGATAGTGCTCAGAAGTTGGCCATGACCCTTGGGCCTAGTCCTGTAGAAATTACAGAAGCAAAGGACAGCCCCCAGGAGACAAGAAGTACCTTGCAGTCCAGCCCTTACACAACCCCGACTGCAGTCTTTTCCTTATGGCTCTGAGGAGTCCTGTTTTGCTTGACTCTTGACACAGTATAATTACTGTGAGTTTAGAGTAACACGCAAAGTGAGACTAATGGCGTGTGTTCCTTATAGATGGAACAACTTCTGGGGTTTATGTTCAGCTCAGGTGTCTGCTCTGAAATCTGAGTAGGGAGGGTGTCCTGTATTCTTTCCCTCAGTCTGCGGCTGTTGGTCAAACACTGGGCTCCTCAGCCGCAGGAGATAGAGGGGTTGGAAAAGTGAAGACTGAGCGGTCCAGTTTGCCCCATTCCGCATTTCCCAATTCTTTCACTGTTTGTGATCTATTTCTGAAGAGCAGGGGTGGGAATGACCCTGGGGGAGGTGATGGGAAGAGGGCCCTGACAGTACGAAAATGGGGGTGGTATTTTAGAGAAACTGTGAGTCCTGTGTCTGAAACTGTAATAAGCAGCGTGTACGTAGCAAGGGGATAGTGCACTGCTCCGCTACCGGAAGCCCAGTAATGATAGGGAACGGGACAGCGAATGACAGTGGGGAGAAGCCACTTGCCTGGCTTGAAAACTCCCTCTGACCATTTGACCACAAAGATCCAAGCTCCGTCTGACTAGGTTGCCGGGTTACGGTCACTGCGAGTGAAAACTAGCCAGGTCACTGGACAGACTAACAGCCAACAGCTATAGGAGAGATGATTTCTTTCCATTTCTCTTCTATTTAAATTTGGAAATTGTGGTCAGATTTTGGACTTAGCACATAAAGAATGTAGAGCTGAAACCAATTCACTTAGGGAAACTGGGAATTTTCATGCAAGTATTACAAAGTTTATCATATACATATATTAGGCTCAAATATATATATCAAATATATATTATATATATAATATATATATCCTCAAAATACACTTTTTAAAAGTCTCTTTTGCCCACAGCCAGTTTGCACAGGTTTTTCTCATGCACGTATGTTAAGAAGCCATGTCTTCTATGAAATAGGCAGTGTAGATATTCTCTCTGAAGTCCTGAAGTGTGGATAGTGTTAGTCACTTCAGGAAAGGAAATCCCTCTCTCCCTCCCATGGCTCCTAACCTCAGAGCTCCTTGTAACCAAGGATACTCATCCTGACTGCTTTCCTGTCCCTTATGTTTGCATGTAGGCTTTAAAAAAAAAAAAACAAAAAAAAAAACCATGAGAATAGTCAGAATAGTCGTTTGCACATAAGTCAGCCTTGGAGCATGATCTGTGTGACTGCTGTGCGAGGAAGACAGATATAAGCACAGTGAGGACCTGAGGAAATCACACTGCGAGGGAAGACTACAGCCAGAGAGGCCAGCTCAGGCTCCTCAGAGAGGCCAGCTCAGGCTCCTCAGGCATATGGCTGGCCTCAGAATTAGTTTTTGTTTGTTTATTATATTTTTACAATATTTCTGCCCCTTTTTGTTTGTGTCTCAGCTTCACATTGCATAGCCAAGTGGGGTGCTTTGGGGGGAGCCTTTACTCTCCGAAGCTCTGTCTTCTGCAAGGCCATTTTTGGTTTTGGTTGAGGTCTATATCTCTTGTTATCTTGACTTCTCTGAGTCTTTCATTTTAGATTTGGGCATGAACTCTCTTTGTCCATTAAAAAAAAAAAAAAAAAGATTTGGTACATGCAAATTCAGTCTCCTGAGCATACTGTTCTTTTTTCCTCCTAAGGAAAAGTCTGTGTTGGAGGAAATAGACGTGATAGTGGCCAGCTTGCTGGATATCCTGCTCAGGACCATCTTGGAGATCACCAGTCGGCCTCAAGCCACCAGCTCGGCCATGCGGCTGCAGTTCCAGGATGTCACTGTAAGATCCTATGGCATGTGGCACACACACACAGGGCCTGGCTGTGCTTTGGAAAGCTGTAATCCCTTTGGTGATGGGTCATAATCTGACCGTGGGAAACCTGGCCCCTGGGATGAACTGAGCATAGCTAGAGCACCAGGGGTTGCCTTTGTTATACAAAAACTAAGCTAGAAAGCCTATAAGGAAAGATGCTATAGGAAGTAGGTCTGAATTTCAGAAGGACAACGTTGCTATTAGTTCTTTTTTTTTCTAAATTTAAATTAGTCTAAGCTTTTATATCCCCAGTCAACTTGGTAACTTTTCATTCCCCAAATTGCTTAAAGAACAGGGCAACAGCAACCGGAACAAGGGGCCCTGTGTGCTAGTTCTCGATTTTTCTTCATGACTTATCAAGACCTTAACTTTTTCAGTCTTCCGTTTGATAGTGTTAAATGAGAAGGTTTAACTTGGCGAATTCTAAGGGACTTTCAAACTTCCCTGTCTGAGGATGTTAGCATAGCCAGGCAGTGTTAAGAAATAACACATCAGATAGTTTGTACATATGTATCTGTATATGTTGCATGTGTACCCACATACAGGGTTTATTTATGCATGGCAGTGTTGAGGGGCAAACCCAGGGCTTCATGTAGGGCAGGCAAGCAAATAAGTACTCCACCACTGAGTTATGCATATACGTAGGAATTTCTATTTTAGAACTCACATGAGGTTGACTTTTAAAATGATTATGTATTAAACAATATTCTCTTAAACAAGAAGATATCATTTGTAGCTATGGTACTTGATGCTCTAATGTTCATTAATAAATTATGTACACAAGCATTAACTAAACACTTGCTAATGGCTTCAGAAATGGTGCTATGGGTACATGAGAATGTTAATATCTAGATGCAAATAATTATCATTTTTATTTAAAAGTTAAGAAGTCTGGGATCCCTTGGGAACTTTGTGCAGGAGGAGGCAGAGAGAGCATAAGAACCAGGGGGGATGGAGAACACCAAGGAATCAAAACCTGCGACAGGGCTCACAGATACCGAGGCAGCCTGCACAGGGGCTGCATGGGTCTGCAGCAGATAGGGTCCTAGAGTGAAAAGGAGAAGTGGACACATGCCTGCATCACTAACTGAGAAGCTACCTCCAACTGATAAACACTTGCAAATGGAAAATTCGTTTTCTTCCAGGGAGTCTCCAGGGTGAACTGCTCGTAAGGGTAGTCCCATGCCTAAATGTAGAAGTCTAACACAAAAGGAGCTCTGTTGGTATTTTTGGAGGGTCTTTGTGTCACAACACTATGTCAGGGCATTGTTTTGCTATCACAGGTCCTGTGTGTATATATTATGGCTTCTTTCTGTTTCCTGTGTGAGGAGAGCAAACCGGAAGCCAGACAAGGCTATAAACTCTTAAAGCCCTCCATCAGTGATGTACTGTTTTCGCTCACACTCCTCTTCCTAAAAGTTTCACTCCCTGAACAATGCCACCATCTGGGAACCATGTCCTCAAATATATGAGCCTACGGGAGATAGTGTTCA
Source organism: Dicrostonyx torquatus (assembly GCA_028555095.1). Lineage (NCBI taxonomy): Eukaryota > Metazoa > Chordata > Mammalia > Rodentia > Cricetidae > Dicrostonyx > Dicrostonyx torquatus. The sequence goes on from JAQHUG010000014.1 coordinate 13,110,159, forward strand.
TCCAAACCACTACTATAAGTCAAGTTAAACTATCTTAATAAATTAAGGATTAAAATGTTATATCATTTTATAATATATTAAATTATATTTTATATATTATTTTTATATATTATAAATATATAAAATTATAAATAATAAAATATTATTATTAGTTTATCATAGATAGATAGATAGAGATACATTTCCTAGAACTGGAGAGATAGCTCATCAGCATGTGATGTCATCATTTTTTCCTGTGCGTGCGTGTGTGTGTGTGTGTGTGTGTGTGTGTGTGTGAAGAGTTGGGAGTATGTTAAAGACTCTATAGCTCTCTCCCTGAAGGTTTAAACTCCATTTCCCTAATGACTGACATGAGAAATACAAAGCGGGTTCACTCTATACATGAAGATCTAAGTGACACCTCATTTTCCATAAAGAATAGGCTCTCTGTGCAGGGAGTTTCTACATGGCATTTATCCAGTGCACGCATTGCAGTTCCTGCAGGCACATTCATCGCTAAATGTCCCTCCTATGTGAACACGCTGTAAGGAAAGTCGGTTGCTGCAAGTCACAGTGGCTCTTCCCAGGGCTCTGAAACAGCCATGTTGCTGTCCTGCCTCCCAGCAACCCCAGCATGAGGACTGCTTCTGCTGTATCATAAATTTAGATAACAGTAGTTTTATTTTACTATTTAGAAAAGTTGTTCCTTTTGTTCTACCAATTATTCTTTAAACTTTAAAATACCTTCTCTGACTAGGAAAAGAAGTGTGCCATTATAATTGGTTCCTTTAAAAGATCTAATTGTACATAGCAGGTTTTATAAAGCAACGTAAATGACCATTTGTCTCACACCCTCAACTAATTGTCCGCCAGAGTGGGCTAGTGCATACGTGTTTCTTTTCACATTATTATGTTAAATACCATGTGTAGTGGTTGGCTGCTCAGCATTGGCCCTGTCTAAGATTCCCTGGCGTGCCTGTCTAAAGTCTCAGGTACCGTTTCTGGCTTATGATTAGAAAAGAAAACGGTAGCATTGTCTACTAAATACCAGGAAAAACCAGGCATATGTTAAAGAAAAACTTTCTTGAAGACTTTTTATGTAGACATAAAATTTTCTTGGCAGTTATTGATAGAAATTCCCATTGTTTTCTCTACATAAAAATGGATAAAAGCAGCTGAAGACTATTGAACTTTAAAGGCAATTTGTTAAGTAAGTGAATCTTGACAATGATTTTTTATTATTTTTAACAAATTATGAGATTCATATAAACATTATTAAAGTATTTTAATATAATGAAAATTATATAATAGTAGAAAAGATAGAAGTAAAATATTAGACATATAATCTTCTGGCAAGAACTGAAGTTATGATTAGAGGTGATGAGAGC
>JAQHUG010000014.1:13111966-13131739 GCA_028555095.1 Dicrostonyx torquatus
GGCAGTGGGTCGTATTTGGACAGTGGTGAGTGCCATAATGATAAGGTATTTGCAGTGGGTCTAGCCCAGACACAGCAGACTAAGTCAATCTCTTGGATTCAGAGAGTTCATCAATGTACATAGATTATAATAAGCTATTGAAGGTCTATTCACTATTGTTTTTTGTTGTTATTAAAATTTGAGGATATATAATTTTTCAAATTTAAAAATATTTTAATATTTATAGGGTTATTGAAATAAGTATTTAAGTATATTAGTAGTGTACTAAATAAGTTAGGAAATTTGTATATGATATCAAAAACTAAGAATAAAAACTGATTGAACCCCTACCAACTAATTTCCATTCTAAGAAAGACTATAATAGATTAAGAAGTATTATCAATAGATAGATTCTTATGTATTTATATGTTTGGATTGTATCCCCTAAATTCACTTTCTTTCCTACATGAAACCAGTCTGGAAGTAGGAAAAGCCACTGGGTACAGCCTCCTAGAACCAAAGCCACCTATGTTTGCATCCAAGCTTTGCCATTTGCTAGTTGTGAAATCAGATTATTATCTTAAGTTTGATAGTGTCCACCAAACTAGACAATACAAAGGAATGAATTTGACAATACAAAGTATAGTAACTTACACACAGTATCTTTCCATAAATCATAGTGTTAGCAATGCCTTGTGAAGATTATTATTGATGTAAATACAATAAATTTGCAAAGAATGAATTTTATATTATATATTTTTAAAATTACTTGATATATTATATTCACTTAGGAAATATTACAATAAATAAGATAATGAACATGCCCACCACACAAAAGTCAATTAGTGGACCCTCTCCATCACCTTTTTTTATTCAATTGGCTGAGATCATTTTGCTCTACCTTAATAGAAACCATGGTTACCGAGGGAGAAGCTCTTCAAATGCTGGTCTTTGGCAGCATTCTATCCTCCGCATTTGATGGAGAGTGGCAGCAACAGTGGGAAACAGTAGCAGGTGGCTCTCTCAAGTCTTATGCAAACCCCGGGTAGCTGGACTCTTACCCCTATGTATCTCTTATGTATGTCTAGGGAGTCGGGATTCCTGAGCCCTTGTCAGTGTCCAATGTTATAGCTTCTGGAGTGACAAAGACCCTCTGCTTTAAAGACTTGGCAAGCCTCTGGAACCTTTTCAGCAACTGTAGTCTACGTTTCTCTTCCTTGGCTCTCCATCGGCCTCAGTTTTTCACTCTCTGCTCCCACTAGTCTTTGCCCCCTGGCCACATCCTTGACTTCTCTCACTGTCTCTGACTGCAGTAGCAACCACAGCTATGGCTTCTCACAAGGCAGCTCATGCCAGGCCAGCCTTTGCTGGTGCTACCCTGCAACGGCTCCCGCTGCTCTAGAAGCTGTATGTCTGGAGGCTTTTCTCTTCTTGTAGCTGTCGTTGGAGCCGGCCAGCCTGCAACTTTTGCAGCTCAGCATGCCAGCTTCCCCTCTGCTCTGCCTCTGTCCCCCAGCCAGCTGCTATGCTGTCTCCGAGTGCTGGCTAGACCCCATTCACCATCGTACTGTCTTTGCGGCATTAACACTCCACTGCCTCCTCTTTCTTTCTTCCTGCTAATAGCTAGGCATGCTCAACTAAAAGTAGGCAAGAGTAGACAATGTAAGATGAATCTTTTATTTGTCCTAATATTGTAACACGAGAGGAGACAGGGTGAGAAGTTGTTTTCTGACCAGCTTATAAAATGAACTAAACAGTCCACTTAGCTAGCCAGAGACAGGATGGTTGCACCAATCACATCAAACACCTCAGGCAAATGAAGGATGTGTTTTATACCTAGCTTTTGTTGTTGTTGTTTCCGTTTGTTTGTTTTTGTTGTTGTTGTTTTGGTTTTTTGGGTTTTTTTATACAGATCCCAGTGCTAGGCTACCAGAGAAAGTGCTCACTCCCTGGCTTAGGTGAAAGTGGTCATAATGTCACCTAAAGTTTTCTGAATCTTGTGATATCAAAACCATGTTTTTCCTAAAACAGCAGTAGCCTTTTCTTTATATTTTCTAGTTCATGTGTGATGTATCCAGAATTCTTTTCTTCATTGACAGGATAGTATGTGGGCTTGGGAGATAATCCTACCAGACTATATCAGATATTTTTGTGTCCTTGGGACAGAATGCCCAGCAAACAGTCTATGGGAAGAAAGATTTGCGTTCAGGATTTGAGTGATGCAGTTATCAAAATGGAGAAGGCATGCCAAGGTGGCTACATCCAGAGCTGTGAGAGCTTGCATTGGTAGCTGTCCACATCATGCTGAATTAGGAAACAGAGCAGAACTGGAACCAGGGTCCAGGCTAGAACTTATAAAGGCTTGTCTCTTGTAACCTGCTTCTACCAGCCAGACCCTGTTCCCAAAGATTCCATAGCCTCCTGAAAGAGGCCAGCCTTGGTACAAGTACTCTGTTTACAGCCTATTGCAGGGGGGAGCAATTCAGATCCAATCTGTACCTAGCTCATGTGTCACAAATGACTGTCTGCATGTGAAGAACCTACCTGTATCACAGATTTCTTTGACATAACCACAAAGTTCTATTCTAGCGGTTCTTGTGGGAATTTGCAAGGAGACATTTGACTGAGCTAGCCCATCTGTAAAATCTACTTCTCAGGTTTCTTCGTCTTCAGTTTTAATGTGATCCCATAGTCTTTTCCATGTACACTCAGACCTGTCTCCCAGTTCAAGTGGGCTTCTGTATATACATCCAGTTACCCAGCAGCTGCTTCTCCTGTTACATCGCTTTTGTGTTATGTGTTGTTTTCCTTCTAGAAGTACATAAGTACATAATGGTTGCATTAAAAACAATACTTTCAAGTTAGAAGTGTATTAGAAAATGCAAGTTAGCAAAATTTATATCACGCTTCAAACCTAAGGATGATGTGCTTCATTTTTAAGCATCTCACTTCATGGAGTCAGTTCCATAGATCTCAAACACAAAGAATGGCCATTAGCCTAAAACCATTTCTAAATGGAGATTGAAGCCAACATTATGCATTGTATGGCTTCTGTTACCCAGTGAGTCCAGAGAGCAGTATTCTGATGAGTTGAAGGGGATTTGTAAACCCAGAAAAAGAATGTGAAATTAGAAGAGATTTGGAGGGGAAAAGACCTGGGGATGACTCCACTTATGCCAACGCCTAGCTCTGTTCCTTGGGCTGTATTATTTATTAGTGTGTTTTGGTCTGGGGTTTTTTGTTTATTTGTTTTAGGGTTTCTGGTTTCACTTAGGTGGTTTTTTTGTTTTGTTTGTCATTGGTGGTGGTGGTAGGTTTTTTGTTTGTTTGTTTGTTTTGTTGTTGTTGTTGTTTTTTCAGAAGGTGTCACATTTCCAGACTGTCCTCAAACTTATGAAACTCCTGTTTCAGTCAGCCAGGCGCAGGCACCCACCACCACACACAGTGTGTCATGCCATTTGACCCTATGCTTTGCCTCTTCTTAGCACGGATATGAGTCTTAAATGATATAAAGAATGGAGGTTCTCAAGTGCTTACGTAATGGGCAAGGGCCCTTCTTACATAAATGCAGTTAGTTCCTAAGTGAAAAGATTCCCTCATAGTAAATATACTCAAATAAAAAATTTCATATCTACCAAGTAGATAGTGGTCATTACATGGGAACTTTTGACTGTAATAAGGGTGATTTAGATCAGAAGACATCACAGGGTGAACCTGGGATCAGAGCAACTTGTAAAGTGTTCCAAGAGCAGTTCATACTAAGTTACTGATGGTCTCTTTATCCTTCCTCTAAAATATGGGATTTTTTTTTCCTCAGGGGGAATTTGTCGCCTGTCTCCTTTCCCTGTTACGACAAATGACAGACAGACATTATCAACAACTTCTGAATAGTTTCAATACAAAGGAAGAGCTGCGGGTAAGTGATGGTGAAATTATTTTTTTCCTTTTGCTTTCTTGTGTCCTTTCTCCTGGCTGTTCAGAAGGGTTCTTTGGCAATTGGTTCACTTCCTTCCCATTAAGTTCTTGTTTTTCTCAGTTGTGCTAACAGATCTTCTTTCTATATTGGCTCTGGATTTCTTTTACTTAACAAAGTTATTAGCCATTATTTTTTGAGAAAGACATCAGATTTTAATCATCAAAGTATGTAAACTAGACACAGATTAATAGAACTAGTAAGACAAAGGGAATAAACTCTACCATCATATGTGGAGCGGAAGTGTTGTCTTAGTAGAAGACGGGGAGATCTAAACAGTTTGGCTGGCTTCCTCCTGTAAGAATCAGAAACTTCAGCTGCAACTTTCTGACTACAGAGACAGAATCATTAGGATTACAGGTACACATAGAGTCTGAGAACTTACCTACTCAGGGTAGGAAAATCTGCATATCAAAAGGAAGATAGTGGTCTAATTAACTCTACTTAAGATCGGCTACTTAAGACAATTGAAAGAAAAGTATATTTTACATAAGAAGTCTATGGTTTCATGTCTCCAGTTTTCCCAAAAGAAGGCTACATTTTTGTTTATAACCTGGGAGTTCAAAAACATAGAAGCACAAATTGAAAGACATTCTTAGTTTAATCCAGATATTGTGTTTAATGTTCTACTGCTCATTTTAACAGCAAAGCAAAGGGAGATAATGAGTGAAATGTTTCATGTGGGTTTTACTTCAGTCATGTGGCATCCTATTTCAAAGAACATATAGTTTCCTCCTTAAAATGACCTGGCCTTCAAACCAGGAGAATTAGTTAAAGATACTAATTCTTCATCTGTTGTTCAGGAAATATTGACTGAGAACCTCATACATAGAAAACCCTTGTCCTGGCACTGGAGATGTGACCAGGCACAAGTGTCTTCTTGTTCTAGGGGACCATTGCCGTTTGTCATGAACACCCTGAGGGGTGAACACACAGGGCAAGCACACATAATACTATATAACAAATAGACTTGCTGTCAACCCAGACGCAAGCCAACAAGAAAAGCTTGCAAGAGAGGTGTTGGATAAGAATAGATTAATTAGGAGTATGCTCGTAACTAAACTCCTACCTGGGCTGCAGATATAGCTATTCCAACATACAAATGGTGCCAGATCCATTCCCCAACCTGTAAAATGGATGAACAAATGAACAATTCAGTGAAATGTCACTTTAATGCCCTGACATAGCTCACTACTGTATCCTTTTAACACTTATTGGAACCTAGGATGTTTTTGTTTGTTTGTTTGTTTATGTGACTTCTCCAGCCTCCAGCCACTGGGTTTTAAATTACTTGATACTTAAAGCTCTGGTTGGTTCATGGTTCTGAGGTCACATTCCTAGGCATTCAACCAATATATGTTCCCTCTTTGATGGAACATAAAGCCTCTAGAAACAGCGTCATAAAGCATAAACATCTGGGAGTGGATATTGACTTTATTTTGACGGCATGGATGGTTTTAAGGGAGAAATGTGATCACATTTGTCTGGATGCACAACTGAAAATGGATTAGCCAAGGTCCAAATAGGAGACAGAAGCATGTAAAGATTTCGATATACCAATCTAAGCTAGAAATGACAGTGACATGTGTCAGAGTTAGTAGTAGCTGTCAGCTTGATATAGCCCAGAGTCCCCCAGGAAAGGGAGCCTCAGTTGAAGAAGTGGCTGGATCATCCTGGCCTGTGGTCAATGTCTGTGAGGCAGTTCTATGATACAGGAGGGCCCAGCCCGCTGTGAGCAGTGCTGTCCCTCAGAGGTGGACCTGGGCTGTAGGAGAAAGGTGAGTGACTACTCCAGAGGACATAAGCCAGAAAGAAGTGTTCCTCTGTTGGTTTCCACTTCTACTTCTTCCCTTGGCTTCCTGTCTGGGTTTCCCTCAATGGTAGACTATAACATGTAAACTGAAATAAACCCTTTTCTCCCCAGATTGCTTTCGGGCATGGTATTTATTATAGTGACAGAAGGCAGACAAGTATATCCTAGTCAGAGACAATCATAGACTCAAGGCTCTAATAAACTTGGGAACTTGAGTTGACAGGACTTGATGACTTTTAAAAAAATTTAAGATCTCTCCAGCCCTTAAAATTTTTTAAAAGTAAAGGAGGGGACTAGAGAATTGGCTCAGATATTAGGAGCACATACAGCTTCTCCAAAGGACTTGAGTTCAGTCCCATCAGCAGCTCACAATTGCCTGTAAGTCCAGCTCAAGGGGATCTGGTTCCCTCTTCTGGTCCCTTTGGGAACCTACACACACACACACACACACACACACACACACACACACAAGCACACACACAAATAACATTTTTCAAATGTTGGTACTCTTTACTGAATAGAAATATTGAAGGAGTAGATGTGCGGGTTTGGGAGCAAAATAAATCAGATTTTAGCCTGAGTTTAGTTGCTTAAGGAACATTGAGAAGGAGATGCTTAGTAGACAGTGTCTAAAGTTCAAGAAAGCAACAGGGCTGCAGGTGTGGGTACGGGAACTGTCATCCTATAAGTAATTGATATTCCAGAAGTAATGTGAACTCCCAGGGAGCGTGGAGAGCTAAAAGGGTCTGCTAGAATCAGTAGAGTAGTGAATCATGAAAAGACCCACCGATGCTGGGGAGCCAGATGAGCGGTTCCACTGCAGTGCTATGAATGGGAACCATGGTGCTGTGTATTGAAGGGGAGGGATGGAATGGGATACATCTCTGAGATTTTCAAGAGTAAGGCAAATGGCTATTGAAAGAGAAGTTGTATGTCAGAGGAGAATTTATAGATGCAGACAGAAAGATGTGGAATAATTAGAGGTGGTAGAGATGGATGCTGAAGACAAAGTCGTGAGGACCTAGCCCACAAAATGTTCTGAGAAGTCAGCAGGTGGGAAAAGAGTGAGGGAAACTCACCTTTCCAGGTGTACGATTAGAAGGGAAGTAGCTGGGAAAGTGCAAACGAGGGGTCATTGATTTGACTTGCTAAAGGCTGATTATCTGATTTCAATATGCGTAGATCACCATTTAATAGATTTGCTTCCCAGTGCTCAATTTTGAGGGAACTTTAGTTTTGCCCCTCAAAACTATCTTGCAGTGTTTTCCCAAAGGTGATAAAATTGATCCATGATCTCTTATCTAAAGCCCTTAGTAGCAGATTTCTTTTGGAAATCAAAATTTTATAACTTCAGAAAGCTGATATGGTGCAAAATACTGTATGTTACCCTGCAGTAGTGAGATCTGCAGTAGAATGCAACATTTCCTCTAGAGAAATAACCAATTCAGGTGAGATTTTTGCTCCAAATAACTTAGAAGACTACAGCATTTTAGAACCCTTTTATATTTTAATATCACAATAAAGACCTACAGACCTCTAATAATAAACACTGTATGTAGACTTAAATATGAAGCAGGCACCATTGGTATAAGTGATTAATATTAACTCCTTATCCAAAGGAAACCATGAGGTAGGACCAGTTATTGTATTACAGATGTCAATTATTTGATTCAATAAACAGTTACTGAGCACATTGGCTAGACAGTAGGGATGTCAAAGATAATCAAATCATCTTGTATCGGGAGTAGATAGATCACTGTTACACCCTTCCATAATAACTGCTGGGAGAGGTCTCACAGTGAGCCAGATTCAACCTTGGGAAGTTTAGATGATCCTAGGGATTGGCACATACACCTCATGGCCAAATGTAGCCTACTGCTTACTTCTACAAAAAAGTTTTATTGAACACACACACACACATTATTACTATAAATAAATGTGAATACTTTGGCTTCTCTTCAGGACACATAAACCTTTTACTTTTTAGCCAATTAATGTGGGTTTTATAAACAATGACGGCCAATAGTTAGGGAATAACTCCCACTCCCTAACCGTGAGCCAAGCATGCGGCTGAGCCCTCTTGAGCTGTTGTGTTTTGCCCTCCACCTCTTTAAACGTTGATTGATGCCATTATTCCCAGTTAATTGGAAAAGCTAGGAATCTCATGGTTGTCCTCAGCTCCTTGCTCAGACAGCTACTAACCACAATGTTTCCCCGAAATTCAGTGAACCAGTCTTTGCTCTCAAGCTCCCACAAATTTCATTTGTCACTTCTTTAAACATCCTAAAATGTTTCTAGACCCCGAGTGGACATGTCTCAGGCCAAATTAGTAAGCAGAGGATTACTAGATATTTAGGTTTGAAATTCAACAAAGTAGCTATAAGGCAGGTGTCAAATTACCGTAGTGCTATTTGATGAAAAAGTAGACCAATGTTGGATTGTATGCTAAAAGTCCTGAGTAACTCTACAGTTTCCAAAAAGGGTAAACAGAAATCAGCTTCCTGACTTAATTCAAATTCTGTTGCTGTAACAGAAAGCCTGAGAGAGGATAACTGAGAAAGATGTTTATTCTGGTTCGTGGATCTGGAAGTCATAATGCTGAGTCTTAGGCTGTACCCACATGAAATTGACAATAACAAATGATGTGTTGGATTTTCGTGGACATTTTTGCTCTTCTTCATTCCTGCTGTCCCTTCCTTTCCCTTTTTTCTTGCCAGTTATGCCTTAGCTTTTCACAAATGGTTCTCCAAATTAAACTGAATTTCAGAAGTATGCCGTTCTCAAGGAACAGCAGAGACTAATGGTTATTAGCTACACTTGTGCTTAAAGAAGCTGAGTGCCTATAGGGTTGAGTTGAAGTGACTCCTAGCTTTTGGAACAGGCGCCATTTCTTCTTGGTCCTCAGGTCCTTATGTGTGAGCCGCGTGAGTCACTGGTGTCAGAGCGCAAGTGTGTGGGAGGGAGCAAAAACCTGAGGGCTGGAAGCTTCTACTGTTTCATTTTTTTTTCTTCAGTAGAATGTGACATGTTTTAAAAATGAACAAAAGCAGTCACTGGGTAGTGATTAAGTCCTTTTTTCTCTTTCTGCAGTTGGTAGTGTTTCATTATACACCCACTTTGTACCAGGGCCCAAGGTTCTGTCCATATCCTTGGTGTTTCATATATAGAACTGAAACTCTTGCTCTTTGTTGATCATGACCTTTCATAATGAACCACAGGGATCTTAATATAGGTATGAAATTAAACATATTCTGGAACTATCCATTGTCTATATATTAGCTATTAAAATAATTCAGATCTAATCTCTACCCAATCTATATGGTTTCTTGTGGCAGGATCTTGTCATGTGGCCAAGGCTGGCCTAGAACTTGTTACTTAGCTCAGCTTGACCTAGAACTTGATGGGTATCCCAGGCTGATATTAATCTTGTGGTTCTCTTTCCAAAGCTTCCTAAGGATTAAGATTATACGTGACTGTACCACCACAACTGCCCTCAATTCAAGTTTAAATATCTTACCAATTTCTATTACTTGGCTGGACCAAGTCCAGTATCTTTATCACTGGGTCACTGTCTGCCTTCCAACCTCATCTCCCACCCATGTCTGGATACTGCCCCTTCCAGACATTTTCATTGCCTATTCTTACAGCTCATGTGTATCATTTGTAATTCCTTCATGTCATTTTGGTTTTGTTGATTCCTTTCTATCCAACATACATATTCTGTGCTTCAGTCTTCGCAGGAGACACCCACCTGCTCTAATTGGGCTGCTCGCTGTTTCTGTATTTTCAGAGTCTGTTGCCGCTTGGGTTGCAGCATGTCATTGGGTCCTAAACCTGGAACATAATCCTGTGCTTAGTGAATGAGTGTTCTTACCCCGTCTCTGCCTGCATTAGTGAGCCATCTTCTCCCATACGATTATTGGGATTTCTCTTAGTTTGCATATATAGATTACAGAACAACGCTTCTACTACTCTCAAAGATTGAAGAGGATTTGGGAGATAGTTCAAGATTCCATTTTGAGAGTGCAAATTTTAACGTGATAAATGTTACTAATGCCCCGCGACTGAGTTCAAAGCTGGTATCAAGGCTGTTATGTGTTTGAAAGTTGTATCGAATTTGTGTAGTAGCATCTAACTGCACATGGCCTATGTGACAGAAACACGTTCTTCGCGGTCTATGCCATGTCCATTGTTTGGTCATCCACCTGCCCTGCAATGCTTTGTGGGATAACTCTGTTTGCACTCATGATCTTAGGTTTCCTTTTTCAGTCTGACTTCATGAGCCAGTTTCTATTTTGAGCCATCCTAATACAGTATCATCTTTTGTTGTGGGATTCTGATCCCTATAGCCAATGGCTGTGGGGGCTTACACTCGTGACATCTTATAACAATCTCGCAATACACAAAGCACTCTGTATATGATGTAGAAAAGTTTTCTAAACCACAAATTTATCCTCTATGCCCGTATAGAGCTTGTCAGTGCTTCTATTTTGCCTTTAGGATAAATTCGAGACTCCTTATCATGGGAAAGGCAGAAAAGTAGTTTCTCTCCTTCTTGTCTTTAAATCCCTATTTACTTAACTTTTATTTATATATTCTCTATCCTAATTTGTGTTTCTTTAATTTATCCCTATTCCTCTTTATACCCATATTTTGCCCCTACGCCTTACAGTCCCAATACCCCGTGTTGCTTCTGGCATGTGTTCCCTAGGTGTGACATACCTGGCTCTCCATGTTCTCCTAGTTCACAGAACATGCATGCATCCACATAGTTGTTAGGTTAACATGTATCTATACCATGATCCAGAGTGCCATGAAGAAAGTGAAAGTGTGTCCGTTTGCACACATTAATAATAAACTCAGAGTCCCCCATTATGCATCATTGTCACATTAAATCAGAAATCAGGAAAGCACTTCCCCTCAGTGCAATCTGGCCAAGGTCAAGCCCGGCTATGAACTCTCTATCCCTGTGTCTTCTTGTAGTCCCTGTCTGTCTGTTGTTTGAGTCTGAATCTGTGCCTGCCTGAAGTGGGTATCTTGAAGTCTGTCCCTGTCCCTGTGTCGATCCCTAGCAGAGGGCTTTGCTGTTTTTTATTGGACAGCACAGAAAGCATCACATGAAGAAGAAATGGGGGATACTTTACAAAATCTCTAATAGAGTTTTACAAGAGATTAAGTCACTAACTCCAACTGACCATATTACAATAAAACTATCTAAAATATTCATGTGTCACACCCAGCATTTATGATGGATATGCTTTTAGAAGGTCTCTTTCATCCTATTTGCTGTTTTCAGCAAATGATGGCCATAACATACATACATACATATATACACACATACATAAACACACACACACACACACACACACACACACACGCATCACTCAGGTGTCAGAGGCATAGAAGAGCACGTAATTTAAGATTACAGCTGTGCACTATCTTCGGTTGTAATAGCTGACTACATGCTAAATCCAAGGCAAGTAAAGTTATGGTTTCACTGTTCTCTTAAAAGCAGGTTGAACAAGTAGCCTGAGTACACAATAGGCTAGAGTCTTATGTGACTTCAAGGTGTCTTATTTTCTTGTCTGTGAGGTCCAGCGAAAGGCCCAGTCTGTTAAAATGTAAGAGGTGTTTTACAAGACACTGCCACGAAAAAAAAAGTGTTGCGCTTGAGTGCCTTTCTATGGTAAGTCCCAGGCATGCCTTCAGTCCTTCCGCTTCAATGTGTGTCTTAACTGGCCAGGCATCTAACAAAAGCACTGCCAGACCGTACAGCATCCAGTATTTATAAGAGAACAAATGTTATTTCCCTTCTCAGATCTTTGATTGGGTTGAAGATTAGATAAATGTAGTTAGTTACTTTCTTCTCATGACTTGGCCAATTTATTGATTGTATGGGAATTAGGCTAGTTGACTGAGATGGAGGGGGGAGGGCCTTGGGCTTCCCATAGGACAGGGTATCCTGCACCATCATAAGGAAGCAGGGGGAGGGCAGTGGGGCAGTGGGGGAGTGGGAGGACCGGGAACAAGGGGAGTAAATGTAAATTTTTCTTTTAACAATAAAAATTAAAAAAGAAAAAAAAAAGAGAACAAATGGGAAGAATTTCTCAGATCATAGTAACCTTTCTTGCCTTCCTTTTTGTTTGGACATGGGCCTTTTCTTGCTCTGTTTTGTTTTTGAAAAGTTTTCTTAAAGACTTTCTTGCTGAACCACTTGTGCTACAGAAAAAAATAATTTATTATAACAGCCCTTCTTATCTCTTCTCTGATTTGAACGATGATCTGAAGAGTGACAGTGGTATACTTACCATGCTGTGTGTGTGTGTCACATAACCAAACAGACACACAGAAAGACGTATGTCAGGCTGCCACTTTTTAAATGGTTCCATGAGGAACCCTTGCATCTAGTGTTATCCAGATAAGCATTATTGGACATAGAAATGTTCTTTTTAATAGTATAAAATGAATCCGTAACTTAAGTGTGCAGAACACTGGTGTTTGCCTCTACCAACACACACGTGTAGAAAAAGGGCTGGAGCAGAGGAGTAGAGGACAGAGCAGCAATCAGCAGTGTCCTAGGGGCAGGCAGACACAGGAACATGGCACGTGGGTCCTGCACTTTAGGATACGGAAGCTAACTAAGAACTATAACCTCTCACAATGCAGTAGGCAAATCCCGGCTGAAATACACTGTGTCCATGGTGTACATGCCACTGAGTACATGGCATGTGCTCCGTTTATCAACCCATGCTCACAGGAAACCTGAGACTACAGTTTAGAAAGAAGAAACATGACTAGTAGGGTACTATATGAATAGCTAGACAGGTGTGCTGGTGCTTTTCAAAACCCTTCTAGCTTCAGGAGACCCCAAGCCCTCGGGTTTCCCAGGTGTGAGAGCTCAACTCCTCAAAGATAAGTTTCCAAGGTCATTGAGCTGTTGATGTAACTGCTGAGCCAGCATTAAAATCCAGGCTTTCCACATACTGCCTACTGTATACCAACTGTGTGCCCTGGTGCCAAAAAAAAATAGATTCTTGTCAAACTATTCGTGGACTTGAAGCCGTTAGAATGTGTAAAAAGAAACACACACAAACATACACACAGATACGCGCACACGCGCGCGCACACACACACACACACACACACACACACTGGAAAGCTACCATGTGCTTCTTGGTTTTCAACAGTCTTCTGTTATTCTGAGTGACAGCCATACTGTTATTCAGGCAGCTTACGTGTTTAACGTGAAGTGTTGTTAGATCTGTAAATACAAACCCTGTGTTTGGAGTTGCCTTTCTTTCTGAACACCACACCTTTGCCTTCTATCAGATTGTTTCTATTTTCCTTGACTCACTTAAGGTCACACAGAATAAACACTTAAGTTTGCTAGTTGATACATTTAAGCTAGACTTGGTTGGGATGGTCCCCTTTCTAGTAGCTAGCTCCAGTTCTTTCATGACACGCTGTCTGTCCCCTCTGGCCCTTTCAGTACCATGTGCTGTAGTACTCAGGGTCCTATCTTTTGTATTGCTCAAAGAAGTGCTAATTCCTTGTCTGGCGACTGGTATTTCCAAGCCTGACAACAATTTCTTGTCAAAAACTTAAGTGTTCTCACAAAAACATGAGAACTCTACAAGGCAAAGCATTTGCTAATTAACTGGACTTAACTATTCCAAAGTGCATATGAGCTACACATAGCATTGCATGGCAAAAACATGCCATTCTGTCATTTTCAAACAAAAAACTCTTTAAAGTTTCAAAGGTTGTAAGTGTATGTGTGTGCATGTGTGTGTGTGTGTGTGTGCGCACGTGCGTGCACATGAGTGCAGTTACCCACAAAGATCAGAAGAAGCTATCGGATCCCCTGGAGTTGGGGTTACAGGCAATTGTGAGGCACATGACTTGTGTGCTGGGACTGAGCTCCAGTTCTCCTCAAGAGTAGTAATTAGGGCCGGGCGGTGGTGGCGCACGCCTTTAATCCCAGCACTCGGGAGGCAGAGGCAGGTGGATCTCTGTGAGTTCGAGACCAGCCTGGTCTACAAGAGCTAGTTCCAGGACAGGCTCCAAAGCCACAGAGAAACCCTGTCTCGAAAACAAACAAACAAAAAAAAAAAGAGTAGTAATTAATTGCCAAGCCATTTCTCCAGCCCTACACAAAATACTTTTAAGTTAAATAAAAGAGAGGGGGAAAATGGAAAAAAGAGGACCTCCTACACTGTCAGGTACTCTACACTGCTGCGCTCTGATCTGGTGTCTCCATAGGGAGCATCTTGTTGCTCTCGGAGCCAGTAAACACCGGTCACTGACCCACCCAGCACACAGTATCACTGGCATTCCGTGTGATGCATGAAGGAAGCTTACACAGACTCCCTAAACCCACACCCATCCTTTTAGTCCTGCACCTCTCAACACTACCTTCTAAAAGATACGGCTTTTTACATAAGATCCTTCTATGAAAATAACCTCCCAAATTTCAACAGCCATTTAGCTGAGCTAAGACAATTTATTATGCCCCGCTCCGGGCTGAGAAGTTCTAATATCGGGGACACTGTGCTGGAAGAAAGGAGACGGGTTTGTCTTCTTGTCTTCTGGAACAAGTTTTCCACTTTGTCTCCCGGACCTGCATTTGTGGAGCTTGTGAAGGTGACTTCACCCCTGTTCCTGGGAATGAGAAGGATGAAGGGCAGTTAGGATGGGCAGTGGGGTGGGATGGGGAGAAGGCAGGGGCCTTTCTGCTGCACAGGTCTGCCCCTGGTGCCCTTCTCTGGAGATGCTTTGAGAATGGCAACTATGGTGCTCTCTGGGGGCATGTTGACAATTATGATAAATAAATAAAACCATCACTTCCTTCTTTATCCTAGGATTTCCTACTACAGATATTTACTGTGTTCAGAATATTGATACGCCCAGAGATGTTCCCCAAGGACTGGACCGTCATGCGCCTGGTAGCTAACAAGTAAGACTTTTCAGTTAATAATTGCATCTCAACTTGCAAGGGAAAAGGATGATCTAGAATGTTCTTTGTTGTTTCAACACAAGCTGAAACCTCTATGTTCTAAGTTTCATTTTCTTTACCTCCAAATCAACCTTTCAGTATTTTTTTAAACAGTATTACTAATTGTCTTGAATAGTTATTTAATATGACTCTATTAATGTCTTTTAAGAATCAAATAATATAGCTGGGTGTTATCACACATCTTTAATCCCAGTATCTGGGAGGCAGAGGTAGTCGGATCTCTGTGAGTTCGAGGTTAGCCTGATCTGTAGAGCAAGTTGCAGGATAGCCAGGGTTGTTACACAGAGAAACCCTATCTCAAAAAACAAGAGAGAGAGAGAGAATGAAACAATACAACAGTAGCACCTCACACCTGCAAGCCTAGTGTTTGAGAGGAACAAGACAGGAGATTTGGACACAGACTGACGTCATTTCTGTTCCTATAAAGTTTAAGGTCATGGAGTTCTCTGCCCTCTCCCTTAGTCTCGGAAGAGAATAAAGGTGAACTTTAGGGCAGGGTCTTCATCTTCACTTTGAAAATTGTTATTTAGCTCATTTTGTTAACCTTCTTTTCCATCTGCCACTCTTCAAATGCCAGCCCCCACATGCTTAGGGTGGAGGTGAGATTGCCTGCATGTCTAACCCTAGACCAAGGTCACCATCTGTCCCCCCAGCCAGGCAGGTATGATGATGGTGAGAGCTCCAGGAACACAGGATTCGGTTTTGATTAGCTATGCTTAGTATGGCTTCTGCTTCGGGGTTGCATTTATAGACTCGGAGGTGTTAAAATGATGTGTTAGAAACTTGTGAAGTAACAAATAGTATCATGTGGCATATTCTATTTTACATAAGCACTCAGCAGCTTTTCCACTCTGGAGACTAATTGAGACGAGTGAAATCACTCTCCTTTGAGCTCAGCATATGTATTTTGCTCTCTGTGAAGGAATCAAGTGTCTGCTTCTCTGGATGGCAGGATGCTTCGGGTTTCAGCTGGGGCTGTTGCTGCTGTATTTGCCCTAAATTACCAAAGATTCAAGATGCCTGGAAAGGTGGTGAACTGATCTGGGGAGCCAGACAAGGAAGGAGTCCAGGCTGCCCACAGCAGCAGCCTCACGAGATCCCAGCCTCTGGTCATTCTGCTCGCCCATGAGCAGAGTGACATTTGGCTTCAATTAAAAGTTTCAATGGCAGACCATCAAGCTGAAAATAAATCTAAGGTTTTCTTCCTTAGGTATGCAGGCTTTGTGCTTGAGGTTCTGGGAAACCATGGCAACAGTATGGCTTTTTGATATTAAATACTGTCTCTATTCATCCTACCTCTAGACCCCTACTGTATTCAGAGGTTTTCATGGCCACATCAGTGGGGATCAGACTAAGAAGTACATAGTCTATTTGTGTGTAAACAAAATATTCAGGATTTTCATGGACAGTTTAACCAAGTTAAGAACAATTTTGGTTAGAGATAAGATATGTATAATATGTTTAAAATGAAAACTTCTCCCATAGTAAACCCAAGCCCTTGCCAAACACAGTGATGCCATCTTGTCCCCCAGGCTAGTGCTGGTAGCTGTCTGGACCTGCTTTTCTATGGCAATGGCTGATGGCTTTATACCCAGCCTCGCTAACAGACAGGACTCCAAGTGGGAACAGACTGCTCCCACATGCTCGCTTCTGTCTCCTCCCCTCCTCTGTGCAGATCTCAATCACAATATCCACTTCCTATTCAAGCTAGGAAACCATATGTCATGTGCCTTGCTTTATAAATATAATTCAGTCCATAAATTTGCCCTGGATTGTTTTTATTTAGTCTTAACCTAAATAACCATGATAGGAAAGTGTATTTCCTATATCCTTGATAGGAAAGTGTATTTCTTATAACCTTGATAGGAAAGTGTATTTCTGAAATGGGCCTGGTGCTGCGAACCTCTAATTCTAGCACTCAGGGAGCAAAAGGTAAGAAGAGATTTTGAGTGTGAGGTCAGCCTGGGCTACACAATAAAACTCTGCTGGGAGGGAGGGATGGAAGGAAGGAAACAAGGAAGGACAGTTTCTGAAAGACATTAAAGTCATTTAAAATATTTTAAAGTGTGTGCACTAAAGAAAGTGTCGCACTTTGCTAACTGCTATATTGGCTCCTGAGAATACCTGTGTCTTCCAAGTTCACCGCCTAGCTTCTGTGCTGCTAACTTTCTTAGACAGACACTTGATCAAAGGGTCTTTTTAACCCATAACTCCCATTCTCATCAGCACTAGTTAAGAAGTCACCATTGCCCTATCCTTGAACACAACCAAAGAGCCTATCCCTCAAAAGTCATAGTCATGTGTGTATCATTCCTGCTTTTAAGTGGACCAAACACCTCTAACTTTAGCCCTTAGCTGTGTGGTTTGGTCCCATCAATCTCCTGCTTCATACAGCATCCTCCAGAAGCTGTATCCAGATGCCAGCTGCCTTGTGCTGGTTCTCTGTATCTGCACCTGAAATCCAGCAGATACCCCAGGTCTCAGCTCCACTAGGACGGGAAATTCTCCCTCCATCTCGCGCAGTCCCTGGTGGATGTTCCTGATGAGGATAACCACTCCTCCAGCGGAGAAAGAGGGGACATAAGGACGATGAGAGCTAAGAACCAAAAATACAGGACGCATTAAGAGAAGTTCTTCTCCACCTCCTTCCCATGTACATGGTGAAGTACAGTGCAAAAATAAAGCCCACAGCTTTAGGTGTCATTTCTAGTAGATAGTCTTATTCCACAGTTGCCCGTTGAGGGAAACTGGGCTCTTCCCTTGAAATCCCAGGTCCTTGCTTTGTGTGTCGGCTTCAGGCACATACAACATATAATAAACAACTTAAATTTCAAATGAGTGATACAGGTACAAATTCTCTCTATCTATTTGTGTGTGTGTGTGTGTGTGTGTGTGTGTGTGTGTGTGTGTACCCAAGGATAATCTTGAAGGGAACTTTCTTGCACACTGAACTAAGAAGAGACTTGAATGAAGGACTGAAACTTGAGCTAGAGCTAATATAAGTGATAATGGGCGAGCAACAAAGCAAAGTTATTGCTGCCAATAGTGATAACATATGCAAAAGGCCTTGTGATCAGTAGGAACAGGGCCCTGTCAAGGAGAAGCAAGGGGCTGGTTAGTTAGAAGGGGAACACAGGGCCCAACTGTTGTAAACCACTTACTAGTCTAGCATGCGGATGGACTAACAGGAATGTCCTCAGTAAATACATAAGTGTGCATGATATCAAAATGGCTAATTAAAGGAACAGTGCTCATGAGTCAATATCATCCAATGACAGAAGAGAAGGATCCTCCTCCTTTGGGTGGCTTGGACAGGTAGGCAGCCATGAACGTAGTATAAAGATTGAAGACAAGAATGATGAGGCCTTAAGGTGATCACATGTGAAAGGAGAGAGGACAGACGATAAATGGTGGCTCCAAGATTTGGGGTCTGAGCAGAAGGAGAAGTTGTGGTACCAATCAGTTAAGTGGAAAATATGGAGAGGAGGCATTCACGGAGCAAGAGGAGGGAAGAAATCTCTGACAAATGTAAGTTTAAAGTACTGTTAGTGTCCAAGTTGATGCTTGTCATTCTAGTACTCGGGATGCTGAGACAGGAGGACAGCCTCAAGTACAAGAAAAGCTTGAACTACATGGTGAATTCCAGGGAAGCCTGAGGTACAGAGTGAAACCCTGTCTCAGAAAACAAGCAGGATGCTGTTTGACATCCAAGTGAGATGAAAATGAGGAAGTTGTTGGACCACAGGGACGTTGGGGCTAGAGCTGTCCCTCTATGGTAGTAAAGTCATGGCTAGGATCAGGGGCTGGGAATGGAAGGAAAGCTCCAAGTAGGAAAATGTATGCACTCAAAACACAAAAAGCCTTAGGACTGAGGCTGGGCATGCTGTCATTCAGAGGTCAGGCAGTGAGCCAATGCAGAGAAGCCACTCGGTCAAGATGACAGCCAGGGCCTGACACCTGGGAAGGAAATATTTCAAGGAAGAGTAGCTGGAACTGTGGACGAGCAATTAACTCTGGGAGCTGGTACCGCTGTCAGTACCCGTGACCTTGGCAAGTGCTGTCTCCCTGGAGTGGTGGAGATGAAAGCCTAATGAGGGTGAATTGAAGAGCAGAGCCTGGGGAAGGAATAGACAACGGTAATTACAGGCAGATCTTTTGAAGAGTTTTGCTATAAACAGGAATCAAAAAATACAGTTATCTGGAAGGAGTTTAGGATGGTGAGGATCTGTTTTAGAATTCAGAATAGTCAAGCATGTGGTTGACTAATAGGAATGCCCATACTAAATCCATAAATGTTGATGCTATTAAGGAAAATGGCTAATTAAAGGCAATGTGTTCATGGGCCTGAAAGTGGATATGTATGATACTGGACGCACTATTGCTGGATTTCCCAGTCCCGACCCCTCTATCCTAGTCTATAACAACCTCACACCTGAAGATCAGTTCACTGTGACAGTATACTGCAGAGATCAGGCACACTGCTTTGTATGACTTCCCTACTTAGAAGAGTGCTGACCGAATCCAGATAGAGCACTGGCTGCTTCTTCGCTGTCACAGGAAGGAAGGCAGAGTTAGGTAGTGCCCCGGAAAGGTTGGGGAGTCTACCGAGCATCCATTCGCACAATTAGAATGGCCCTAGTGTTGTTCTGGTTTATTAAGTGTGGTTATCCTTAAAGTACTGTTAGTGAGAGACGGGACTAAGACCCTGATTTTCACCAAAACTCTGTAACTGTGATGTGTGCCAGATTGAAAATGGTACTGCAACTATGTGTGCAAGGCCTGCTCGCACACTGCATGTCCTGGTGAGCAGCGAGCAGGAAACCAGGTACCTGAAGGAAATAATCTATTAAAGTTTGAACCAAGTAGGTTAAACTAGAGATGACCCTAAGACTGAGTAGGTTAAACTAGAGATGACCCTAAGACTGAGTAGGTTAAACTAGAGATAGCCCTAAGACTGAGTGGGTTAAACTAGAGATGACCCTAAGACTGAGT
>JAQHUG010000014.1:13133194-13163336 GCA_028555095.1 Dicrostonyx torquatus
TAAGTTAAACTAGAGATAGCCCTAAGACTGAGTGGGTTATAATGGAGATAGCCCGAAGACTGGAGCTGTAGTTCCTTGAGGGAAGAGATCAAGGATGCTTCTTGCTTCTCTTTGTTTCTCCCACTCTGCATGCTGCATTGGTGAAGGAAGGTCACTCCTTTTCCTGGCTTCCTGATAGGGTTGTGACACCTCTACCTATGTTAGCTCTGCTGAATAATCTCAGCTGATCTATAATTATTACATAGCACAGTTCAAACACAGTGGTAAGGCTACAGTCATTCATGTTAGGCTAGATCCAGGACAGATAGGACCAAAGTCCCTACTGTCATTGACCTCTAACTTCTGACCCTGTCTTCTGTCTGTAACACCAATCCTTCCCGCAAGAGAGGACAGTCATTATGAGCCAGAATCCCCTGTCTCAGCCACAGTACATACTCAGCAGGCCTCAGGTGAGGGCTACTATTTGTCCTTTTGGTGAGCCTTGGATGCTGGAGTTTCAGAACTCCAGCTTAGATGAACTAATTTCAATTCCCCTGATAACTGTTCATGATTTTCATCTGCCCTAAGCATCTTCCTGTTAATCTGTTCTGTCCCCAGTTAATGCTTCACCTTAGAGGGAAGTTGAATTCCAGGTTTGTTTTGTTAGCTTTTGAATGTATAAGCATCAGCATTAGCTGGGCATGATGGTGCACACCTTTAATTCCAGTGCTTGGGAGACAGAGGTATTCAGATCTCTATGAGTTCAAAGCAATTCATAGTGAGTTTCAGGCCAGCCAGGACTACTTAGTGGGACCCTGCCTCACTGTTAGCAACATTGTTGTTAGTCAAGTTTCTCTACACTGTAGAGTCTACAGGGCATTTCTCTTCGTCTGTGTGTGATTACTGAGCATGGGCTTATGCTTCATCAGATTCTAGTTTTAGTCACTTTTGAAAGGAAAAATTCAGAGAGATAAGTTTTCTATGGAGTAAGAAAGCAAGAAACTAGGGAAGAGCGTTTATTAGAGGTAATTCTTAATTGCAGAATGAGGGGACAGCTTAACACCCAAAGCAATGAATTGTATTCCCTGTGCCCCAGTTCCTCTTTCTTGATTAGATCTCATTATTTTATGCCCATGGAGACTGGCATTGTCAGAGCAATCCTTGTGCCCACATTGTCTGTGGCAAAGTCAGTGATCTGGCCATTTCGGTAGCAAATTGCAAACTTTTCTCAGCGATTGAGGTTGGAGCATTTGAGATCAGAAATAGTTCCATGTTCCAAAATTGAAGAAAAGAATGAAGCCAGAGGAGCCATGTGGCTTTAAATAATGGGGAACAAGTGAAGAAAGTCCTCCAACTCCAAGTATTCTGCACAATGGACCAATGGAATATGAATTCCTTTAGCTGGCTTGGGGACTTTGTGCTGGGGCTCAGTAGTGAGTTCCAGCCCCCAGATGAGCTGGAAAGCATAAAAGGCAAGCATATGAAGTAGCGTCTTCCGAAGAGCTTCCCAGCCTTGAGAAGTCCTCCTTCGAGTTCTTTCTCCATCATAGTAAACACACCACACAGAGTCATATGGCATAGTATACACCCTCACTGAGGAAAAAAAATCTATTTATCAGTATTTGAACTTATTTGGGAAATCAGACAAAGGTGCCTGTCATTCAAAGTACTGCACTTTGAATGCATTGGCAGCCATAAGCTCATAAGGAGTGGCAGTGTTAGGAATAGTGGCTTTGTCAGAGTAGACGTGGCCTTGTTGGAGGAATTATGTCACTGTGTGGGTGGAGTGTGAGGTCTCCTGTGCTCAAGCTTCATTCAGTGTGACACTCAGATGACTTCTTGTTGCCTGAAAACCAAGATGTCCCCATTTCAGCTCTGTCTCCAGCTGCATGTCTGCCTGCATGACACCATGTTGAATCATTATGGTAATGGACTAAACCTCTGAAAATGTAAGCCATCCAGTTAAATCTTCTCCTTTATCAGAGTTTCCATGCTCATAAAATTCTAACTAAGAAAGTAACCTATCATTTTTTTAATGGTTTATTTAACTTTATTTTATGTGCATTGGTGTGAAGGTGTCAGATCCTCCAGAACTGGATTTTCAGACAGTTGTGAGCTGCAATGTGGGTGCTGGGATTTGAACCCAGGTCCTCTGCAAGAGCAATCAATGCTCTTAACCGCTGAGCCATCTCTCCAGCCCCAACCTATCATTTTTAACTTAGTAAAAATTGCATAAATATTAAGTTAGTAAATGAATGAAGTTAGAACATATAGTTGATCACATTTTGGTCCTTACTTCATAGTTTTAATTTGGTACCATAATTTTCTCAGCCTCTGGTATTTCCCAGACTCAATGAAAAGCCCACACCCTGTGCCCCTGTAACAGGAGAGCAGGCCGGTCAGATAAGGGCCAAGGTCATCAATCTAGCAACAAGAGTACGTGCTAAAATCCCAGTCAGGAGCCTGCAGAAGCAGAATGTGTTGGGGTGCTTTTCTGACTCAGGATTCTCTAGGGCAGTGGTTCTCAACCTCTGGGTTACAGCCCCTTTCGAACTTGCATATCAGATACCCTGCGTATCGGGTATTTACATTACATTTCATAATAGTAGTGATATGAAGCAGTAATGAAATACTTTATGGTAGAAGGTGACCAAAACATGAGGAGCTGTATTGAAGGGTCACAGGATTAAGAAGGTTGAGATCCACTGCCCTAGAGCCTTGGTCTTCAAAGGATGCTTTACAGACAAGAGCGTTGCTATCACTTGGAGCTTGTTAGAGAGACAGACTTCCAAGAACTACTCCAGGCTGCCTGACTCATTGTCTGAGGGTTAATTAGGTTACCAGGTACCCACTGAAGTAGGAAAAGCACAGTGCTGATCTCCAGGTGGTGATCCAGATTCACCAAAACTACTCTGGAAGCTCTACAAAGCCAGGTGTCCTAGACACATTATCTTTTTTTTCTTGTTTGTTTTGTTTTGTTTTGTTTTGTTTTTTGGTTTTTCGAGACAGGGTTTCTCTGTAGCTGTGGGCCTGTCCTGGAACTAGCTCTTGTAGACCAGGCTGGTCTCGAACTCACAGAGATCCGCCTGCCTCTGCTTCCCCAGTGCTGGGATTAAAGGCGTGCGCCACCACCACCCGGCTCCTAGACACATTATAATCTCCAGAGGAAGCCTAGCTGTCTGAGATTTTAATATACCAGTGGTTGTAGTTACAAGACCATAGGGGTCCCATGTTAATAATCAATGCATGCAGCTCAGGGCACATGAATATTATCTGTGTTTATCACCTGGTGTCTTAGTGAAGGCTTTTACTGTATGAAGAGACACCATGACCATGGCAACTCTTATAAGGGAAACCATTTCATTGAGGGGGCTCCCTTATACTTTCAGAGATTCAGTCCATGGTGAGAAACATGGCAGCATGCAAGCAGACATGATGCTCGAGCTGAGAATTCTACATATTGCAGGCAACAGGAAGTGGACTCTGGGCAGTGTTCTGAGGATGGGAAACCTCAAAACCTGTCTGCATGATGACACATTTCCTCCAACAAGGCCATACCCACTCCAGCAAAGCCACAGCTCCTAATAGTGCCACTCCCTATGAGATTATGGAAACCAATTACGTTCAAACTAACACATTCCACTGCCTGGCCCCCTAAGCTTGTAACAGTGTCCTAATGCAAAATTCATTTAGTCTAACTTCAGAAGTCCCCATAGTATATCACAGTCTCAACAGTGTTTTAAAGTTCAAAGTCTCTTCTGAGATTTATATAATCCCTTAACTGTAATCCCCTATGAATCAAAATTTAAAAATCACATACTTGCTGTTGTAGTTAGCGGAAGTGAGAAGGAATTATACCACACAATGAATTCACATAGGTTTATTGTAAGGGAAAGGGAAGAGAAAGAGGTTGTGAAGGCCTGCCTCAGAAGGAAAAGTGATGGGGAAAAGGGAGGGGAAATGGGTGGCAGTCACTTTTAATTAGAACTTAGTGCGTGTGCTGACTATGTACATAGTGACATAGTGACGTCGCTGTAGGACCCTGAGCTGGCCAAGTATCTGCCTGATTGCTGACTGCGCAGGGGATGCTCTTAGTGGCTACAGTTGAGGGCCCTGGGAGCAGGCTAGCATGATGCCTGACATGCTAGCAAAGGCATGCATTAGGGTGTGGTTGTGGTTGATGCCATCTCCTGCCAGGTCCCCAAGAGCAGGACAGCATAATGCCTGAATGCTAACACTTCCCACATATAATGGCACAAGATACACATTGCCATTCCAAAATGCTATGAAGAAAGCATAAAAAGGAAATACTGGACCAAAGCAAGATCGAAAACCTGAAAACCAATTATCATCATGGCAGGGAGCTTAGCAGTGTGCAGACAGACATGGTCCTGGAACTGAGAGTGCTACATCTTGCAGGCAACAGGAAATCAACTCAGACACCGAGTGATATCTTGAGCATAGGAAACCTCAAAGCCCACCCCCACAATGACACCTTTTGTCCAACAAGGCCACACCCACTCCAACAAAGCCACACCTCCTAATAGTGCCACTCCCTATGAGATTATTTGGGGCAATTACATTCAAACTACAATACCTAGCACATAAATAATTTTGCAGTTCTTCTCTTCTGTGGAATTGTTTTTCTCAAATGGAATTTTGAGTTAGTGAGCCTCTTCCAGGACCATAGGCTCAGGTGTGAAAATAGCAAACATGCTAAATTTCATTAGTAGTAGAGGCTCTTGCTTCCAAGTACTAATCCAAGCTAGACTCGTGGGCCAGAAGGCACATTTCTATGTAAAAGCGCAGGAGTGGCAGGACAATGCATTTTCCATCGAACATCAAGCACAAGTTTGTACTTTTCTATTAAAAATAAAAAAACTCAGTGAATAATGGTACTTTCTACACTAACACTGGGACCTGAGGTCAGATTTCTGGACTCCCATAATAGATGTGGGTGGACGTGTAGCCCTGTGACCCCAGTGCTGGGTGTGGAGAAGAATGAGACAAAAGAATGGCTGGACCTTGACATTCGGTAGCCTAGCTAAAAATCAGTAATCTCCAGGTTCATGGAGGGACATTTTCTCAAGGGAATAATGGTGAGACTGATAAAAATGGCTGACATTCAACTCTGACCCCTGCACAGACACAGACAAACATGTGCACACCGAGTACACATCTTACTTATTTTGACTGGTTGGGCTTTTGGAATTCATTTGTTTGCCAAGCATACATTCTGTCTCCAGACTGCACCTCTGTACCCCCAGGACTTCCCTCGTTTACCTAGAATCCCAGTGATCTATGCGATGGGTGAAGAGCCACTTCTTAACCTGTACACATTTCCTCTTCTGATAATAATGGTTTAAATCATGGGGTAAAATCCTTTGGGAACCTCAATGATTTCTTCATTGTTTCGTGGAGGATCTATGCAAATGGCCATTCTATACCATCATCTGACGTAATTCCTCTTTCTACTGTGGAATTGCTTATGATGTCTGCCATGGGGAGCTGAGGAAACCACAGCAATTCTGTCTTACACGTTTATCTTATACTTAACTTTGGTAACAGATACTTTTAAAAGTACAGTGATTTATGCAAAAATGTGTGTACTTGTATGTACACAGGGCTTCTGTTGACAGAGGCTGTTTGTTCGTTTCCTGGCCTCCCAGACTCAAAATAAGCACACAGAAACTGTATTAATTAAACACGGCTTGGCCTATTAGCTTATGCATAATTATAGCTAGCTCTTATATCTTAAATCAACCCATCTCTATTAATCTGCATCACCATGAGGTTCGTGGTTTATCAGTAAACTTCCCGGGTGTCTGTCTCCTTCAGTGGCAGCTACATGGGCTCTCTTTGGTTCTGCCTCCTCTTTCCTCCTCTGTCTGCTTGGAACTCCTGCCTTGCCCTGTTCTGCTCTGCACGCACACATACTTCTACATCATTCATTCACTCTTTACACACTCATTCACTCTCACACACTTCTCTCACTCTTCTCCTTCATCTCTCACACCTCTTTCTCTCTATGGCTGCCTTCTCTCAACATTGCTCCTACTCTATCCCAGCCAAACCCACTGTAATAACACAAGATATTTCAAGTCATTTCTCTTAGGCTAGGTTTCAGTCATGTCACATTGACTGGCCAGTGAGAAACACTTGGCCATGCACTTTCCCAGACAGAGCTGAACCTTGAGTTGTAGGGAGCACATGCAGAGAGTCTCAGTCACTTAGACAAGGAGTTATGTTTTCTAAAGTTGCTTCTATCCTGACCTTGAATCAGCAAAACACCTGGATAATAACTTTGTGTATTTGTCTGTGGGGCCAACCAGATACTCATCTCCAGGGGCAACAAGCCTGCTTTGTATTTGCTCTGGAGTCTGTCTATGTAAAAGGTTGTCTTTGTGACTGAGAATCCTATGTCAGTCTGAATAGTATACAATATCCTAGTCTTATTTATATTCATGAAAACTATGCACACTTAAGCAGAAACCATCTTCCTGACCATCCACAGCTATATGTGTGTCCAACTGATGGAATATTTACATGAGATTAAACACACAGCACTGGGAATACACCCAGAGCTCTTCTTAGGAAGAAAGAAAGTGGCACATGAGAGAAATTACGGATACAGGCAACCAGTTTTCAGAGTCAGTGGTACTGTAAGCCTTGTTAGTCAGGTGTATCTTTGTCAGATAATTATTCATTTGGTGGGTCAACACCTGAATTATCAGTTGCCATATGCTGTATATTTCCACAGCCACCTGCACTCTGTTTAGTACTAGTTGAGAATACTCACCAAATGATTCTTCCTTACTCTCCCAAGCAAGATAAATATAGTTGCATATAGGTGTGGCATGCCTAGCTAAGAACACAGGGCTGTCCCCATTTTTGCCCGAGGGAGATGCACCTGTCTTGGAGTTGCTGTGACCCTCTGTTCTACAGGGCTTATAGACACTTGGACAGGAATAGTCTCCTTAGTGTTCACCTGGCCTCCTGCGTGACTCCACCTCCCATAGTCCTTCTGTGCCCTCTAGCACCTTACATGGGAAAGAACAGAGCGAAGGCATCTACTAAAGGGAAGATACATCCTGTCTCCGTATCTGTCCACTAAATCTTTTAGGCCCTCGGTCATTCATGGTAATCAAAATCAGAATGTGATGTTTACATTAAGTGATTTTGCTCTATTTGGAGATTAATTTTAAAGTGTAATAAACCACTAATATATGAGTATATTTACATCTGAATTGTTTGAGTTTGTCAATATTCCTGTGTATCATTTTGTGAAGAAATTGCCTAATAGATTTTTTTTCTGTGTTTTAGTTTCTTTTTGAATCCACATGCTTACTGGAAGATATTTTCTTTTAAATGTGTTTTATTCTTATCTACTAACTGATTTTCACTAATGTGAAATTTCAGCTCAAGTATGTTCTTTTTATCACTAGTGTTATCATCACAACAGTCTTGTACCTCTCAGATGCACTCCGAAAGAACTTCTTAAATGAGAACTTTGAGTATAAGGTCAGTATCCAGCCCACAACTGTCCGGCTTAAGCTGTGTGAGATCTGTGTTTTGTTTTAGAGAGGTGCTTCATTTGTGTTCAGGAGAATATAGTTTCAACTGTGTGTAACATTAGAATACTTTTTATTATATTTGCAGACACATTAGAGTTGTTTTAATGCCTATCAGCCTGATGGGAGTCAGTCATACCTGTTACCATTATATTCTTTTGTGTGGTTCCAGGGTAGTTATTTTAGAGTTTTAGATTTTTATTATCTTTTGAGTTAATAAAGAAAAAAATTCAAAATGAACACTTACCTAGCTTTGAGTTTGCGGAATGAATTCATGAAAACTCTGAAACCTTAGTGTGTTTCTTTTGGGCAGCATTCTTGATTCTCAGAAATATGACTGGTGCTATTCCTGCATGTTCACCTATTCTAGATTACCTTCCCACAGACCTTTATTTTTATAGCAAGCAAATGACAGTGTAGACAGAAGTGCCTGCTGTGGCTTCCTTTCTCAACAATGGTTCTATTTTGTTGTCTTCATTTCCTGTTGTTTTTTTTAAATAACATGTTTAACATTAAACATTTAGTGAGAACTCATTATCTGACAACTAGAAAATACAGAAAGCACAAATGCAATGAAAATTTGAAGCACTCTTGTGTGGCGTGCATGAAGTAAACCTGAGTTTGATCAAACAAACAAAAACCAGAACATCCACAGAACAGAAGAGGCCTGACTATGAAAAGTCAATGCATTCTGCCCGTGACACAGGTGACAGGTCAGCACAGCTTGGCAAACCCCTCCATCTACCTAGTGCCATTTGCTATTTGAAAGACAGAACAATACATCTGCAGTCATCTGATTTTTGGCATCTATTTTCCTTCACTACTTCCTCCTTGTAAATTATTCTTTAAATGTACATTCTTGCAAATTTAATATTGCCATGTGCCTATATTTCTTCAAATGAATATTATTAGGGGAGGGGGCTAGAGGAATTGCAATAGTTAAGAGTTCTTACTGCTCTTACCCAAGTTCAGCTCCCAGCACCCATGCCAGGTGACCTTCAACTTCAGTGCCAGGGTACACCATCACTCTTTTTAAAATGTTTTTAGTGGATTTTTTTGTTTGGGGGGTTTCGATCACTTCCCGGTTTTATTTGTGAGAGCTCTATCCAGATGACAGATACCTTTGTCCTATTTCTCATAGTTAGTTAGCTTTCTTTTGACATGACATCACTGGAGACATAGTTTCACTCCATATGTCTTACATGGGTTTTGCTGTTTATTTCTGGAAATTTTATTCTAATGTCTTTCTGATTCTTTATTTGGCATAAGAAAATTTATGAGTCAAAATTTGTCTGGATAGGGAATTTTAAAATACAATGTGAATTTAAAGCGATTAGCATTTCCAGAGATACAGATGCAGGTTTTTCAAGTTCTCTATCAAAAGAAGCTCCGAATACTAATCCACACAAAAATGAAGTACCTAAGTTTGTATGGAGATGCCCAGAGTATTGTCTGCAAAACAAGACATCGATCCTTCAGCTGCACCACAGAGCTCTGATTTTAAGCAATATCTAAAGAGAGAGTTGTTGTGTGATGTTTTACTCTTGACTTTTTGGGGGCCCACCAGCCAGCTCCCAAATAAATCACACACAAAGGCTTATTCTTAATTATGAATGCCCGGCCTTAACTTGGCTTGTTTCTTGCCATCTTTTCTTAACTAAAATTATCTTGACTACCTTTTGCCTCTGGGCTTTTGTCTTCGTCTATTTTTGTATATTTTTCTTTACTTACTTCTCCATGGCTTGCTGTGCAGCTGGGTGTCTGGCCCCTGGTGTCCTCCTCTCCTTGTTCTCTTGCTCCTCCTCTTCCTCATTTCTCCTTTTATTTATCCTCTCTGCCTGTCAGCCCCGCCTGCCCTTCTCCTGCCTCGCTATTGGCTGTTCAGCTCTTTATTTAGACCATCAAGTGTTTCAGACAGGCACAGTAACACAGCTTCACAGAGTTAAACAAATGCAGCATAAACAAAAGTCACACACCTTAAAATAATATTCCCCAACAGCGAGTATTTCTTTAATTTTATTACTTGGTTGCAGAAAATGTCAATTGTGTGTTATGTAATAGCAGCAACTGTGGCATTAATGATGCCACACAAACACGACATATTGATAGCCAGCAGTGACTGGAACACAGTCAACTCTGGCTTCTCTCCCATCCCTCTGCTCCTGAAGCAAATGTCAGGAACTGCATCAACTCATGTGCGATGTTTCTTTAGCACAATAGTATTTAAATATCGTCTTTTTCTTTTAGATCTGGGATTCCTACTTTTACCTTGCTGTCATCTTCATAAACCAGTTGTGTCTGCAACTGGAGATGTTCACACCTTCCAAAAAGAAAAAGGTGCTAGAAAAGTAAGTACCAATGTGGGATGTATGGCCTTTTAAAGATGTTCCATCGTTCATGGGTCACAGTGCCTTCACTGGAAACAACAACTAGTGGAGCATTCATTAGAGCAGGGTTTCCAGAGGAATTTCAATGTTTTGAACTTATTAATATTTGAGGGGTATTCAGAGTTCAAAATTATTATCGAAACCAGAAGTTATAAGTTTATGTGGCATTTTATTTAGGGTCACTAAGACATGTTCTCTAGACATCTATAATTCAAATGTCTTACTTTAATTTAGAAGGATATATTATATCCTAGAGAAACACAAGTACTTTGTTCTGGAATTTGCATCAGTGTTGATTTTATTTTTCTATTTCAGGTATGGTGATATGCGGGTCACCATGGGTTGTGAAATTTTTAGCATGTGGCAAAACCTAGGTAAGTGATGGCAAGTGAAGGCCTCCATGGCAGAGCTCCCCTCCTGACTCTCACATGTCCGTAGCACAGCGACTCAGCAATGGCAGCGTTTGAAAGCAATGAGTCAATCAGTCAAGAGGTTTTCAGTACCTGTGGATGAAATTCTTGCTCACACACAAAACGCCATCTCCAGAATGGGCACTGTGGCACTGAGCGAGGTTAAACCTTTACACTGGTGTCTGGTTGGAAAGCATCACAAGACCTTTGTGTCTTCCCTTATTAACAACCAGTTCTGAGATCTGGTACCATGTTGCTCAACCCCTTGAGCATTCTCTAGCAATGAGGTAACCTTTCAGAATTTGGAACTGTGACAACACGAAACTTTTAGAATTCTGAAAGGAAGCTATGAATCATCACCGATTTGGATTGAACTTTGTGAAAGACTGCCTGTGGCATCATCATGTAAAACCCTTTTCCTGCATTGACCTGCATCATAAGGAATCTCACTAAAAGCCTTTAACTGCACCTGCAGTTGCTAAGAGACCGTTAGATCCAATTGTGTTAATCTGCCATAGTGGAGAAAGCACATTATCCCAGCAAATTGCTGCCTGCACAAAAAGAATAATATTTGGAAAATAAACTGTTCTGAATGTCATTGGCATAGGCTCTCTTTCTGGAGATTCATAACATTTAATTTGGCATATTACTTTTGCAAGTTTTTTGTATCATTAACTGTTACTGCATTTGAATCCCCAGCAATTTATTCAAGTGATTGACATGTGACTGTGTAATGATCTGAGAGTTCCTTCTTTTTTTGGCCTTCAGGCACAACTTAGAAATAGCAGGATGTGTTTTCTTGTTCCCGAGTGATTTTTGCCCAGAATTCATATGTCCCTCAAATATGCACCGTAATTTGGAGAGCTTTGTTATTCATAAATGCTTGCTGGTGATCTCAGAAAAATAAAACAAGTTAGCATCTGAAAAATAAGAGCCAGTGATGGAAGGCCAGCTAGAATAACTCATGATCTCTCCCTAGGTCCAGCTGAAAATCACATGAAATGTCTTGGCTTGAGGGTCGTCGACTCAGTGTTTGTGCTCAGCTGAGTCGGCCTTGTTTCCTCTAATGCCCTTCTGCTGAGACTTGTGGCGTCCCAGTTGAGTGCTGTACTGGCTTTCTTCCCCAAGTTGGTGGCTGGTGAGGTTCTTTCCCGAGCCTATGTGGACATCGTATCAGATGTGGTTGGCTTACTAGAGGAGTGAGCACCATGGTTTTCTCTGAGCATTGCTGTATATGTGACTTTACCCAGCCTGGGATAGCCATCCATTTAGGCAAAGCAAAAGTAGTTCTCCCTCTCCTGGGAGGATAATAAATTCCTTCTGTGCTCTTCAGAAACCGAGAAAGCTTAGGAAATCTCAGCAGTGGGGCCAAAAGTGGAATTCCAACTAGTGTTCACCTCACCTGGAACGCTGTGAGAATTGCAAATTCTCTGTCTCCCCTGTAGACCCTGAAATATCTGGGCCGGAGGATAGCAAGCTGATTTTTTCAGGTGCTTCTTAAGAAGCTGACCAAAGAGAGAAGAATGCTGCCTTAAAGCGGTACTGTCTCCCCCTTTGCTGTGCTGGCCCTGAAGACTGCCTCGAGTGTAGTCTAGGTCTGTTAGGAAACAGTCATTTTCAACACACAAATCGCCCCTCATGATGTGTGTAGCTTACGTATAGAATCTAAAACTTTATTCTTTCTTTTTCTATATCATTTTCCTACAGGGAAGTCTTGACTTTTTACCAGATCATTGCCTGCATTTTAAAGGGTCTTCCATGCTGCTGTGAGACTGAGGGGAATTTGATTTCCAAGGCACCTGGAACTTGGTGATTGGGCTGCTCACACATAAACCTAATATTGCGGATCCAGTCATTATATCCCTAGTTTTATGTGTTAGCAACATTTCACCTTTAGGACAGCTTAGATTTCATGTCTCGCAAATGCCTGACAGAAATAACTTACAGGAGGACAGGAGGCTGTCCTCCAGCACTGGCCAGCTTCACTGAATCAAAACTAAGATGAGAGAGAACATCATACTGGAAGGGTATGGTAGAGAGAAGCTGCTCACCTGTGGGAGCCAAGAAGCAGAAAAAAGGGTATGCCTATGCTAGCCCACCCTTCTCTTTTCAAACCCCTTACTCACGTAACGATGGGGGTTTGTCTGTTGAGAATAATGAATGTTTCCTAACAGAGCTAGACTGTGCTTGGAATAGTCTTCTGGGCTAGGAGAGCAAAGAAGGGGAACACTGCTACTCACCATGAGGAATGTCCCTGACCTAGGGTGTGATGCTTCCCACTCCCACAAGTCTTTCCCTGTTTGTCATCTCTAGAAAAAGATGTCCCCAGAGGTGTGCTTCCCCAATCATATCTTAGGCATCTCTCAGTTTAACGTTAACAATCAAGATTAATCACTGCATTTGATTTTGGTTTTGTCTCTGACTTCCTTGTGTTCAAGAAAGTCTCGCTCTGTAAACCCAGGCTAGCCCGTAATCACAACCGTCCTGCCTCGGTTGCCTGGGTGTTGAGATTAGAGGTGTGTGCCGCCGTGTCCTGCCTCCCAGTGTCACTTCCACCATAGCGATTCGACAACTAAATATTCAGTTGTGTGCTTATAAAATACTTTTATCGTTCTAAAATTGCATAAGTGTATAGCTTTACATGTGTTTTTTAATAACATTTATATAGAAAAACGTTAAAGCTTAGTGTATATTAAGCCCACCATGAATTCAGCTTTCTTTTCCTTTAGCCTCTCTCTCTCTTGGAGTGTTTGAGCAAGTGGCGTCTGAAAGTGGTCAGTTCGACCTTAACTAGAGCAGATCGGTGGCTTTGCCAATTTATGCTTCAGATCCAGAAATGGGGGAGTCTGACTGGAACAAAGGAACAGAAGCTTGTTGTCTGTGGACCTAGCGTGTAAACAGGGCGCGGGGAGCAGGTCCCCGCAGAGCAGAGTCAGGCTCTGACAGTGAGACTTTGCATTTGTGCTGCTGTCTCTGGTTTGTGTGGCCCATTCGATGCAGCGTCCTCATGACTTAATTAAAATCTAATCTATGTTTGCAGGTGTTTTAAATTGTGGGAAAATACCCATAACACTTGCAATCTTAACTATTTTTCAGTGTTGAGTAATATGAAGTATGCTCACATTACCAGTCAACCGTGACCTCCACCATCCATTTCCAGAACTCCCGTCTTAGAACACCAAGTTACCATGGCAAAGGAGGTCCTGGGGCAGGGAGGGCACAAGGAAAGAAAGAGGATGGGAAGGAAGTAGGGAGTCAAACAATTTGTTTTTGTTTGAAAAACACAGTAATCCAATCTAACTCTTTGTAGGCTAATAAAAAAAAAAGCATGACCATTAAACAAAAACTTCCGTCACCCCTCAACCTCAACCTTCTGAGTGCTTTACACGCGTTATGTCACGTGTATGAGACAGTTCGGCCTCTGTCTTCCTGCCACCCACTTCACCTGTGTTTCATGTCGGAGTGAGAACTTGCTCACCTTTGGAGGGAAGGTGGTGTTCCGCTGTTGCCGCGTGCTACATTAGCCTTCTCCAGACCTCTGTTCGTAGATACATGGACTGCTCCCACCTTGGGCTATTGGGAGTTACACTTTTGTGAACATGGCATCCATGGCTTTGAGATCCCAATTTCTCCTCTCAGGGGTTGATGCTCAGAAACAAAATTGCCGGGAACTGAGACGCTGCTTACTTAATTTTGTCCTGGTTCATATCATCATCAACAGAACACAAGGGTTCCAACTTCTGCACGTCTAGTGGGTGTGCAGCGACATTGCATTGTGGTTTTGATAAGTTAATTTTTGAAGAATAAGGACCAACTGGTGATAAGTGAATACCTATTCTTAAATGTGTTATTCCTCCATATCTTTATTTTCTAAACTAAAGAAATAAAATATTATTCTGTCAATAGAGGGGAAAGGTTATACATTACCCTCCAAATTTTGTCCACTTGTGTGTGCCCTTGAAAGAGTGAGGTGGTCTGTGTGGAGGTCATCCTTGCCAGCTGGCTGCACAGGTGGCCTGCGATTTGCTGCAAAGGTTTTACTTTCTATTTTTAGATAAATTCCCATCCTTACTAAACACGGTGTGCACGTGTTTGCAAACAAAGCATCCTGTACCCACTGTACGACAACTGGGGACCTGATTGAGTTTGTGTATACTCTGCCCTCCCAAAGTATGTTTCCAGCAATAAGGCTACCCTAAAGCCTTACTGCATTATCAAAACCCAACTGTGGCTGCTCTCTGACTTCTCCACTGTCTGAAGAGAGATACAGCTCTAGAATGTAGTCTGTGAGCCTTGTTTGAACTGTAGCCAAAATGGAAGCTGTAAAACACATGCTCAAGACCACAGGGAAGTTTGAAAATTAGTTCTGTTTTTAGTTAATTTAAGAAATCAATTGTTGAATGTGTTACCATGATAAAGGCATTGTGGACTCCACATTCATAGTGTCGTGTCTACTAATGACGCTTTCTGATTGGTGCAGTGGTGAGATGATACATCTCAGTCTTGCTTTAGAACTCTCTAGAGAAAAAAGTTATGCAGGATGTTAGAACACAAATTAGTGAAAATTCCAGTTGTGATGGAGGCTGGACAGTGTTCATGTGAGGTTTGATGGAGACTGGACAGTCTTCATGTGAGGTCTGATGGAGCCTGGGGTCTTCATGTGAGGTCTGATGGAGGCTGGACGGTCTTCATGTGAGGTCTGATGGAGGCGGGACGGTCTTCATGTGAGGTCTGATGGAGGCTGGATGGTGTTCATGTGAGGTCTGACGGAGACTGGATGGTGCTCATGTAAGGTTTGATGATAGAAGATAGATGGTCTTCATGCGAGGTTTGACTTTAACTTGTCTCTGTCTTTGAGTACATTTTAATAGTATAAAAAGAAGAAAATTTGGTTATAAAATGGTATATATATTTTCAAAGGAGACTCAAAAACACCCAATCAAATAGTGATAAATGAGTAAGTGTGTAGTAGGGGTGATCTCCACTTTAGAGGTCAGCGGATGGCAGACTCAAGGAGAATTAAAAATAAAGTTTGCAGAATGTACAAGGGTAAGATAACTCATTATCTATCTAATATCTGAACTGAATAAATGAGAGGCATACAGTCAAGGAAACTATACAAATAGGCATGTATTTAAAGATATGGTTTTAGGCCAGAGTTTGTAGCTCAGTTGGCACAATGTTTGCTTCACATCTATAGGGCCCTGGATTTAATTCCTAGCAATACAACAAAGCTAATCAACAAATAAATACATCGTTTTAAAACATGAGGAAAAAACAAAATACAAAGTTGACACCACAGTAGCTCTCAATCCCCTTCTGCTAACTCACCAGGAGAAAACTTTCTGGGCAGGCTGAAATGTGAGTTTAGGTTGCATTCTCTCTCTGGCTTGCACCCCTCCCCCACTTACCCAGAAGCTGTGCATGGACTTGGTTGGTGTCTGTATAGTGTGGAGGTAGTCCAGGGTTGATGAGAATTACTCAGACAGTAAGGTGGCTTTCGTGTGGTGGCTTTGAGTCGCTGGACCTTGCGCCCTATAGCCCAGTCCTGGCTGGGTCTTGGTCGGGCATCACACATGAAGCCTCAGGGCTCTCCAGCCTCCCCAGCCATGCACACATGGGCGTCTCCTCCATTTCCTCTCTTTCCAGGACAGTTTGGATAAACAGTGGATTTTGACTTTTACAAATGACAGTAAGAGCGCTTGTGTCAGAGTCTGCTTTCTGCCCTGATAGAAATAGCCAAGGACAGGAATCGCAAACTCCAGCTGCTAGCTACCTGCCCGAAATGTGACTGTGAGAAGAAGAGTACAGGAGGAAAAGGGAAACAGCGCAGGCATTTCTATCTTAGGAGACTTGTGTTTTAGAGGAAAATATACAAATTTACATTGGTAAGAAAGTTTCTCTTGAGACGTTCTTGCTGTGCTGAGGAAACAGTCTTTTGGAAAGACAGAGGATTATCTGGGTCATAAATACAGGTAGGAATACATGAGGAGAAGCTACAAGATCCTTCCTTATGCATTGTGGGTATGGATAAGATTTAAAGATACCAAAGGAGAAGGCTCAACAAGTAAAGGCCCCTGCCACCAGGCCTGAGTCCAGTGACTTGGACTTAAGTAGTGAAGGTGAGAACAGACCCTTGGGAGTTGTTGTTTGTCCTCCCGGTGTGGCATGCACACACACACACACACACACACACACACACACACACACACAAAACTAATTAATAACAAAATAAAGATGGTGGAAAACAGTTACCACTGATAGAATCTCTGTGAGACAAGATGGGGCTGTATTGTGACTTCAGTGATATAAAAAGGGGCTTTCATAAGGACAAGGGCCAAAGGATTGTATCCAGGACTGGGCTTCTATTCTCAAAGCCCTTTTTAAAGCACTCTATCAATTGTTTTTAGATTTATTGGTTTCATTTTTGTGTATGTATGTTTTGCCTGCATGTATGTATGTGTTCCATGTGTGTGCCTGGCACTCTGGAGCTCAGAAGAAGGCATCAGACACCAGGAGCTGGAGTTATGGATGCTGTGGGCCACATGTGTGGGCTGGGAACTGAGCACACGCCTTCCATAAGAGCAAGTCCTATAACTGCTGCACCATCTCTCCAGCTCCTGATTAAGCTCTTTAATTCACACTGAAGATAAACACAAGGCAGAACCAACATGACTGCCAGTTATGATGAAGGGTTAACTAACTCCCTGACCATGTGAGGTCCATGTGGTGATCCCAATCCCCAAGAAAGGGCCTAGTAAATATATGAGTCTTCTATGTGTTGACAGTAGAGATCATGAGAATCTCTGTCCTGTAGGGCCCTCCAGACACATGAAAGGGTAAGAGCATCTAGCCATAGTTGAGGCAGATATTGGAGAAGCCTCAAACACACCATTACTACTGCTAAAAAGTTTATGGTATGAGGCCTTCTAGGTATCCCCAAGATAGGAGAAAGTTTAAACCAGTGGCCTCTGTTTAGGAAACCACCCAGGTAAGTGAAAATCCTGACAGAATTCAAGATGCAACTGCCTTCTTGTCTCATCCTGTTGTGATTCTGGTCTCTAGTAGGCAGGCAGGATACTGCTCATGAGGTATTTGAGGGAACCGACATTCACACTCTAGCTAGTTCATCAGAAATCTACAGGTTGTGTTTGACAAAGTAAATCCCAAAGTCCCAGATTAACCTTGTATTAAGAAGTACATGGTCTCTTTTATAGCGAGGAGGCCTACTGGTAGACCTGGCTTTAGGCATGGGTGTTTTAGAGAGATCATCCAGGCTCACTAAGTCTTAGCTATTCTTCACTCTGAGTGCTAACCTTAGTCTCAGAAGGACTATCTCCATTCAGTAGTAAAATGGTTTCTGAAGACTTGAAACGTATTTACTTCTTAAAGACCCTTCTAGAAAACTCCTTAATGGCCACATATTGGTCTTAGAGATGAAGCTGGTTTTGGACAAGACTAATATTATACTTGCTTGTCCTGAGGCTAGAATAAAGGAGGTTGTTATACCTAACTATGTGGAATGACAGATGAAGAGCTATCCCCGAAGCTCATGCTGGCCAGAGAGTAAGCATGTTGGGTACTCTCAGTGAAAAGAAAAGCTTTGGCTTGCTCCTCTCTCCAGTGAGTCTTGTCCTTCGTTTTGCCTTGACCTCCGGCAACTTCAACTTCAAAGGGATAGATTTGTAATACTTGCCTCCTCAATGTTTTCTTTGATTTTTAGCTGGACTCATTTTCATATTACTCTTCAGCCAAGCCTGTGTTGGTTCTGTCCATAGGATAGCCATTTCAAACTAGAACCAGCCTAATTGGTGGGTCCAAATGCTAGTCACCCTAATCCCTAATTAAGGGATTTGGGGTAAGTTGTTTAAGATCCCAAGATTTTTGTTTCCTCGTTGGGGGTGGCAGTTCCTACTGCCTTGAGTTATCATGGCAAATGAATGGAATTATTCATGGAAGGCGGCCAGAGCCCGCCTGCCACAGAGCAAGTGCTTGCAAGTATTGGCTGAAATTGTTAGTGAGTCACCACATTTGGTGCTCTTGTCCCTCTCAACTTCCAAAAGCCCTCTCTTGTCTAGAAGCATACCAATTCCACCATCTTTTTAGCTGGCACCACCTCTTGTCCTATACTTCTGTATTCAGGCTCTCCCACACACACACCCGTCCTTTCTTTCCCTAAATGATCTCATGCATTTGATGATGTCAATCCCTGTTTATCGATGATAATTCTGCAAGGCTCCTGAGCTCTAACTCTGACTTTTAGAAGTATATATGGTATTGTGCACATGAGAATGTCTCAACAGGGCTTCAAGCAGAAGCTTTCAAGCGCTGTCCTTTCTCCATCTGAAGCTAGTTTCCTCTCCTGCTAAGGTGGTCTCATTTAGTAGTAAAATTAGGCCAGGAGAGTGTCCCTCAAATCTGGCCTCCTGTCCCTATTATGGCTGGTATTTTTCGGGCCAAAGCACTATAACCTATCATTAGTTTTCCCAATATAGAACATCTTTCCCATGTCCCCAAATTGATGTTTCTGAAAAATAAAGTGGTTCTAAGCACCCACACACACACAGTTGAAGAGTTACACCCCCCCCAATCCAACACGGTATATAAACCAGGTCACTATTGGTAATTTCTCCCTGACCTCTGCTACACTTGCAGATATGACTTACTGCCCATGCTGTTTCCGTTCATGTATTAGGGCCAGCTGCTGCTTATTTCCCAGCCCATGAAGTAGCCTGTCTGTAACCACTAACTAGCTCCCAAATCATGACACAGTGACTGATTATTAGTCATGGGTGTCCAGCCTTAGCTTAGCTTGTTTCTAGCCTGCTTTTCTAACTTTGTAATGTGTTTCTCTTTATCTACGTTTGTCTCGGGGCTTTTTACCTTTCTTTTTTTCCTTTGTATGTATTACTTTCTTGCTTTCTCCCTGGCTGACCTCTGGCTTCTCCCTCTCCTCTGTCTCCTCCCTTCCCCCTATATACCTCATCCTATTAGTTCTCTCTATCCTCCAACCCACCTATCCTTTCTCTGCCTAGCTGTTGACCATTCAGCTCTTTATTAGACCAATCAGGTGTCTTAGGTAGGCAAGGTGAAACAGCAACACATCTTTAAGTCATTAAACAGATGGTATAAAAGTAATATTCTGTAGCATAAACGAATGTATCACATCTTCACATAACTAAACTGATATTTTACAGCATAAACAAATGTAATAGATCTTCACATAATTAAACTAATATCCCACAACACCTGTCCAAGCATCTTTCCTTGGTTTTCTTAGGTCAAATGAGCTGGACCATCATCCTTGATGGTCCTCGATACTAGATCTGCATCTCTGCAGTAGCCTCAATGTTTGTTATGTTTTACAATTGGAAGCAATAGATGGCTCAATTGATATGGGCATTCCCATTTGTTGAGCCTCTGAATAAAATAGATTAATGACGGAATTAGTGAAACAAATATAAAGCACATATCCATGCTAAAAGGAAGTACTTGTTATTGTCTTGTAACTCCCCAAATTTCCAAGCTCTCATCTAAACTCGTAATCTGTCACCTGCTAAAGCATATCCTGGAAAGAG
This sequence comes from Dicrostonyx torquatus, assembly GCA_028555095.1. Taxonomy (NCBI): domain Eukaryota; kingdom Metazoa; phylum Chordata; class Mammalia; order Rodentia; family Cricetidae; genus Dicrostonyx; species Dicrostonyx torquatus. Next base: position 13,153,120 of record JAQHUG010000014.1, read on the forward strand.
GTACTCATTTCAGTTTTTCCCTCTGCTTCTATGTATAATCATGTAATGAATCTGATTTTGCGAAGATAGTGTCTTACCCAGGAAAGTAGAGACCTAAAGGGGTTTATGGCGTCTGTGGATCACAGGGTACATAGGGAAGATGTTGAACACCCCTGTTCTCTCCCAGGAGTATCCTGGAAACACTGCAGCTTGTGTTAACATAGACTAAAATGTTCAGCTCCACGAAGTCTTCCCTCTGTGCTTCTGGGATGGGGAGAGTCTCATCATGATAGGAAGTAGTGCACATGATCTGAGCATAGGAAAGAATAAGAACCCTGCCATAGAACAAATCAGAAAAATGTTTCTGTGATTTGAGGAAATTAATGTCATGTGATTTGTCCATAAAGAGGAAATTAATGTCATGAAGCCAGCCACCTTCAGCCTGACCTCTAAACTAGGCATTCTAGGGAGGTGCCTCAGCATCACCGGCTTTTAACCGTGACACAGAAAAAGAATACATCATCAATGGCATGTCGTTCTGTTACTATCAACACAGGAACTTCTCTGTGAAATTTAACATAGGCTGATGGACTTCAGGCCTACCCTGTGTATCGTCACTGTGTCCCTGCTGCTGCTTGGCCTCCTCTGCTCTGAATCACGACTACTTAATATTTTATTGCACACCAGTAGAAGTTTAATATCATTATGTTTTAATCTTTTTGGAAAATAGTTGAAGGCTTTGAGGAGGTTGCTTTTAAACTTTTGTTTAGGCTGTGTGCTATTTATCTTTTTCTTTAAAAAATAAACAGAATCCAGTTTTCCTTGTATAATTTGCAGTTTTACAACCCAGAGAAAACAGCTGTGATTACCTTAGGGATAGTTTCTCAGTTAGTATAGATTTGTTTGTGTGTGTGTATGTGCGTGGGTGTGTGTGTTGGGGGTAGAGGTGTTGCTTACCTTTATTTCTATGTACCTTGGGTGTACCTGGTACCCACAAAGGCCAGAAGAAAACATCAGACTCTTAGGGACTGCAGTTATAGAAGACTATGAGCCACCATGTGGCTTCTGGTGTTCTGAGCTACTGAAGTGTCTCTCCAGACTCCTCTTACGTAGTGCAATGCTCCCATGTAGTCACACCTTGTCTTTCACACACTGAATTATGTTGGGAAAGTTCGGTTGTGTTTTTATTTAGCCTCACCTTTAATAATAGCGTCTAATTTTTTTTTACAATAAGGTACAGTAATAAAATACTCCAGTTTCTGTCATTTTAATTGTATGCCATGGGTTATTTTCTTATCTAGGGATAAAATTATAGTTGAGTATTTCCAACTATAGTCATTATTTTAACTAAGTTTTAAAATAGTAATCTTTTTGAAATCTTATTAAGACTAAATATACTGAAACTCAAATATTTTGCTTATTTTAGGAGAACACAAACTTCACTTCATCCCTGCCCTGATTGGCCCCTTCCTAGAAGTCACCCTGATACCACAGCCAGATCTTCGGAATGTCATGATTCCTATCTTTCATGACATGATGGACTGGGAGCAGAGGAGGAGTGGCAACTTTAAACAGGTAGGCGGTGGCACTCACCAGAAGTGACAGAGGGCCTCGCTTCCCTTTGGCGTCCCCAATTTCCTCCATTTTCTCCACTACAACCCTAAGTGGGGAAATGAACACTGAGTTCTCAGAACCAGCTGAACCTGTCCTCCTGACCCCATGGAGCCTTAGATACATCGCTCTGGCTTCCTGTTCCCCTTAGAAACATCTCTCTTACTTCCTGTTGTCCTGTGCCTCCAGGAAAACCCTGAGAACCCATTTCATTTCTTTCAGCTAAAAAATTCTTTGCCTTACCAGATCTGTATTTAAGAATTTACAGAGGGTTGTTTGCTCCCAGCCGGGCACGGCTCAGAGGAATCGGAAGGTTAATGATTCTTCAAACCATTGAGCTCTCAGTGGTCTGCACATTGTGTTTGGTGAATGACTTCGCTTTCAGCATTTGACTCACAGTGTGTTTTATTGCTCTTCGCTTGGAGCATTGAAAATTAATTTGAAGGAGAGAACAGCGGGGAAATCTCACAAAGGAAAGTCCAAGGGAATGAACCTATCATTCTGCACTGACTTAGGTTCTAAAAGGGCTGCTCCCGTTTGGGGGAAATACAGACATCCTCATTGCAAAGCTAGATCTGCAAAGAATCAGCCACTTTTGCAGATCCAGGTTGGGGGAAGGAGGAGAACCGAGCACACAGCGGCTGCACAAGCCTGCTTGCCCACAGGATGTGGCCCTCCTTCACACTCTCTACATGAGTCCATCCTCAAGCCTCAGGAAAGTGCTTGCCAGCTCTTGTAAGCAATTTGATTGCATGCATAGATTTTTTTCCTATTGCCAAAAGTGAGGGCAATTCACTTGTATCTGTTTATACATTTATTTTCAAAAAAGCTAATGGGTGAGTGAAAGGCTGAGAACAGACTGTGCTTGGTAGGGGGGCCCACTTTCCTTCCCCCTTATCTTTATCTCTTGATTGACATCTGGCTTAAAGGGGTAATTGAGCTTAGTCCTTTGACAAAGTTGAATATTTATCCCAAGCCTGAATCACTTTAACTCTGCCTAAAGGTTGCCATTTTCTCTCTCCTCTTGCCTCGTATAGATAAAGGATTTACATCCTTGAAAATGTAAATGTTTTGACTACAGTTTTCAGGAAATATGTCCTTTCTATCGCCTGCTGCTTACTGCTTTCTTAGAATATCTCTCTGGGTCTACCATCTGCACAGGGCGAGGATGAGTTCTCAACTTCAGTGAGGACTGAGCACAACCTCGAACTGTTTGAGGAAAGAAAACAGACCTAAAACACATTAAAGATTTCATTTAATGTATTTGGGCATGCTAGTTTGCTGGTGTTCTCAGATATAGTGATGTAAAGAGAAAAGAACTAGGACTTGCCAGTTTTTATAGTCCCTAAAAAAGGAATTGAGGGCTGGAGAGATGTTTCAGCGGTTAAGAGCACTGGCTAGTCTTCCAGAGGTCTTGAGTTCAATTCCCAACAACTGCATGGTGACTCATAACCATCTGTAATGGGATATAATGCCCTCTTCTGGCCTGTAGACATACATGCAGGCACAGAATAATATATAATAAATAAAATAATAATATATATAATAAATAAAATATAATATATATTTTTATATAATATAATATTATATAATATATAACAAATAAAATATAAATAAAAAGAAAATATTTTTTGTAAAAGGAATTGAAATGTTTAAATTGGGCTGCTAACATTTATGTCGGTATCACAGATGGATAGATGCTGTCTTTGGCAGCATGGAAAGATAAACAGCCAGGAGTATGAAGTCATTTAGATGTTAACCACATCTAAATCGCCCCCCTAGAATTCCCTAGGGAGGCTTGCTGTTAACCATGGCTAACAATGTCAGTTTCACCAAGCGTACTACAGCTTTTCCCCCGCCATAAAAGAAATACATAACCAATTTGCCTAAATGAATCTTCCCCATGCAGTGGGGGGACAGAGAGTAATATGTGGGTGTCTTTCAGGTGGAAGCCAAGCTAATTGACAAATTGGATAGCCTGATGTCGGAGGGCAAAGGTGATGAGACATACCGTGAGCTCTTCAACAGTATGTGAGTAGCGTCTTTCTCTCCAGCCGGTTCTGCTCAGGACATCTGGTGTTAGTCCTGAGCCGTTCTGCACCACAGTGGATGAGAGCTGCGGAGACAGCTCAGGTCTCACAGGGAGGGCTTTGTCTTCGTAGAGAGTGAAGGAAAAGATAATTGCCTAACTCTAGCAAGTGGGTCTTATTATGCTGACGACAAGACACGTCTCCTTATTTTCACCTCCGGTTGGGACAGGCCATCCGTGTTGCATAACAGAGCTCCCGCTTTCCACGCTTGATAATTTTCAGGGAAAATAAGACCATTGTTACGAGATAATGATTCTAAGGAGCTTTATGAGTGGGAGATGAAGAAAGGGTGTGATTATAACATTTGTATACAGTGTTCTCCAAAGCATGACCCTGGCTGATTTGCTTTTTCAACAATTAACTTAGCTTGTGCCTGATGTTCCACACCTGCTTTAACATAGATGCGGGCTATTTGCTCAGGATTATTAAATTATGGAATGCTTTTTACTAGAAGGTCACCAAAGCAAGTCATTCCTAGTGACTTTGGTGTTTGGGATTTGCAAGGAGAATAGAGAGAGAAGAATGGAGTTCTGTGAAGGGGCTTTGGGGTCGTCCCAACTATGATCACGGTCATGGGAGGGATTGCTTGTATTATGTACCAGCTCACTGTGTCCAAATAGCCAGAGTTGAGGTGTGAGGACGTCACAGTACTTGAGATTTCCCAGCTGGTGTTTGCTTTCTTTATGATCTTAGTCTTTTTCAAACCTAGTATTTTTATAATGTGGTTTCTTTTAAGAGGGAAAATCATCTTGCTGAGCTTGGGCATTTCTTTCCAGAGTGCAAAAAAAAAATACATTTCCCTGAATAAAAGACACCTGGTTTTTTATTTATGTCCAACTATTACCTAAGTGGTACCGATAACCAAATGCATTCAAGTTCATTATAGGATTGTTAATGAGCAACAGTGAAAAAATGGATGTATGCGTTTTAAGGATGCTGTCTGTCTGTGGTTGGTAGTTTGGGAAATCTTTAGCTGGCCTGATTCACAATCATTCCTGAAGCTTTCGGGAAAATTTTATAGAAAGGAAAATCCAGGAAGGGCTGCAGAGATTACATATGGTGGTAGTGAATGACAAAACAGAGTCTGAACCCTGAATGCCATTTTCTTTTGAATCTGTAATTAAACCCAAACCTTTATTAATTAGTCACCAAGCCCTCACCAAGCACAAAGTGTCTGTCTTTCATGATAGCTGGAGTTTAGCAAGAATTCTGATTAAAACCTCATCCAACACAATAAATTACATCTGAAAGATGCTTTCATTTTGGTTACTAGTCCTTGGTTAGCACTCAGTGGAATGAACCCCTTGAGATTTGTGATTAATTATTCATAATGAATTCATAGCATTAATAAATGCATGCTCTCTTTCTTTAATGCCTCTTATCTACTTTAGTAAGGGCCTGATAGCTTGCAGTTTGGATTGCTTTTATATAAATATGACTTTGAACTAGAAGATGTGCCTTGACATTAAAATCAAAGTAATAATTAAGATATTAAGTCTCTATAATTAGGGCTATTTTAAGGGACCTGATTAGTTCAATGGAAATTTTTATTCTTTTCTTGAATTTTAATTTTTTACTAGAATATAATATAAATAAATAAAAAATTTAAAAACTAGCATCTTGGGAATAAAACAAATCTAAAGTGACAATTCTACCTTGACCAAGAAAAGAAAGTGAAAATGTAGATGCATTTCAGGGAACAATAAAGTCCTTTTATTTTTGCATGAACAATCCCAGCAAATTAGTGTAATTACAGTGAGGTGCCACACATATTATGAATCAGGAAGGCATGCTGCTATAGAACAGAGGTTCCTTTGCTCTGAATTTATGTCTGAAACTTCATAAAATTCGACAAGAGGAGGGAAACCTGGAAGACGCTCTGCTTCTTTCTGATCCAGCGGAACATCAAATGATTCCCAGTGATTGCCTGTCCCATCACTGCTTGGATTTGAAAGGCTAGCTCTACAATACTGTGCCTCGAGTATCCAAATCTGCTGTTTGGGTTGTTGAAGAAAAGTGTCTGTGGCAGAACAGTCTTCTCAGTCTATCCTTGTATGATAGGGAAAGACAGACTGAAAATTAAACTACCACGGTCCAGCCCCATTTCCTTCACGGTGAGCAAGGTCATCTAGCTCTAGCTGTACTATGGTCTGTCCTGCCTGCTCTCCATTTGATGAAAGAGGCCCATTGTAAAACCCAGGAAAGCTTTGTGATAAACTGCCCCTTACTTATGAGACGGGTTCTCAGAATACTCCCAGCCCAAGAGCATGAGTTCAGACCAGGAGACCAGCACAAGAGCACAGGGACAGACCAGGAGAAGAGAAACCAGGTTCACTCAAGTTACCTGAAATGATATTTTTCTATGCTCATATTCTCCTTGGGTTATGTTGATAGAAGTTTCTGTCCCGCCCTGTCCGCAGCAGTTCAGTCCCAAAGAAACATGCAGAGGTCTACATTAATTATAAACTGGTTGACCTATTATCTCAGGCTTCTTATTAACTCTTACACCTTAAATTAACCTATAATTCTTTTTTGTGTTAGCCATGTGACTTGGTACCTTTTATCAGTGAGGCATTCTCATCTTGCTTCCTCTGTGTCTGGGTGATGACTGCAGACTGAGCCTTTTCTCTTCCCAGAATTCTCCTATTCTGGTCACCCCGCCTGTACTTCCTGCCTGCCTACTGGCCAATCAGCATTTTATTAAACTAATACAAGTGACAAATCTTTACAGGGTACAAGACCATTGTGCCACAGTAGGTTGTATCAGGTGAGCTGGAAGGCAGAAGGATTCTCAAATGAAGGAGTTAGCCTGGCTAAGGATGCAGATGAGTGAGGCCCTAGACTTGGTCCTGACATGTGGTTCCGAGTCACTGAAGGGAGCAGGGTATGCAGAGGCAGAGCAGTGCCACTTCTGCAGGATGGTGTAGCTCTGATTTCCAACTATATCAGGAAGCTGCAGACTAATGAGAGTCAGAAATGAAGCCTCTGTATATTTTTAGAATTCTTACTTAACTTGAGTTGCTTGTTTTTTGGCCTCTGAGTATGTGAGGTGTAGGCTGTCACTTGGGGAAATTTCTGCAGCATCCTGCATGATTTGGCAGGATGTGAGAGCTTGGTTCAATATCAGTTCTCCCCTTCCACTCTAAGCAGGTGCCGTTGAGAGGATTTAAGTGAAAATCTATTTAAACAAACTAAGAAGATTCTCCTGGAGGATCAGTTAGGACAAGCCCCACACCTTCCATGTGTAGTCTCCCTCTGAACAGCCCACTCTTAATCTAGATAACAGTTTAAGATCAGTGAAACATATCATGTAACAGACAACAGACATAGAGAAAGGACAGAACATTGGGTACTTGGTTGACAATAACAAGAAAAAAAAGGGGGGATGGGAAGAAAATTGAAAGCTAATATAGCCATAGACAAAATAAACCTATTTTTATCAAAATAGGTCCCCTTTCATGTTTTTTTTTCCAACTAAGTGCAGATAAGATATAGTTACATTGTACATATAAGAAACGTACATATACATAACACATACACAGATGCTTTCTTTTTTTAAAATCAAAATGCAAGAAAATAAAGATTTTGGACAGGAATGACGATCACTGAAATAGGAGGGGTAAGGAAGTACGCTGATGCCACACACTTGTGCTCTTTTATCTTTGGGGGAAGTTCAGTTGGGAAGCCTTCACCAAGTATGTTGTTGATTCGCAAAGAGGAGTGAAAGCCAATCAGGTCCTCACCATGATGGCTCTCATTGTTTGTGTTGACACCGTGCCTCTGCTCCAAGGTGTTTAGGATTAGGAGAAATGTAGGAGGAGAGACGTGGCTCAGGCGCTCGTCATCAGTCTGCTGTAACAACCGCTTAGGAAATCCTCTGTGATTAATGGCCAAGTGAATGAACCCGTTGAGTGAGTGCACAGATAGTACAATATGTATTGAGTGGGCAAATGTTAAGGGAAGGGAGAAAAACGCAAAACGTCATACCGTCTGCACAAGGATTTTCCTGTAGCGGTTGCATTGCAGCAGAATTGCTTGGGTGAAGATGCATTCCACTGAGAGGTAGGAAAACATTTTCTATGGGGCTAAAGCCAGCTCTTTACTTAGAAGTAAACTTGGAGGGACTCCTGTGATCGCTTCCGCGCTGTTGTTTACTGTGGCAAGGCACCAGTCTCTGTCAGCCTAACAGAAGAGCTAGGGGAAGATGTCTTTGAGCTGTGAGATGCTGGTGTGTATTTGAAAGCATGATTACTTGCATGTGTTCATATTGTATGACTTGGATAATCTGAAAATCGATTTGCTTTGTCAATGCTTCCCGGATTAGAATTCCACTATTTGGTCCCTACCCTAGGTAAGACATTGTTTGCAAATTGTGCTACTTGTGAGATGTTGCCGTGGTTGCTAAGGCATTTAAGGTACTGATGAAAGTAAAATGGTTGTCATGGTGACTGATAAAAATAAATGTTGAAAATGCCCTGGGTTCTTTCTTTTCCAGTCTACTAAAGAAAATTGAGCGGGAAACATGGAGGGAAAGTGGCGTTTCATTAATTGCCACTGTCACTCGGCTGATGGAGAGGTTGTTAGATTACAGGTAAGCTGCCTCTTCAGATTCCAGATAGACTCTATTCTAGCTAAAAGCTCAAGTAGCTGAACTATAATTAGTATTCCACTTGAACTAATCATTCAAAGACTTGCTAATCAGCACTTGGACTTGAAACCGGCTTGTTTGGGGGTTTTGAATCTGGCTTTAGTATGTGTTTCCTTGTTTGTTTAGCTCTGGTTTTGCTAATTCTTTCCAAGTCCGGTTGAGTTGAAAGAGTTCTCAGAGTCCTTGACTATCCTCAAAAATAGAAAGAAGGAAAAGAAAAAAAAAACATCTTTGGGTATTTTGACTCACCCACTCAAAATTTCCCAGTGGTCTAAACATGGTAAAGATCTAGACTTCATGTTTAGACTAAAGACAGGAATGGGGGAGGGGTTGTGTTAATGTGCTGTGCTCTTTAAATGGGAGCTTCCACACTCTTATCCTTGCCGACTACGATTTATTGTTATTTTCGTTCATCTTACCTGTAGAGCAGGCTGTCCCAGTTCAGTGCATGCTGGTTCTCTCCTATTTGAAGAACAGCACTCTCCTCATAGTCTCTGGTCTTACTGACTGGTGCCCTTTACACCTCAGATAAAGTAAAAGTCCTTGAGGTGCAAGTGACAGCCTCAGCAAACACTGCGACTCGGGTGGGTGGGGGTCAGGCTCTGCTCCCCGTCCCACCCTAGACCTTCCCCCCAGTAGCCTTCCCCTGATTCCACACCATCTGATCTCTTACAACACCTCACTGACCCCCCCCCACACCAGACACCACAGAACAAACTCCATTTTCCACGTGAAAGGGAGTTCTGACTGTGACTCTTGCTCTCTGTTTTCAGGGACTGCATGAAAATGGGAGAAGTGGACGGCAAAAAGATTGGCTGCACAGTTAGCCTTCTGGTTAGTAACCCGGACCCTCTCTCCCATCTTCCTACCCTTTGCTGTTCTTTACAGAAATACTTTTAGTTTGATCTCGAATGTGTGCCCTTTTCCAGGATGTTTCTTATCAAAACGTAAAAATGTTTTTAAAAGAAAACCATGAGCTTTAGTTTGGATGAAGCCCAGAAAGTCAGTCCTCGGCTTGGACAATTGCGGGATGTTCCTGCTGTGGGCTGGGGTGGTGGCAGTGGGCAAACCTCAGTGGCCTCACAGAGGGGCTGAGGCTGCTGTCCTCCCTGGGTGAATTGCTGACTTCACTCTGTCTAGTTGCTCGTCTGGGAGGAGCACAGTGTCCAAATGGAGAGCCTTTTATTTCTCTGTCGAGCATTTCCTCTCTGGTCTCCCATCCTCACAGTTATTCTACATTTTCATAGCCAGTTCCTGAGCTCTTCTCTAACTAAGGGAAGTTTTGTTTAATATACGTAAGTTTCACTCACTGGCCTCTTTACAGACTGAATTCATAATCGCCCCTTTCTCAAGAGTTGCATTATAACCAGATGACCGTATGATTTATCATGCAGGACAAATACTTCTTTAGGGTAAAATTAAGTAATATGTAGATATACATACATACATACATACATACATACATACATACATACATATATAAACAACAGCCTAAACCACAATTACTGTAGATCAACCAAAATTTATAAAAAGTGTCACCTGCCTTATTATTGAATAGAATGGTATCTCACCACAAAAGAATAATCATACGTTGGACATTAACTTAGGTATTTTGCTATATGGCAAACTGGTAATTTCCTTCAACTCATTTGGAATTAAAGAAGAGCGACGTCTTCCACTGTGACTGTCACGCTTTCTTTTCCTGGTGTTTCTGAGAGCACATGAAGCTCGGCTGTCTGTTCTAAACCCTTGTGCTGTTGTTGGCATTCCTGCCACAACATCCTGAAGCCCTGGCAGCTGGACTCTGCCTGCACCCCAACATCCTGAAGTCCTGGCAGCTGGACTCTGCCTGCACCCCAACATCCTGAAGTCCTGGCAGCTGGACTCTG
>JAQHUG010000014.1:13163713-13257611 GCA_028555095.1 Dicrostonyx torquatus
TGACATCCTGAAGCCTCTGCAGCTGGGCTCTGCCTGCACCCCAACTTCCTGAAGCCTCTGCAGCTGGGCTCTGCCTGCACCCCAACATCCTGAAGCCTCTGCAACTGGACTCTGCCTGCACCTTGAAATGCTGTGCTGCCCTCCACCCACCCATTGGCTTCTTTTGTGCTTTGCTAATTCCTCTCAGTCCCTTTTAATCTCTGAACTGTCCCCTAACCAGGATTCTGCTGCCCCAGTTTTTGGCTACCCTGATCTTTTGAGTTCATGACATTGCCTTTCTTTACCACATCTACCTCTTCCTTATTGTTTTTAATTAATTGTTATATCTCTATCTCAGTTACCAGCCCCTGAAAATAGCGAGACCTGAGCATGCTCTGAGGTCACGTCATGTTCACGCTGATGTACTTCTTAGTACCGACAGTGGCCTGGCCATCAGCCCATCCACTATAGTGCTAGCCATTTACCTCTCCTTTCTCAGCTTGCACATCCTTCCCCTGCTCAGCCTCCCATTTTCTCTCTGCCTTTCATCTATCGTCCATCACAGTCAGGGACCTCGGCCTTTTCCAGGCCCTTGCTTGTACGCCACATGCTCTGTGAGCTGCAGTTTGGATCCTTAGCCCAGGCTATCCCTGGCACACTGGAATTAAGCTCCAGACACAAAGGCTCATAAACAACCTCAAAGCAAAACGTTTCCCTGTTTCCTAAGGGTCCCTCTTCTGTCATCCTCACCTCATCCCCAAGCGTCTTCTCTTTGAGGGTGAACCCAATAATGCAGCCCTTAGCTTCATCTCCTCAACTTGTCCAACACAGGTAGCCCTTTCCTCCAATAGAAGAATAGATGCTCTCCTCTGTGTTCCTTCTTGTCTCCCAATAGAAATCAGACAGAAACCCCATAAATCAGAAGGCCTGTAGTAGTCACTTGGCCCTGACGCTGCCTCAGCTCTGGAGTGACAAAAACAGAGAACACGAGCATTTTGGAAGGTGTTGCGATTTTGAGCTAGCACAAGAACGCTTATTAAAAATGGAAACCTATCACTTTGAAGCTAATCTCTTTAGCTCCTACTCCATATGGAAAGTTCCTGGTGTTTTCCGGTAGCAATATGGTTCTCCTCAGTGCCGCTTCCTGTGAGGTCAGCGGCAGAGCCTGTTCAGGCTGCCTCTGTCTGCTGCAGTGCGAGCTGAGTGTAACTCCAGTGTGCGGCTGGTGATGGTGCATATTTGACATGACTCGCAGGAGGAATTGTAATTATTATCTTGTTCTCCATGTTATAATTTTTAGCAGACATATGTGAGAGTGTCCTCTGCTGGCTGGGGAGATGTTGGCTTTCTTGTTCTTAAGGAGCAATATTCATCTCCAGAGTGATTGCTTATTTTTGTTCTGAAAGAACACAGCTCCTTACCAGAAAGCCATTAGAGCAAATCATCCCTTAATAACATCAGACCTGCTGTGGGGTTGTTAGATATGTTTATGGTACAATTCCTGCTAATTAAGATGATTTCGGTGATAATGAGGAAGGTCTGAGTAGCATTTGTTTACTTGGCTTTCTAAAGACTGCCAGGATCTACAGGAAGTGAAAGGAAGGCGAGAGCAGATGGTGAGGCTTGGAAGGAGGAATGCATTCTACTCAACCTCAATGTCCGCATTGTGGAAAAGTCCTTGGGCTCGAGAAAGGACACCAGTCAGATCATGGGCAGACAGTGCCTTTTGGGGTGCATTCCTAGGTCACTGACTGGCTCGGCAGCTATAGAAACCTATGGAATTCCTGGCATTTTCTGCCTCAGAAACCTGTCAGTCTTTCACGCTTTCCCTCCCCGGCACTAGCCAGTGTCTTCCATATACTGAGAGGGAAGCATCAGACCTCAGCAATAGATAGTGCTTGAGCTTGTGGATCTGAAGCAGGGACTTCATAATGTACCTGCAGCTCAGATAGCCAGGTAAGTCAAAATTGGAGCTATTTAATTAGCTATTAGTTATTTAATTAAATATTAATTAGTTATTTAATTTAATATTTTCAATAAGCCCATTATATAATAGTAAGCAGAAATACAATTTTGATGCCTTTATATTTCAAACATAAACTAGAAACATTAAAACTTAATACAACTGCCAGGCACGCTATAATCCTAGGCAGAAGCAGGTGGATATCTGGGAGTTAGAGGCCAGCCTGGTCTATATAACAAGTTCCAGGCTACATTATAAGACCCTGTCAAAAAAAAAAAAAAAAAGGAAGGAAGGAAGAAAACTAACACAATTTAGAAATGATAAGGAATATTTTTATCTGTTCTTTTAACAATTTTTCCAGGGTAGAAAAATGCTTTTTGTTTTCTTTTGCTTGTTTTACTTTTTGAGATAGGGTCTCTCAAACTCAGAGATCCTCTCTCTCTCTCTGCCTTTTGCTGGAGTAGAGGCATGCACCACCACACCTGTAGAAAAAAAAAGTATCTGTGAAATCAATAATATCCTTGCCGCCCCCAGCATATTGAATATACGGGTAATTTATGACAGTTTTAATATTTTAGTTAAGTAGGTTGACTGCCCAGCTGACAGCTAAATGGAGAGCAAATGATGGGAAGTGACAGGAGCGCAAGAGACCACTGGGTACAGTGGTCATTCTGGCTCCTGGAGTCCAATGCAGGAGGGTCAGCTTGGGAGTCCCAGGCCAGTGTGGGCTACATCCAAAACTGTGTCTTAAGAGAAAAAGAAGTGAAAAAGAAAGCAAAAGAAGTTTGAATCATTGGTGATAACCCAAGAGTTACCATCTTACCCAATAATTGCCAGATAATGTTTAACGCAGTATCAGACTGGAAGTCAGCTGCTGTCATTTAGTCTCCTCGCTTTATTATTAAAATGATACTTCCAGGGTGGGGGTGGGGGTGGGGGGAGGGCTGCGTCACTTCTGACTGTGAAGACACAGAACTTTAGCAAAGTGAGAGGAAATATTCGTTGGCCCTCGTGCTGAGGAAACACCACGCATGTGTTCTTTTTCACAGAACTTCTATAAGACTGAGCTGAACAAGGAGGAGATGTACATCCGTTACATCCACAAACTCTACGACCTGCACCTCAAGGCACAGAACTTCACAGGTAACTCTGCCTGGGGCTCAGGTTGTGGGGCGTGAGCTAATGCATTAAGCGGATGCATTAAACATGGTCGCTCCTCTGCCGTCCCTAATTCGAGAGGAAGATTCAGGCATGTCTCTTTTCAAATCACAATGCATTTTAATTATATGTCTGTCTCTTAGTACTGTATTTCTGACTCTGTCCTTGCGTGGTCCTTCAGAGGCTGCCCTTGGGATTATGAAGTCCATAATCCTTTAATCCTCACTCTTTACATTACACTTGCACCAGTGCTTTGCTGTCTTAATTTAAACATGGGAGCTGTAGGGAGATTTTGTTTAATCTAACAAATAAAGCTGGCCTGAAGGTCGGAGTGCAGAGCTAAGCCACCAGTTAGCCATAGAGGCCAGGCAGTGGTCACACACACATCTTCAATCCCACTGAAGACATAGGAGACAGAGGCAGATGGATCTCTGTTAGGTTAAGGCCACCCTGGGCTACATGAGATTGAATCTGTCTAAAAGAGAAACAGAACTCAGCACTTGGGATTCCACACCTTAATCCCAGCACTAGGGAGGTGGAGGCAGGAGTGATATGGCAGGTGGAGAGAGTAATATAAGGTGGGAGGAATCAGGAGCTCGGATGCAGTCGGAGGAGTCATAGAGACAGGATCACCCCTTCAGTCTGAGCACTGGTAGAGGTAAGGACTCTTTAGTGGCTGACCGCTCTGCTTCTCTGATCCTTCAGCTTTCACCTGGTAGCTGACTCTGAGTTTCTATTATTGAGACCAATTAGAATTCGTGCCGCAGGGATCTTTATAACCATCCAGATCCCCATATCCTCCCATTCTGTGCCGTATTGTGTGTGGCATCCATCTTCACAGAAAATCCCATCAAGTGCTGTGGTCTCCTTCGCCTGCCATGCTCAAGCGGATTTTAGAGTTTTCAGAAGGTGCACTGTGTTTACTAAGAGACGGGCCACTTGCATGACTCTGAAATTCTCAGTTTCCTCCCCATTTCTATTTATCCTGAAGAATCCCAGTGCTTTTAAATAGCAGGACAGTGAAGCATTCTCTCTCTTACGTTTTTCTTCCTGGACCCAACTGTAGCATACCGTCAATCCTGAGGGACTTATTTGCTGGAGTCAGAATTCTGAGTGAATAGTTCTTTTATTTTTATGCTTCAAAGGTGTTGTTGTTGCCTCTTCGCCTCCCTGCTTTTGGTGAGAAGTAGGTAGCTACTTTAATGAGCCATCATAGACTGTTCTCTGGTTGCTGTTGAGAATTTGTATTTAGTCTTTGGTGGTTTGATTATGGCATACATGGTGTGGTTTTCTTTAAGCTTAACATGTTTAGGTTTGCTGAGCTTTTCTGAGCTATAACTGCATTCCCTTCACTAGATTTGAAAAAGTTGCATTTTCTCAAAATATATTTTACATACCAGTCCTTTCTTTGGGGACTGCAGTGGAATGGGTGTTTGGCCTCTGGTCATTGTCCCCTAAGTCCTAGGACCCTGTCATTTCTGCTCCCCTCCACAACTTTACTTTTGTCTGTGATTTACACCTGAGAGTTAATTTTGCTTTATGTCCAAGCCACTGATTCTTTTCTACCATCGCCATTCAGCTACTGAGGCTTTCCAGTAAAAAATGTTTGTTTTGTTGTTATATTATTCCATCCTAAAAATTTCCATTTTGTTGTTTTCTTCTCACAGTTTCCATTTCTATACAAAGAATTCATCTTTTCAGTTGTTCGAGAGTGTTCACATTTACTATGTGGGACATGGTTTCAATAGCTGCTTCATAGTCTAAGATTCCAAAATGTGAGTCATCTTGAGGTTGGCATCTGTTAATTGCTTTTTCCCTTGGATAGTTATTTAGTTCTCTGGTTTCTTGAATGCCAAATAATTTTAGATTACATCCTGGACCTTTTGAACATTATGTTACAAGATTCAGCATTCTGTCAAAATTGATATTTTTAATTTTGGCAATCAGCCCAGTTAGATTTAAGCCTCAGGTCCTGCACCACTTTCTGGGGGTTGTAATTTAATTTCTGATTTTTAGGGACTCTGCACTACTATTCCAGTTCTCTGCATGTGCACCCCCCAACACGGGTCTCGGCTCCTTAGTTATGATCTATACAATTGTACATTGGTTATGTCAGTCATGGTCTGATCTACAAATATAACCATGGAGACCAGCCCAAAACTTCATAGACAAAATGAAGAGCTCTTTCCTGAGCTCCTTTTTCTGTTTGGTTCCCCACTCTTCCCTTGGCACAAGCACTCCCAGCTCTCAGGATTCTGGCTGCAGAGCTGAGGCTGGAAGAGGAGGATGAAGAAAAAAGCTGTTCTTGGAGCTGTGATTGTCTGATCCCATTTGCAGGAAGTCTGAGATAGGAGACATAAAAGGGCAGAAATAAAAGTAGAGAACTGAACGTGTTATGATCACCTTCAAGTGTGGCTTTTCCTAGTTGGTCCATTTGCTCTTAATTACTTCTCAAACTCCTCTAAGAATTGCCTTATGTATTCTGTGAAGTGTTTTCTTGGGCTCATTAGAAAAGAGTGGAAGGGGCTTGCTTCACTTAACCAGAATCCTCTCTGTGGGTTTGCAAGCAACAAATCAACGCCTTTGCCCCACTTTTCTTCCAGGGAATTCTTGAATTATGGCCCTTGCCTCAGTTTTTAAGTAAAGAAATCCTTTTAGTAACAATTCTAGAATTTTAATGTATTGCTAGTGTCTCTGGTGCCTCTAGCTGGTCCTACTATCTTGGTAGCATTTCTGTTTGTAGTCTAGAGGCCTGAATACTCTTCAGGGTTCTTTTTAATCACCCCCCAAGTGGAGTCCTGAGGTCTGTGGATTCTTTCTCCTGAAGTAGTCCCTGTCCTGAGCTTCTCATCCTTCAGTTTCCCTCACCTACTCCTACTATCCTTTATGCATGGGCTGAACCGATATTTCCATTACTTTCGTTATTCTCTTTTGTTTCGTATTCAGAGGTGTGTGTGTGTGTGTGTGTGTGTGTGTGTGTGTGCGCGTGCGTGCATGTGTGTGTGCCATCTATGTGTGGGTGCTCGAGGGTATTGGATTCTCTGAAGTTGGAGTCATAGGCAATTGGTGAACTGCCTTATGTATGTGCTAAAAGCCAAAGTGGGGTCCTTTGGAAGAGCAGAAAGCACTACTAACCACCAAGCCAGTCATCTTTCCAGCTTTATATTCTCTATTTTAAAGTACTTACCACATTGGTTTTTTAATGCTGGTTATATTTTACCTTATGTGTGTGTCTATATTTGTTTTTGTGCATTTGTGTAGAAAGATAGGTAATCCCAGTTAAGGATGAGTCCTTTGACGACAGAGGTGATGGTTTCTTGTCCTTAGTCAACTCTTAGAAGAGAGCCTGGGAATAAATCCATTGCTGATGAGTGCATTTGTCAGTTACATTTTAGTTCCTGCTATGAAGGTTTTCCCTCAGTGCTAATAACTCCTGAATCACGAAGGGAACAATGCAGTATAGTGAGCTGTTTTACTTTTTTAAAAAAAATCAATAGATCAATAGAATGAGAATTGAGAGCAAGCAAACTAAGGACCGTTATTCCACATCTGCTCAGATGTGTTTTGATTCTCTGCAAGCAAAACGTAACTTTTCTGAGATGCCAGCGATGGGGGCTTTTTTTTTTTTACATACTCAGTTCCATGGTCCCCAAATCATCAGTGATGTGTGCTTTTCCCATATGACAGTTTACTCCATGTATTTATGTATTGTGCGTGTGCGTGAGGTATGTGTATGGGCGTGCATCCCACGCTGGTGTGGAGGTCAGAGGGAGACCCTATGGAGTCAGTTCTGCCTCCCACCTTTACGGAGGTTACAGGACTCAAACTCGGGTCACCAGGCTTGCACATTACGACGTTGACCTGCTGAGTCATCTCACCGGCCCTAACAGTTTCTTCTCTCCTAATGTTCTCATTTGTGTGTGTCCTGGAAGAAAATGAAGTTGCTGGGTGTAGTGTTCTTCCTGTAGACATGGTTTCAGCTTCCTGCAGCCTTCTGCAATGCTGCCTTGCACTCATCATTCTTCTCCATTCTTCTGGTTATCTTTTTGCACACTGCTTTCCTCCCTGTACACCTGTCACAGGAACGGAATGGCCTGTAGTTAACTGTGCAGTGGGACTTCCTGTTTAGAATTTTAAACTCTTTAGAAGATTGTCCCTTGGGATCCTTCCCTCTTCAATACATATCAACCCCCAAAGAACAAAAAGTTGAGCCTAGAACAGCTCACACTGAAACACTGGGAACAGGAAGGTGAGCCTAGAACAGCTCACACTGAAACACTGGGAACAGAAAGGTGAGCCTAGAACAGCTCACACTGAAACACTGGGAACAGGAAGGTGAGCCTAAAACAGCACACACAGAAACACTGGGAACAGGAAGGTGAGCCTAGAACAGTGCACACTGAAACACTGGGAACAGGAAGGTGAGTCTAGAACATCATACACAGAAACACTGGGAACAGGAAGGTGAGCCTAGAACAGCACACACAGAAACACTGGGAACAGGAAGGTGAGCCTAGAACAGCGTGCACACTGAAACACTGGGAACAGAAAGGTGAGCCTAGAACAGCGTGCACACTGAAACACTGTAAATTGTTCAGGATCAGTCTCAATGGGTGTCATGTGGGTCACACCTGAAAAGTATGCTTGCTTTCCATTGATCAGAAGGTCCAGCAATGCCCTCAACATGCATATCCCCTCAGCTTTCCTGATCACATTCCAAAGCAGTTGTGTTGACATCCACAGTGCCGGCAGTCATTCCTCAGCTTCCTCTGCCACTGTCAGCATCTCAACTTTCTTAGCTGTTCCCAGGTGTCACCCACCTACACCTGACCTTCTAAAGATGATATGTCTAGGAAGCAGTAGAGGATCTCGGAGATTTTTCTTTTTCTTTTATTTTTTTAGTTTTTCTGATAAAGGGTTTCTCTGTGTAGACCTGTCTGTCCTGGAACTCACTCTGTACACCAGGCTGGCCTCGAACTCACAGAGATCCTCCTGCCTCTTCCTCCTGAGTGCTGGGATTAAAGCTGTGCACCACCACCAGTCACTGTAATCATTTGTAAGTGTTCCATTTATGCACATCACCATCAATTTCTAGAACTTTCCTCAGCTTCCCCAACAGGAACCCTCAGTTCCTCCTACTCTCTTTCTATGACTCAGACTTTCAGGACTCTTTGTGTCAGTCCATGGCATCTCTGTGCCTCCATTCTCTTAATCCTGAGACAAGCTCCATTATTCTCTAGGGACTTCCAGCTGCTCCAGTGCTGAGAAAGGGAAAAGAAATGGGAGAAGCAAGGGTGATGGCCCCAGAAGTCAGTCATGAATAGAACATAGGAGTTACTCAGGCTTGAAGAAACAGACACTGGGACCAGTTGGTGTAGATCCTCATGGTCTGAGAAGGGAACACAGTTGGTTAGACACTTCTTCAGAGTACAGCACAGTCCCTAAAATGAACTTCTGGTTCCCACACAGCCAACGAGAGTGCAGTCTGCCGTGGGCTTCTGGTTCCTGCCTGGTCAGCACAGTCTGCCATGGCAGCCTCTCTTGTTGCACATCCGTCCATATCCACCCATTTCCACCCTTAGTGAAAACCCTGTCCATCTCACGTTTAACCCCCACAAGAAGAAGGCCAGCAAGTACCCAAGCAAGTCCATTGTGGACATCTTCTTTGTGTCTGGCTCTCCCTGGACCAAGATACATCTCATTTTGTTTCTCAAAGGCTGATTGTGGATCCCAAAGGCATCAACTCTGAAGGCTGGGAGCCCAGCAGCTACCCAGGTTTTTTAAAAGCCACAATCCCTGAGTCCTTTTTGCCTTGAAATACATGGAGGGAGATGATGGTAGCAACCAGATAGTTAGCAACCCACCCCCCCCCAAAAAAAACCCTCTAAATGCATCCTTTTTGCTGCTTATTTATCGGGAGAGCAGCTTGGTCACATGCACTGAGCGAAGGCAGGGCACATACTCCAGGAGGAGAGGAGAGCGGGGCTACATCACAAAAATTTGCAAAAAGTCAAGCCAGGAGATTGCTTATACTCACCAAGGTCATTGGCGAGGGGAAAGGCTAGAGGCTTTGTCTCACGGGCCATCTATGTGTAAGAGGCAAAAGCGAAATGATGGGGGCCTAGGCTTTACCTACCTCACTGTTTGATGTGTGGAAATGGTCAGATCACTGGACTAGAGTAGACCTTGGCCCAGTACCTTGGGACTTGGTGAGTAGTTGGCTTCAGTCCAATAAGTGAAGGTGGGAAAGACTCACCATATGTTTGTATTGTGTTTAAACCTACAATTGCAGCTGTGGAGAGACAGGCTACTATGGCAGTTAAATGGGGTTGTAACGTAAGGGTTGGGCATTTTCCTTCAATTAAGAGAATGAGTTGGCTGTTAAGTTTTTGAAGGAAAATTATTATAACCATTTATCGATGACCATGTGTTCTTGTTCTTGTTATTATTCCTATTTGGTTAGGCTTTTTATTTAGGAAAGAAGCAACCTACAAAGTGGCAAACAGTACATTAAATACGCTCGCTAGCTGTCAAGTCTGCATGCCGTTTCTCTTGTGTGTGTGGAAAGTCATTTGCCTGTTTCTGCAGCAAATCCAGTCAGGCCCAACACCCCGTGGTTTCAGTGCCTTTCCTGAAACTTGTGAAGCCAGCCCCCAGTCATGGTGGTGCATGCCTTTAATCCCGGCACTCAGGAAACAGGGCAGGTCTGTTTCTGAGTTTAAGGCCAACCTGATCTACATAGCAAGTTCTGGGCCAGCCAAGGATACATAGGGAGGCCTTGTGGGTTCAGCCTGGAGGGTCTTATTACTTAGTCCATGTGGCAGTTACCTGCCCCTCCCCCAGTCCCCTATGCATGCCCTCCATCCAGTGCCTCACCTGTGCCCAGTCTAAAGCAGGTGTTTGGTTTGGTGTTACTTTTTGCCTTCATTCGGCTTTCTCTGGTTTTCATGCCTCTTTCTAAATTCTGACGACATTTTTAATCACTGCCATGTGCTCTAGATTCAAGTGTGCAGCCCTTAATTAGCTGGTTAGTTAGCTCCTCAGTGAGGGTTTCTCTTGCTGGAGTAATGACAACTTGGTGAGGAGAGAATTTCCTTCACACTCACATCGCAGACCGTCATCTAAGGAAGTCAGGGCAGGGACTAAAGAGGAAACAGAAGCTACGGAGGGAGGCTCGCCGCTTACCGGTTTGTTCCCCGTGCCTTGCTCAGCCTGATTCTTACACCATCAAAAGCACCCTCACCCAAGGGCAGTGCTGCCCAGAGTGAGGTGGGCTCTCCCGCATCAAATTATCAGTCAATACTCGTCTACAAGCCCATCTGGTGGGATCATTTTCTGAGTTGGGTTTCTTCTTCCAAAATGAGCCTGGCTAGTGTCATGGTGACATAAGACTGGCCAGCACAGTCAGCAGTTCATTAGCTTGCTTGCTTTTGAAGTCTCCTAGTCTCCAAGAGACAGACTTATGAATTGCCCTCGTAAATAATGGCATGCCCGCGCTACATCTTTGAATCGGCTCTAATGTGAGTTCCTTGAACAGGTTAATCATGCCCAAAAGCATGCAAGTGTTGTAACAAGGAGAACTAAAACCAGAGGAGAAACAAAAAATAAGAGAAACCCAAAGATCCCTTCCGGATCTCTGCCAATTCTGTCACCAAGGGAAGTCGTCATTTGCTAACTCGTTCCTTCCCGTATCCCCGACATTTCCCCCGCTATATTATGAAATTCTGACTGATGTCCTGTTCTCTCCCTTGGCACACAGAGGCCGCCTACACCCTCCTGTTGTATGATGAACTGCTGGAGTGGTCTGACCGGCCCCTCAGGGAGTTCCTGACGTACCCCATGCAGACAGAATGGCAGCGCAAGGAGCACCTGCACCTCACCATCGTCCAGAACTTCGACAGAGGCAAAGTACGCGGCCCCGGCAATCCGTGCTCTTCCACACTCGCTCCTTCTCCAGCGGGGTCCTCACACAACAGACTGCGTTAGATTGAAGCACCCAGAACTTGTTAAGATGGTGTTTCTGGGACCAGCCCCTAGATATTCTGATTAAGTAGGTCTGTCATAGGCCTGAGGAATCCATAGCTCTCATGAGACCTCTGGGAAATCCCCGTGTGCCCAAGCTCTGTATTGCCCTTTGGCTAACACTAACCTTAAGGTAGTGATGCTGTCTTAGTCCACTCCAGCTGCTCCTACCAAAATATATAGACAGGGAGCTCACTTGGTAAGGGCACCTGCTGATGCACCCGAGGACTTGAGTCCAGTCCCCATCAGTCATATAGTAGAAGAAAAGAACACACACCTGCAAGCTGTCCTCCAATTCCCACACGTGTTGTAGTTATATGCATGCATACACACACACACACACACACACACACACACACACACACTGGGTGACTTAGAAGCACCAGAAATGTATTTACTTCTTTGACACTGTTTTGGAGGCTGGTGACACTAAGGTCAAGCCCCCCGAGGATGTAGTGTGTGGCTGAAGGCCAACTTCCTCATGAATGGTGTCTCCTCCATGTCCTCACATAACAGAAGAGTAGATGACACTGGGAACCTACTTTTAAAGGGTACTAAGTCCATTATGACTTAGTCATCTGCCAGCGCCCTGCCTCCTAATCCTTAAGGTGTTAGGATTTCAGCTGAGGAATTCTGGGGAAACCCAACATTCAGACCCTAGCAGTCTGCCATTTGTTCTCTGAAAAACTCTCTCCCTCCGCCTCCTCCCATAATTGGGAAGCACTTGCCATTCTATGTTTATTTTCAAGGTAAGATGAAGGAGACTGAACTTATGGGGAAGTTTGTAGCAGCCCGTTAGTACAGTTGGGAAAGCTTGTGATGCTGGAGGCCCCTCACTGGCGTCATGTAGTTTAGTGTCTCCTTCCTGTCCCTTTCTTCCCTGCCCTGCATCAAGAACTGAGACTCTTTTTAAAGACTATGAATCTGAACACCAGTATTTGCTTGATTTGGATACCTTAGCTTTCTCTTCCAAGTCACAAGGGTTAAATTAAATTATTAAATACAGCAAGTGGCTGTCATTTCTCTAGAGAACACAGTTGGGACTGCCTAACATTTTGGTGCAAGTGAATTGCTTCTCTTGAATTCTCCTTTCTTATTTATCTAACCACAGTGATAGGACTTGACACAAATACCAACCTAAGTGTCTTTGTTCCCTCCTACTATAAAAAAAATCACCTGTACTATAAACTATATCTTTTTTCTTTTATTGAAAATTATATATACATTCCGATTATATATTTCCTCTCCACTACTCCTCCTGGTTCCTCCCTACATCCCCTACCCTCCATATACATCCCTGTTCTCCCTCATTAGAAAACAAACAGGCTTCTAAGGGAATATTTTCATATACTATGCTAAAAACACACCAGAAAAGGACCAAACAAATAAGCAGAAGAAAAAGAGCCCGAGAAACAAACATAGATGCAGGGAGCCACTTGTTTACACACTCACAAATCTCATAAAAACACAAAACTGGAAGCCATAATCTATACACAAAGGACATGAAGCTTACACAGAGAGAAGGAGACAGAGGATAAAATTGAAGCATAAAATAAAGATAATTCTTTTTTAAAAAGAAGAAAGGAAAGGGGGAGGTAGAGCAGACTCTTTTTCAGACCTCCAGCCCCCCATATCATGACACAGAGACTTATTAATTATGAATTCTTGTTCTTAGGTTAGGCTCATTCCACTAACTCTTATAACTTATTTTAACCTGTTTCTCTTCATCTACGTTTTGTTGCAGGAATTTTTACCTTTCTTTTCCTTCTGAATGTCCTGCTTTCCTGCTTCCTCCATGTCTGGCTGGCCAGGTGGCTACCTGGCTGGTTGGCCCCAGGCATCTGCCTCTTTTTCTCCTACATCCTCTCTCCCTCAAGCCTTGATTCCTCCTCCTGTTTATTCTCTCTGCCCTGCTATCCCTCTACTGCCTATGTATTGGCCATTCAGCTTTTTATTAAACCAATCAGGTGCCTTAGGCAGGCAAGGTAAAATAGCAACACATCTTTACATAATTAAACAAATGCAACATAAGTGCAACACACCTTTACATAGTTGTTAGAGTAATATTCTGCAACGTAAACAAATACAACAAAGGACTTGTAGCCTACAGACAGAGAATAAAATTAAAACATAAGATAAAACATGAATAACTTTGCATGGTTAAATGAATGCAAAATAAACAAATGTAACACACTTTTATATAGTTAAAGTAATATTCTACAACAGGGAGGAGAGGAAGCCCTTACACAACATTATTAAGAACCTCCAAAGATGTCACAGAGTTTGTTTTCAGTTAGCCATCTACTGCTGGCTATGGAGCCTACTTACTAATTTCCCCAGTTGAATACCCTAGGAGAAAACTAAATTTTCATTTGCAAGTGGTTATCAGTTGGAGATAGCTTCTGGGCTAGGTGTGGAGCCTTGTGTCTACTTCTGTCAACTCTGGAACCCCATCTGGTACAGATCTGTGCGGGCATGTGCACACTGCCTCAGTCTCTGTGAGTTCATCTGTGCATCTGTCCTGTTGTATTAGGTGGCCCTGTTTCCCTGGTGTCCTCCATCCCCTCTGGCTCTTATACTTTTTCTGCCTCCTCTGCTGCAGAGTTCCCTGAGGCCTGAGGGGAGGGATTTGATAGAGACAACCACTTAGAAGTGAATGTTCCAATGTCTCTCACTTTCTGCATATTTTGGCTATGGGTCTCTGTAGATGATCTGGATGTAACATCTGTCACCCCATTGATAACCAGGGAGGACTGACTGTTGTGTTCCTGTCTGTCCACAGTGCTGGGAGAATGGCATCATCTTGTGCCGGAAGCTGGCAGAGCAGTATGAGAGTTACTATGACTACAGGAACCTGAGCAAGATGAGGGTAAAGTACCTGGGTGATGGTGGGTCACATGTGGTCCTGGGTGATGGTGGGTCAGGTGTGGTCCACGTTTCATTAACTTCCTATCTGGGCGATAAAAAAATCAACATTGGGAGCATCCTCAGATACCTTGCAGAAACTTTGTCTAAGATAAATTATTTCCCCTGAAGCATACTCAGCTACTTATGTGAAGAAATAACAAATTGGTCTGCGTATGTTCTTTTATTCAATATACGAAGAGGGAGATCTTGATCTGTTTCTAAACTCCCACATCTGAAATGCACAATCTAATCAAGGATTAATATTTTAAGTTTATTGTGGAAAATCTCTGCACTGACAAGCTTCTCAATTACACAGAAATCTGCCTGACAGTACGCAGTTCTTACTCCCACAATTTGCAAAATAAATTAGTAGAGATGGTGAGGTGGCTCTCATGTTAAATTGGGGACAAATCCTGTGCGAACTCTCTCTGTACCTTCAGAAATATGTTCTCACTAAATCAAAGTTTTAGTACCAGGGAGTCAGGGATCTTAATAGTCTATATTCCTGAGTCATTTGTTTGTATCTCCTTGCTTTTAAGTGCAAACAAGCCTTACTCCTGGGTGTCCCAAGCATTTTGTGTCATTGTTTAGCATTCAATGTCTTGATGAGTGTTGAGTGTGGCAAGACACACAGGTTTATTAAAGACCAAAATACACACAGATTACGATACCCAATAGAGCTCCTCTGAGGAAGTAGGCAGGTTGGCGATCCACGCAGAGAGAGAGCCTTTCCCATGTGGCCTGCCATTTTATACCTCTCTCGGGACCTGGTGGTCCATCCCCATTAATTAATTGAGGGGTGGCAGCGGGGCATGGTCACAAGCCAAAATGGTGAAGACCACACCCCTTCAGTTGAGGTCATCTAGGTTCCTAAGACAAGATCCTTTGCTTTTGCATATTAAAGTGATAATGATATTCCCTTCCACTTTCAAGGCTGCCATTGGAAACGTGAGAACATAAACCTTCAGCAGCTTGCAAAGTCCCCTTGCGCCACCACAAGCACCTTACTCCCCTGCTGGGAACTTACCCTTTACTGTTGTCATAGCCCTTCTTATCGTAGGTCATTGAAAACTAAAGGGAAAAATAATCTCATCTTAACTTCAGTTCATCATGCTGCTGCTGGTAGGGCCCACAGCTTTATATAAAATCACTGCTATTCAACTCCTCATCCTATCCCTGCAACAGAAGCAAGGATACAGTGTTCACTAGGGAGAGCCCTTGAGTGCCATCGTCACTAAGATGTTTATAAACCTCGAACATCACACTTCATACCAACTGCTCTCTGGGGTGCTCTTACTGGGTGAGGGGGAAGCCTTCAAGTACAATATCAGTCTTCCCCTGGAAGTCCCAGGGGTGATAATACCACAAAAGGAAGCCATAGCCTGGTTTGCTACCTAGGTTGAACATTGTCAAAGCCACACTTTGTGCTCCCTTGGCTCAGGCTGGTGACTTACCCTCATCTCACCTGTACAATGCTGGACCTTCCTCATGTCCTAAAGTACTGTGTGCAATGGGAAACAAATCCACAGGCAAGTTCACCCATCAGGAAGGTTCTCCCCAAAGGCTTGACTTCTATGATTTGGGTTCATTTCTACTTGTTCTATATCTGTGAGGATGTAAACATTTTCTTGGTAGACTTCCAGAAATCTACTCTGGTAGTAACATGTAGTCAAACCCTTGATCCTTTAAAGGGTCAGCAAACTATAGCTTGTGTCCTGGTCAGTAGAGACATGTCAGGGAGACTGTGTGAGCCTGCAAAGTATGGAATTTTTACTCAGTATGTATTTACAAAGTTGGTTCGCTGATCTTTTTCTCGTGACTTAAAATGGCTCACCTGTGTATAGAAGGATGTTCCTGTATTGGTGTTGGCTGAGATGTAGGATGGAATTCACATAGCCCCTTCTGTCCTTTCCTAGATGATGGAAGCCTCTTTGTATGATAAAATCATGGACCAGCAGCGTCTGGAACCCGAGTTCTTCAGAGTTGGATTTTATGGGAAAAAATTTCCATTTTTCTTAAGAGTAAGTAATACACTTCTTAATTGGCTTTAATCCTTCTGGCTCAGATCCTCCAATCAAGGAAACTAAGGAATTAATGACATTTTATGACACATAACAAGAAGGCAATGGCTTCATGACATTTTTTTCTACCCTTTTAATTCGTGAAACTATTAACTGGGAATATTTTGTCTTGAATGGTTTCTCAAGATCAAACAGTCTACCCCTTCCCAAGTCTACTTTAGGAGTAGTGATTATGGCTTCCCTTGTGTGTCATTCACCGTGTGTTCTCTGTGCAAGTTCTATAGTTAGGACTAGAGAATCTGGACGAGGGCAATGAGAGGGCCTGTAGACCATAGGAAATAACAGAGTCGCGCCAAGGAGAAATCTTACTCCCAGAGCACGGAAAAGTGTTGTTTGGCCTTTCTGATGACTTTGTAAAAAGGTAAATATCACCCAGGAGAGACATCTGACTTATCGCTGGTGTGAACTGTTTTGGCAAGAGGAATTTGTGTGGTAGATAGTACTTAATTCAGCCCTCTTCTTTACATTTGGCATATATTATTTCATATCTGTGTGTATGTGCATTGAACCCCTCCATCTACAGCATCCTCCATGTATTAAAATGCTGGTTAAAAGAGTTCATTTATTCACTCGGGGAACTGTGGAGATGTGCTCTACATACCTGACAAATCTGAATCCATTTGTGAGCCAAGTGTGGCACCTAAATCATGTCACACCAATACTTGGGAGGCTGAGGCAAGAGAATTGCCACAACTGTACAACCAGCTTTGGCCATGTGATGAGTCCTAGGCCAGCCTGGGATTCAGAGTAAGATCCTATCTCAAAAAAAAAAAAAGAGTCAGTCATACTGACTATAATCCCAGCACTCAAGTAAAGGCAAGATGATCAATAATCCAACTCCAGCCAGACCCTGTCTCAAAATACCACACACACACACACACACACACACACACACACACACACACACACACCAAACTTAGTGCATTACAACTTTAGATCTCAGTGTGAAAATATTTATGTTGATCTAAATCCTACTATAACTGTAAGGATATGTGAGAAAAGGCAAGGTGGCTAAACTTAGAGAAGAAAGAGGATCGAGACTCTGTTTATTGTTTAATCTTTAATTTATCTACCTTTTAGATGAAGTAGATAAATGATTGGTTGATAGAATTGATAGAATGTACCTCAAAATATCCAAAGACCGCAAGTAGATATTTATGTTTTGAATCACGTTAAACACTCAGATGATGGTTCTAATATGGTGGTTAGTGTTGGACATTAGCTTATCGGATCTGAACCCACCAGGGAGACAGCCTTAGGCATTCCTGGGAAGGATCTTTCGAATAGATTACCCTAAGGAATGCCCTGAATGAAAGAAGAAACTAACTTAGAAACTTTCAGCACTCTCTTCTTCCTGACTGTGAACTGACAAAATGTGATCCGCTGCTCACACTCCTATGTGTGTGGACTGACGCACTGTGACCCGCTGCTGACTCCCTGCCTTGCCCACCATGAAGGACTGTACCCTAGAACTGTGAGCCAGCGTAAACCCTGGTCCCCGAGTTGCCTCTGTCAGAGTATTTTATCACAGCGATAGGGAAAGGTGCTTTGACAGTGAGCTGACATTTTCTTGAATTGATTGACAGGACAAAGTAATTGGGTGCTACCCAGACTTTATATAAAATCCCTTGTTGTGCTTTTAAAAATGCACAAGACATTGGCAGGTGTCTCTGCCTGGATCTGAAAGAAAGATCGGTTCCTGATAATGACAAATGCAGAGAGTCCGCTGAATTGAGAAGACAACATTTGAGCTGGGGACATGCCAGGTCTGGTGTCAGCGCCTCTTCAAGAACACAGGGCCTGGGGCCTGGCTCTCAGTGCAGTGGTGACCCTCTAGAGCATGGAGCAACATAGGGGACTAGAGAGCCCTAGAGAAGGACAGAATGTGACTCTGACGTAGGAGCGGCTCTTCGTGTGCCGACACAAAAAATGTACAACACGAAATACTACGTTTTCTTCCATACCATGCCGAGAGTCCGCCGATCTGTTGTGCATTGTTGGTATGGTGTCTGGAGAGTAGGGACCCAAAAAGCTTTTGATTTCTTTAAACTGTCAGAGGAAAGCAAAATACCTTTTAGGTTAAAGGAGATACAATAATATTTTCTAAGTTCAGATCATGACAATATTGATGTGTTTGTCTCTAACAAGCCAGTAATCTGATCCACCTTGTTATATTTTTGTGGAGGAAAAGCCCTGATGGCAGATGTGCTGGAGGCACACAAAGCATCCATAGGCTAGAAAGATGGCTCAGTTAAGAGCACTTACTGCTCTTCCAGAAGGACCCTATTTGGGTTCCCAGCACCCATGCCAAAAAGCTCACAGCTGCCTTAACAACAGCCCTAGAAGACCCAACATCCACTTCTGGCCTCTGTGGACACCTGTATAACTCATGGCGTACATTCACACAAATACGTGTACACATAATTTTTTTTAAAAAAAAATCAATCTTTAAAGATAATGTTTTTAAAAATCAGAGATATTTAAAAGCTCCAATTATAAAGGAAGTTCAGCAAATGCCAGAGATACATTGACCAAATAGATCAAATTTTGTTTAATAGGCAATTAGAATAAATTGACGTGTCTATCGTCAGTTGTTTGAAAAATAACCTTTTTCTATGTCATGGCTGTCATTAATTCAAAATGAAAGGGAAGGGCTGCCCTCTCTTGGTTTCTAAGAGACATTGCAGGCTTGAGGATCCCAAGGAATGCTGTAAACATGTCAAGACGAAAAATGTTCTTTTGTTGTTTGATGAATTTCAGGATACATTTTAAAATTCTGATACGTTGAAATGGTTGTATAATCTACGTAGTTATTTCCCCCCTGAAAGTATCAGAATTGACCCTTGTACCTGGGCAGGTCTGTTTCTATGGCATTGAAAAAGAGCTCTGAAAACATTCCTTGTGAAGGTCTGTATCTGGATGCCCATGACATCACTGTTCACAGCATCCAGACAGGAGAGAAAAACTCAAGTATCTATCAGGCGATGAGTGGACAAATCAATGTAATGTATCTTCCCAGTGGAAGAAGGAATACACAACAACAAAAGGAAAGACGTCTGTACCTGCTACAAGCTAGAGAGCTTTGGTGGTGTGCTCATTGAAGCCGGGAGCCTAGGAGGTAGCTTTAGCTGATAAAGCACTTGCCTAGCTTACAGGGGGCCTTGGTTTGATCCCCAGCACTGCTGAAAGCAGGCATGAGTGGTGGATGCCTTCGTCTTCAGCCCTCGGGAAATGGAGAGATAGGCAGGTCATGAAATGGATCCCTTTTTCAAAATGTTCCCATCTTTGTAGCAATCTGGGCTAGCACAAATAATTCTTGGCATTTTTAAAACACTTTGTTTTCTTTGTGTGTTGGGACAAGAGGAGCATGGCGTGTGTGTGGAAGGCAGAGGACAACTTGCAGGAGTTGGTTCTCTTTCCACCATCAGGCCTGGCAAGCATTTTTATCCCGTGAGTCAATTTTCTCGACCTAATCTTCAGCATTCTTACCTGAATGAGAGAGCCCTGACCTCTAAAATATATTGATAGGATATAGCATGATATAACAAAACAAGCAAACATCTAATAAAGCTCTAAAATGTGGTAAGATTTCTAGCAGCTAAGCTAGTCACAGCATGGCCGTCGCTGTGCCTTTGGTCCTTCCATCCTTCTGAAGGCTAGAGTAGAGATGGGCCACCTGCCTGCCCTCCCAGTGGAAATATAAAGCTGATCTATCTCAGAAATTTTCAGAAAAATAATTCATTAAAGTGGATTTTTGTTCTGGCATTACTTTGTTCTCTTAGAAATTGGAGATCTGTGTGTATGAGTTTGGCATCCATTTCATAAAAATCATCTCTTACATGTGTCCCTTTTAGGAAACATTGCTTGGTTCTCATCTTCGATGCTGGGTATCAGGCCATCTCTATCCCCCATGCAAATGAACCTGGAATTCAGAGCATGCTGTTGGGTCTGGTGAAAATCAATAACCAGTGATCCCATTGCTCTTTGTCCAGCAGGTTTGATTCATGAGCATATTTTTTCAGATGGTTCTGACTTATTAATGTCGCAGTATTGTGATGTGGGGGCAGTTATTGCCAAAGATGTATTTTTTTTTTGCCTTCTCTCTGCTATATGATACTAATTTCTTTTTCGGTTGCACCCCCAGAATAAGGAGTTTGTGTGCCGAGGGCATGACTATGAAAGACTAGAGGCCTTCCAACAGCGAATGCTGAACGAGTTCCCCCATGCCATCGCCATGCAGCACGCCAACCAGCCTGATGAGACCATCTTCCAGGCGGAGGCTCAGTGTATCCCTTCCTGATGGGCTGGGCTCCAGTTGGGTGGCACCTACCATTAGCTACAAGGCAGGGTCCTATTAAGTATTATAGCCAATGTCCCCCTTGTCAGTATTCACACCCTTACACTTCCTAGTCCTTGTCATCTTGGCTTTAGCTTAGTGCCTTCTCAACAGAATGGAATTATTCTAATGGCTTATCACAGGGCCAGTCGAAAAGAAATCCCTTAAACATCAGTTAAGGAACCTTCGCCCTCTTAATTGACATGCCTGCAGGTCCAGCCCGGCTTCTGAATGAAGCTTTTTTTTTTTTTTAAACTGGATTTCCCATCGAATAATTTTCCCGTGGCTTCCTATGGAGGCAGCTTCCGTCTGAGGAAGTGGTAGCATTGTGTTCACTACTGCTCATCCTCTACCCTCCTCCTTTCCTTGAGTGAGGAGGGGAAGAAAAAGAGGCGCCTCCAGTATCTCTGGGGGGCCCTTAGCATGATAGTCTAGACTCTTAGCTTAATGACAGCATGTAATTCAGAGTCCTACCATGTTGTAATTTAGGAGGAGAGGTGAGGGTTGTGTTCCCAGCGCCCAGCTCCCAAGCCCCCAGCCGCTGGCCCGCTCAGCCGCTGGTTGCTTGCCCGAAATAACCACATGAGACTGTATTCATTTAAATACTGCCTTGCTCATTATCTCTAGCCTCTTCCCGGCTAGCCCTCACCTCATAAACTAACCCATTATAAAAGTCTGTATGTCACCACGAGGTGGGTGACTTACCAGACGGATCTACGGTACTTCCATCTTCAGCGGGAGCCTCATGGTGACTGGCTCACTTTCTTTCTTCTCCTCAGAACTTCCATTCTATCTACTCCGCCCACCTAAGGGCTGACCTATCTTATAAGCCAGGCAGCTCTTTATTCAACCAATAAGAGTAATACAAAATACAGGAGAACACTCCCACATCACTACCATCTAAACAGACAACTCAAATGGAAGTACTTTGGCTTTCGACACAAAAGCAATTCACCCATCAGTTCTTTCCAATTCCATCTGAAACCCGTGGTTCTAAAATGGACAGGAAAACTCCCAGTAGCTATTAAGAATATACTTTCAAACAGAAACCTAAATGCAAGAAAAACAAGAAATTGTTTAAGAGAAAATATTTTTCTTTCTTTCTGGGAAGGAAGTAATGTATAAACAAAATATTGTTTAAAATATGAGCTACAACAAACCACTCTGTTTATCTGTGCCTGGTTTTGGATAACGGATGCCATAGTTACAGAAGGCTGAAGTCACAGCAACACCTGGCAAGTGCAAGTCCTTGCCGGTGTTCTGGTCACTGCCTTTGGTCATAGTCTTATGAGGATTTCCATATCATTACAGATAAAATTTGGAAGCCATGGAGAGACTACAGATGCCTCATGTACAAGAGCTAGGTTATTCTGATTCTGAACACCCAAGCCCAGCTGTTCCTCCTATCCCCACTAAAGCAGTCATCTGTGAACTCACAGGTTATGGAAATGTCAAACATATGTCCCAGTAGAATCACATTCTTAGGACCTGATCAGACCTGAAGCTTGAGGCCTGCTTGGAAGTACATTATTCATATCTGCTGGGCGATTTTTAAAATGACTTCCGCTGAAATGGAAACACCAGATTGCTACCCAGAGTGCCTTGCTGTTTGCCAGACCAGGTTCCCTCCTTGACTCTTGGCTCCCAGATCTGCAGATATACGCTGTGACTCCCATTCCCGAGAGCCAGGAGGTGCTGCAGAGGGAGGGTGTTCCCGACAACATCAAAAGCTTCTATAAAGTGAACCACATCTGGAAGTTCCGCTACGACAGGCCGTTCCACAAGGGCACCAAAGACAAGGAGAACGAGTTCAAGGTAAACCTGCGGTCTCCGTAATGTGCCGCCTCCTCCTGGGCTTTCCTGACTCTTGGGAAATAGTAACTGAGGATCCGGTCACGTGACTGGAACAAAGGGTCAAAATCTTCCATCCTAGTAAGCAGTATTCCCATGTGATGGGGAACACCTTCCAGGCACGAAGATTTTTGGTCCCCTACCAAGAAAATCTGAGCAGGTCTGGGAGGAGTTCCTGAAATCAGCTTCTCTGTGGCAGTTCCGAGAGCAGTGATGCTTAGACCAGTCTTCGAACTCGTGTCTGAGTTCAGTCCTGTTGTCCATTCATGGTGAGCCTTCGTGGGAGTGGTGGATGTATTCTAGCATCAAAGAAGCACAGTAAAGAAAACCAAGACCAAGGCAAGGGGGGGACCACGAAGAAACTTCCGGCCTTTGCTCTAGTCCTCGTTAGAGCAGCGTGATTCGGTTTCTGAGATGAGGCCCAGAGTCCATGCCCATCTGGGCCTCTGCCTGTACTGGGTTGTCCATCCTCCCCATATCCAGTGTGCCTTGCTAGTTCCCCATGCTCCCAGCCAGAAAAGACAGATGTTGCCCACTGGGGCAAGAAGGCAGATGTTCAGAACCATCCCTTTCCTTCAAAACAGGCCTAGGGTGACCCCAGTAACTCAGCATCCATATATAAACAGAACTGTCAAACGAGCTTATTCCTGTGAGTCTGTTGGCTTAGCGTCTCTCACAGCAAATACTCCCTTCTCAAGGCAGGAGGTATCTCAGCACTATCTTGTTTAATGTTGATACACACATCCTTGCCCTTCTGTTCCCAGCACTGCCAGCAGTTAGCTACAGGGGTGATTCCCTGCCAAAAGGCGGAGGGGAGGTGGTTGGTAGCTGTGCAGTGTTCTGGGAAGACTGGATAAAAAATGGACTTTTATGAAAGTTTTGAAGTGCATTTACTGTGGATTCCTTCAGGAATCTAAGCACAAAATGCTATAATGATTTTTAAAAAGCTAATGATAGTTTGGAACCAGCCAACTTCACCAGCCTCAGCAGCCTGGCCCTCTGGCCTTCTCTCGGGGTCTTCCTTCTCCCTGTGGATTGAATAGTACAAAAGGCCATGGGAAAACGTCACTGGGAGATTACTGAAAAGATCCACCATCATTTTCTAGTCCTTTCTGCATGTTTCTAATTCTCTTCTCCTCCTCCCAAGTCAGCTAAAGATCCAATCAGATTATGATACAGTTCTTTCTCTCTGCACTAGCTTCCAGTCCTCAGTTTGGATGACCTGGAGTCATAGTTGGCTTGCATAGAGTCATGTGCACAAAACCTTTAGCCTAGCACTGAAACCCACCTTTTCCAACTCCTTTTTTTTTTTTTTTTTTTTTTTTGCTTTTTGTGCTGAACCTACGTACTTCTACCTGGCCAGCAATGAAACAACCAGTGATACACTTGTACCAGGAGTAATCAAAACCCAAAGACAGATGTAGGGGTTAAAGCTGAAGATCAGAGAGGCAGAGCAGTCAGCCACTAGAGAGACCTTTTACCTCTACCAATGCTCAGACAAAGGGGTGATCCTCAGACTGCCTAGACTGCACTGTCTCTCCACCAAGCCTCCGACTCCACTGCACTCCAGTGAGTTCCAGTGACCCCCAAACACTGGGATTAGAGGTGTGAGCCACCAACAGCTACCTTACTGGGATGGGTGAGGTTAAATGAGGCTCCCTTTCCCCATGCTCAAGACCTTTAGAATCGGACTCCAGACTGTACCCTGTTATCCCAAGCCTGTCCTCTCCACAGTCCACCTACCCACCCTCCCTCTTGGCTCCAGCGACACCCACCTTCTCTCCTCATTGGTTGCCATACCCTTTCACAAGCTTTTCTGTGTCTGTGTGGGCAGCCTTCTGCCTGCACAGCAGCCTCCACTTTCCTCCCTGTGAACTCTTGACTCCATAAAATCCAGCTCTCTGGTCTACTCAGAAAGCTGCTGTCCTGGTCCCTCACGATGGCAGGAAAATCTGCATCCTGTATACACCTTTAGCATCCTGTCTACACCTGAACTCCCTGTGTACAACTGAACACCCTGTGTACACCTTGAGCATCCTGTATACACCTTGAGCATCCTATGTACACCTTGAGCATCCTGTGTACACCCTGAGCATCCTATGTACATCTTGAGCATCCTGTGTACACCTTGAGCATCCTGTGTACACCTTGACCATCCTGTGTACACCTTGACCATCCTGTGTATACCTTGAGCATCCTGTGTATACCTTGACCATCCTGTGTATACCTTAAGCATCCTGTGTACACCTTGAGCATCCTGCCCATCCACCGGAACTCTCATCTGCTCGCCTCCCTGTCCTCAGCAGGTTCCTCAGGCTCTCGCCATTGGGGCTTACCTCCGCAGCTCTTCACTCGTGGAAAGACATTCTCTTTTTAACCCCTCTGTGGTTTGAATGGATGGAGCAATTTCGGGAATCTTCCCCCTGGTAGCGCACTATATGACAATGTTGAGGTGTACATTCCAAAACTGGCTGGTGAAAACAACCTTGCCACGTACAGTAAGTGACTTATGCCAACAGCAGCTGTGTTTCATGTCTCCTGGAGGAGCTGGTCCTGGGTTAGGAGTCCAGCTCGAAGCACACACATGCCTCTGGGTTACAGCAGTTCAGTTTATCACCAGAAACGTGGCCCTGTGCATATGGCAACGGAGAGAAGATGGGTTTCCGGGGGTGGGTGTCAGTGCCAGCCCTTTGATAATTAGAATGTGACTTTTGAGTTGATCAAGAGTCCCTCTGCAACTTGAAGTCTTCACCTTAAATAGAAGGTTCAAACCAAGTAATCCTAAGGTCCTTTGTCCCCTTAGGTAGCTGTTACTCTAATCTTGTCTTGATAGCTCACATCATTGCCTCTTCTGGTTGAAAACGGGCTAAACCTTGATGAGCGAAAAGGTTAAAGTCCCATTTTGGGGAAACAGAGGAGAAGACTGTATACAGCTTGCTGTTGTATTCTGGCCCTTGCTTTCTGGAGCAGGGGCTCATCGGCTCTGCCCAGGAGAATGGCTAGCGCGGGCTTACACCACACTGCACTCCAGTTGTTTCACAAGTGCGCATTCAGTGAGAATGTCTAAAGGTCAGACTTGTCGCAGCTTGGGGCTTAGAAAGAAGGGCATCCTAGAGAGTAACTTTGAGTTTTGTTTTACAGAGTCTCTGGGT
This sequence comes from Dicrostonyx torquatus, assembly GCA_028555095.1. Lineage (NCBI taxonomy): Eukaryota > Metazoa > Chordata > Mammalia > Rodentia > Cricetidae > Dicrostonyx > Dicrostonyx torquatus. The sequence goes on from JAQHUG010000014.1 coordinate 13,189,163, forward strand.
GGAGAGAACCTCACTCTACTTGGTGCAGAGTCTCCCTGGCATCTCCCGCTGGTTCGAAGTGGAGAAGCGTGAAGTGGTAAGGAAGCATCTTCCCCACACCATCCACACCCCGGCCGCTCCCCTTGGGCTGAGCCCACCACTAGTTCTCTCATGTTCTTTCATTCCCTGGGTTCCCTCACGACTGCCCAAGGCACCGAAAGTGAATGTTGATGGTTCATCCAACCGGAAGTATTCTTTAAAGCAATTATGGTTGCAGCATGTGAAAACAACAAAAAACTGTTAGATTCTTGAGTGACGAGAATGCCAAGTCTCCTAATTGTGCCAGGCCTGTGATTTTCATCACTTACTATGTGGCAGTCCAAAGCCAAGAAGGCAGCCTATTTTCTTATATAGTCATCATGTCAATAAATGTTCTTTTCCCAGTTTTCAAAAGTTTTACCAAGAAGTTAGAAGCTTTTGACAAAGATCATTATCAAGATGTTGAAAGAGTATTGTAGCATGAATAATAAAAACCCAGAGACAGAAATTGGGGTTCAACCTGAAGGTCAGAAAAGCAAAACAGCCACTGGCTCTTACCTCTTCCTCATTCCGAAATGGTGATTCTGCCTCCAGGAATCTCAGAATGAGACTGTGTCTGAGAGCTGTCTCCTCCCATCATATTCCTCTCTAGGGCTGGGATTACAGGTGTGCACCACTATGTCCCAGTTTCTATGACAAACTAGTGTGGCTACTGGGATGAAAGGTGTGTGTCACCACTGCCTGGTCTGTGAGGCTGACCAGTGTGGCTGTTTTACTCTCTGAACTTCAGACAAGCTTTATTTATGAAAATACAACTGAAATATCACTACAGAGTATAGACTTGGACACAGATTTTTTTTTAATGATTCCAAAGCCGGTGTTATTGTTCTCTTCGAGCCTTGGTTTTCTTGTTGACAAAATGAAGCAATTATGAAGGCCCTTCATATAAAGCTTATGTAAGCTCCATCTCGCAGGAGCTGAGCTGCTTTGATCTGCAGTGGGAAGGATTGTGCAAGACCTGAGCAGGCCTGCATGGAACCTCAGTTAGGAAACAATGGATGCCATTCTAGAACCTGGCAACCACAGCTCTCAAGAATGCTCTGCTTTCCAGGCACCTCCCCAGCTTCCATCCCCAGTGAAGAGAGATGGGAGTGAGCAGCTGAAGGCTGCAAGGCTGGTCCTGCACTCTGGGTACTGTCTGTCTGTCTGTTGTATTCCAGCACGACAGCCGCAGGGCTCCTGCCTCCCAGGGTCTTGTCTTTCTTCTTTGGCACATTATGGCTCTTAGCCAGACCCTTGATTGACTGAGGTTCTGTTCCGCCCCGTCCCATAGCTGCCAGCCATTCAGTGCCAAAGAATCATACAGAGGTCACATAAACTGATTGACCCAGTATCTCAGGCTCTTCTTCTTAATCAATTCTTATAACTTATATTAGCCCATAATTCTTGTCTATGTTGGCCACGTGGCTTGGTACCTTTGTTTGGCAAGGCAGTCACATCTTGCTTCCTCTGCTGGGTCACAACTGCAGAATGAAACTTCTGTCTTCCCAGAATTCTCATTGCCCCATCTATACTTCCTGCCTGGCTACGGGCCAATCAGCGTTTTATTAAAAATAATACAAGTGACAGGGTAAAAGACCATTGTCCCACAACACCCTTGGATTGACCTAGTATTCTGTTCGAAATAAAATACATCAATTGCAAATCTATCACATAAACAAAACCTCAGTTAAGTAACAACCAACCATGTCAATGAACAAATAAGAGTAGCTCCCACCCAAAGTTTCTCTCCAGAATGGCTTCTCCTACAGAAGTCTCTCATTACTAGAGATCAGCTTAACGTGTTCAAAACTAAGGGTTAAATGAGCTTTTCATTTCAGGGTGCCAGAATATTAATACAGCTCCCTAAGCAAATGAAACTCAATTCAAGATATTATGTCAGCCCAGTTGTGTCTGTGTGCAGTCTGAGTCAGGGGTCCCCACACTGCCTGCTGGTGTGGTGTACTTTAGTGCCTTTCAGAGATGAGGGGAGGCAACCAAACAGTGTGCTCACATAGTCTCATTATTATGCTTCCTACAGAATTGCAGAAGCTCAACCCACAGTGGTGTTCTTAGTCATCCATGCTGCATTAATGATTCAGGGAGCCTTCTCAGACCCATACAGCCCAAAATGTTAAATACTGTGAAGACTCACCAATAGTCCGAGCCCAGGAAACAAGACACGTGCACGCATGCACGCGCACACATGTGCACACACACACACCCCACTCATGAAAAGTAGCCTGTTGGTAAAGGTAGAGAAATAAGCACAGCCTTTCAAACACCAGCTGCCAACATTCTTAGAATATTATGTTCTAAGAGAACAAGGCAAACTGAGCTACTGGGTTTCCTGAGTACAGCCCACCTTCAGCAGCCTCCATGTGCTTCTCTTGTTCCTGCTCCCTGGGATGCTTACTGGCTTGGTTCTGGCTGTATAATGTCTTCAAGAACATAGTCAGCACTCAATAAAGATAGAAAATTGATTGAAATTTCTTGTCTACAATGCCAGAACCTGAAAGACAAAAGATATTCATAAGTTTGGCTTCAAATTCATTTGCTCATAGAGTTCACTGTAAAGAAGGACCACAGATACATCGTCCCCAGCTGCCTGTCTAGCACCTTCCAGCACTAGAACACTAGCCGCAGGGAGGAGGAAGCGGCCAGGTTAGTCCTACCTGGGTTTCTCTACTCCTTCCAGGAGTGTGGTGTCTTTAGTAGTGACATCTAATCAACTGGTTCTGTGGGCAGCTGAGAAGAGTGGTTTTGGAGCTCTCCAAAGCCTCTTTGAGCGACAGTTCGTAACAAAGTATCTCAAACCTGGCACTAGGGTTTAGCAGCATCCTCCAACCACACAGGAGAGCACTCTTTCAAATCTTCTTTAACTTCTGTTTCAAATTGGCTTAAAGAGCAGTAAGTGTTCATATGGCTTTTCTATCCATCTTTAGTTTTGGTTAACCTTCCTCCTTCCCCTCTTGTCTCCTCTCTCCACCCACACCCATTCCTTCTTAAACTTTTCACCTCACGGTTCCCCCTCCATCATCACATCCCCTGTGCATTGCTGGCTCCACTCCCTTGAGGCGCCTCCCCGCCCTAGTAGCCCACGCTTACCTCTGCAGGTGTTCCAGATGTTATACAGATGAGGGTTGAGGCTGGCTGCACACATGGGAAAGAACGTGCAGTGTTTATCTTTCTGAGCCTCGGTGCACTCTCTTCCCCCAGTTGCATCCATTTGCCCGTGGACTTCCTGATTGCATGTTTCTCTACAGGTGAATCAAATATGCCATGTCTGTGTACCACATTCTCATTGTCCGCTCATCAGCTGATGGCCGTGCAGGCTGATTCCATCCCTTCGCTGTTGTCAACAGCGCAGCAGTGAGCATGGTTGAGCAGGAATCTCAGAAGTAGGATGAAGCATCTCTGAAGGGTCCATTGGGTATTTGGTCAGTAGTGGGTCGTACAGTAGTTATATTTCTAGCTTTTTTGAGAACCCTCCACACCGATTTCCTTAGGGGCTGCCCCGGTTTGCTCTCACCAACAGTGAATGCGGGTTCCTCTTTCCTCACATCCTTGCCAGTATTTGCTTTCTTAATGAGAGATGGCATCTCAGTGTAGAGTGGATGCCCCCTGCACATACCCAGTGCAATAAACCTGCTTGCCCCGCAAAACAAAACCAAAAAATAAAAAACCCGAGGAGGTTTTAGGCCCTCGGGTTGAACTTTCCCCTTGTACAGTTAAACCATCCTCTTGCCAAGCTGCCTTCTAAATATTTATGACTATATCCATATATAAGTGCTGCTTCCAGCCTTAATCAGATAAGCCTGTCTGTAATAAATAGTGGTGAACACAGTGACCCTTGGCTGGTCACAATGCTGACTGTAACAGCTGGACCCTGCGCCCTACCCAGGACATGTATGCTACTCCGCTCAGGGGTGTGTCGCAGAAGAACGCATGCTAGGAAGAAGGGCTGTGGGATGCTCTCTGCTGGACAGGGCACAGCCAGTGTACTTAACAGCCTCGTAGCTGCTACTGCGGCTCCCTGTAATGAGCCTACACAAGACCAGATCTATCAACGGTCAGTCATAGGTCAGAAAGGGCTTTGTGGGGCCCTACCCCTTCCTCCCCACTGAACTATTGGCTAGTGATGGATTCTAGGGCAGCAGTAGTTAGTCTTCATTTGAATACTCACTGAGGAGATCACTAGACCCAGTGGATGACTCCAAGCCCAAGGGCACACTGATGATCCTGGTTAAACTCAGTGGGTCTCAAAAAACCAGTAGCAAAACCAAATTTAAAAAAAGAAAGGATGGAATAATAGGTGTGTGCAGGAGATTAGAAACGGTTGTGTTTGTAGTCATCAAAATATACTTTATGCATGTATAAAATCGTCAAAGAACAAAGAAACCTTAGGTATATAAAAGATATACCTATGGAGGTATTCATATATCAGAGGCACCTGGCAGTAGGACCAGGATCTATCCCTGGTGCTTGAGCTAGATTGTTGGAGCCCCTTCCCTATAGGATGCCATGCTCAGCCTTAATGCAGGGGGAAGGGGCTTGGTCCTGCCCCAACTTAGTGTGCCAGACTTTGTTGACTTTCCATGGGAGCCCTTACCTGTTGGGGGAGTGGATGGGAGTTGGGCAGGGGTGGGGTGGGGTGGGAGGAGGGGTGGGGAAGAGCTATGGATGCAATGTAAAATGAAATTAAACAAATAATTTTTTTAAAAGATAGGCATATGTATGGCCCTACCCAGAACCCAGAAGTCTCCAGCAGCCCTCACAGCGCCATCTAGTGTTTTATTAGGGCCCTTTGTTGCCGAGAGAGCCTTGTGTTTCAGAAGCCCTCTGCTTATAGGAAGCCTTGCTTGAGTCATCTTCAGCAGCTAAAAAAGGGATCATTCATCTGCACTTCTAACCGCTCCTCACACCAGGGAATTTGGTGACGAGTGTGACATCATACAATCTCACCCATAACTGTCTTGTTATGTGTATTTCTAAACAACTGTGTCATATTATATGTGAAAGAATAACAACGTGTTGACTATACATGTTCCTATGTTGCCGTATGCCTCACCAAGAGTCTGTTTGGCTTCTTTTTCATTCTTTGTTGACCCTGGGTGTCCATTGCCATTGTGTGCAATGTCTCCTAAGTCTTCTTTTGTGTAAATGTTCCCCCGGCATCACTTTTTAAAAATCTTTTTATTGAAGAATCACAGTGGCTTGCCTTGACGTGTTTCTTTGGCATGTTTCTCTGTGGCCTGCCTTTCTTGTAAGTTGATAGTTGTAAGCCTAGAGGCTTAGTAAGGTTGGTTGGTTGCTTCTTAGGTGTTTTCTGCTGCTCTCTTACTCCTTTCTTCCCACCCTTCCTTCTCTTCAGATGTTAGCAAGAATAAATGATAATTAGTTATTGTTCATCATTGCCCAGACCCATTGATCTTTTAGGGATTAAGAGATGACATTTTGGGGTCAATAAGATAACTCAGTAGATAAAGGTGCTTACCACAAAGTCTGGAAATCTGAGTTCAATCTCCAGGACCCACATGCTGGTAGGAAAGAACTGATTCTCTCAAGTGTGCTCTCTGACCTCCATGTGTACACTACGGCATGCATGCATGCACATTCAAGTGCATGCACACACACGATAAATAAATGTATCCTATATTTTGATATTTCATCATCTATTTTTATCCATTGCAATATTCCTATAAAATAATAGTATCCATCATCAGCTATCTTATTGCTATGAGATATAGGGAAGAAAATAAAATGTTCTATTCAAAATTCAGTCCTTAACACCTTGTGAGAGTAACAAGAAGGCTACTTGGATTTTGTTTGACTTGGGTTTTACTCTTATTACTAGATCGTAGATTTAAGTGTATTTGTTTTTGTGTTAATCCATAGCAGCTATTGTTATTAAGTTATTCCCCCTAATTATTTTCGATTGCTTTATGACTGCACTTTGGCCCCTGTTCAAACTCCCTTCTGAGTCATTTCTTACTTACCCACAGAGATGTTACTTTTGGGCCATCCAGACACAGCTCCTGTTTCTTCCCAGTGTCAAGTTTTATTAATAATTCGAGGTGGCCCAGATGCCCAGGCAAAGAGAGATTCCTGAGATTGACGCATCATCCACACATCTTTGTGTCACAGCAGTGGTAACAATTTAGAATAACAGATGGAAGCTGTAAGTGGGGTTCCCAGAGCTCCCCAGTTTAAAGTCTACATTAGGAGACACTGTGTCATACTCCAGAGGGTTCCCTACTCAGGGCTATTCTCTTAGAGTCTGGGCTCGTGGACTTGAAAAGTCTTCTGCCAACTTCCTGCTACAGGCCTCCGTGGATGACAGCTCTTCCTCCTAGTTCATTTACATGAAGGTTTGGTTGGCTAGAAGAAATGACCTGGCCGCCTGGTTCCTTTTTAATTCCCCAAAGGACCTTCCTCAGGAAGGGGAGGGGATGGGCCACAGGCCAGCTGTTGTCTTCCTCCCAGACACCTTCTTTGCTTTCTGACCTGACAAGGAAATAGACAGCTTTTGTATCACTTACTCGTATTTCCTGAGGTGAGATTTGATGTCATATATTTATTTACTCAACCTGGTTCTTCCGTCAACAGTGCACTCCTTCTCTGTGTCCAGTTTTCTTCAGCATTGTGAATTATTTATACGTTGTCTCAGATATATATTCTCTGAAGTTCTTGTATTTTACACATTTATTATATCTTATGTGATGTTCAGAAAATTATTATATTAATAGTATTAGGGTTTATAAATGTGAAGATGGATTTTTTTATTTTATAGCTAAAACAACTCATAGAATTTCATGTAATCATTTCTCAAGTGCTTGCAGCTGTTGAGTTGATCTCCCTGAGGTCTTCCTCCTATGTACTCAAAGTCTGTGTCCTTTCAACAACAGATCCTCCCCACTCACAGTCCCCAAGCAGCAGTTCTCAATCTGTGAGTCACAGCCGCTTTGGGGTTCAGAGGACCCTTTCACAGGGGTCACCTAAGACCATCGGAAAACACAGATACTTGCAGTATGATTCATAACAGTAGCAGCGAAAATGGTTTTATGTTTGGGGGTCAGCGCTGCAGGAAGAACTGTGTTAAAGGTCACAGCATCAGGAAGGGTGAGGACCACCGCCCCACTCTGTCCTGTTTTCTGAGGCTGCTTTACTTTTTAGCTTGCGGAGATTTGGGCTCAGACTTTGCTTTATGCTTTGGCTTTTGCAGGTACACAGCAAAGGTTTAATATCAAATATTGTTTGCAGTAACCATCCCTGCTAGTGCCCTCATGGGGTCTTTTATGCAACCCTCCAAATTACAATCACAATTCCCTGTCTTTACTCGAGGGGTGTCCTGGATTTCCTTGCTTGGTTTTCACCTATGTATGCTTCTCTCAACAGAGTCCACTTAGTTTTGCTTAGCTGTGTGTACTCTATTAAGACTTGTTCCATCCTCTCGATGGTATTTGTGATATTCTTTTCAATTAAGTATGACAAGAATGTTCCCCATTACTATATATTGTTCCACTGTATAAACAGACCACAATGTATTATGTACTCTCTTGTTGATAACCAGTGGTTTGGGGGAACAGTTACAAACATTTTTGTACATGCTTCCCGCTGAACATGTACATACACGTCCAGCACCATCTTTTTTTTGAACATATGCCTATGAATAGAATTTCTGGACCATGAGACATATAAAAGTAAAAATAATATAATATAAAACTTACTTAGCAGATAGGCAATAGTCCTTCAACTGTTTTCCAGTCGGTGTGCAGTTTGAACTTCCAATAGAAGGACAGGGGCTTTGGTGGCCACAGTTGCACACTCTCCTTGCCTATGGCCACATTTATTTCTACCATTCTAAGGGGTGTTTTACAGTGTGTCGCTGTGGTACTATCCTTCATTTATTGACTGGCCATTTTGAGTTTATTCCCCTGTGAAGTGGATGTTTCAATTTGTAATCCCGTTTTTCTTGGGTTTGTTTGCCTTTTTCTTCATGGTTTGGAAGCCTTGCGCATTCTGTGAATGGGTTCTTCACTGAGTATGCATATTAAAATTATTTGTCATGTATTGTGGCTATAGTCCCTTCCTTTTGTATTATCTTTGATAAATGTTTATTCTTAATTTCCATACACTTGAGTTATTGTAAGGTTTTTCAGAGTTGCTTTAAGATGCTCTAAGTGGTCTTTTATTTTAATTTGTGTCTCTCACTGGAAGAACAAGAGCTTAAGTGTGCTTTCTGTATGTCCAAATTGCCTCATTACGAAGAGCTTGGCAGACCTTCTCTTCAGAGAGAGTGTCAGCGACATTAACTGTGCAGTGACACATACTGGAAAACTCTTTGTTCATAGCCACAATTAGGTCCCCTGGACCAACCAGTAAGTCGTTATCATTCTGTTTGGCTCTGCGCCAAAGAATGGATCCTGGAACATATATAATATGATTATCTTGATTTCTGTAACTCACTACCATGTGCCATCCATGCCCTTTTCTGTGCTGTGGGATGGCCCACGGAAGGGTTGTTAATGGGCGCTACTAAGAACCTTAGATGAGTCAAAAGCTGAATGATCTGTTTCTCTGTCTCTGTCTCTGTCTCTGTCTCTGTCTCTCTCTCTCTCTCTCTCTCTCTCTCTCTCTCTCTCTCTCTCTCTCTCTCTCATTTCTTTACTGTGGATAACAGTCAGTAGATCTCGACATTCATCTGCTTTTCAGGTAGAGATGAGTCCCCTGGAGAATGCCATCGAGGTGCTGGAGAATAAGAACCAGCAGCTGAAGGCTCTGATCAGCCAGTGTCAGACGAGGCAGATGCAGAACATCAACCCCTTGACCATGTGCCTCAATGGAGTCATAGATGCCGCCGTGAACGGCGGGGTTTCCAGGTACCAAGAGGTGAGGACTGACAGTCGCCGGAGAAGAACTTCTCAGCGGAGATGGCTTGGGGTTCTGTGAATCTTCTTGTGCAATTGTGGGCCCCTTATCAGTGGCAGATGGCTGAAGTCAGCATAAATGCAGTCCTTTCCAGAGCAAGAACAAATGGATAGCCAACCTCTTGTGCAGCTGGTGCATGTATCCCATCGTCATGATGAGGCACTTTGTGTGTGCGTGAGTGTGAGTGCACACGTGTGTGTGTTGGGATGAATAAATGTAGGGAAGAGGTCAGAACTATTTAACAAATGTCTACCTAAAATAATTTGCAAAATCAAGGAGGACCGTGAGTGTAGAGCTGTGGTCTTTTTCGTTTGTTGATGATCCCTTAGGTGGACTTTCCTTCTATTTTTATAATAGGCTGGAAGACCATCTTGGCCACACTGAATCTTAAGACAATTTATTTTAGTTTATAATTTATTATTATAGTTTATTGACTTGGGTCTGCTTTCTTTTTTTCTTGCCAGAGATGCTTAGTGTACAAGCTCTGGCTTTCTGAATGTTGCCTGTGACCAGCTGCCCAAACAAATTTCATAATTATGCTATTTCTTTATGTATGCAGAGCCTTGGAAAAGTAATAAGTGTGTCTTTAACTCCTGTGGTAACTCCCCCAGGGTAGTCTGACTGTCCCTTCTTTTCCTAGGCATTCTTTGTCAAAGACTACATTTTAAGTCATCCTGAAGATGGGGAGAAGATAGCACGGTTGAGAGAGCTGATGCTTGAGCAGGTAGGATGACAGAAGCAATCGTTCTATCTAGCCTGACTCTGTATGACAAAATAGCCACCTACAGGTGTTTGCTTGAACAGTCGCACTCCGGTGGCAGTAAGTTGACACCTGTAAATTCAGCGGGCTAACTTCTACTCTTTCCTCTCACTTGGAGGCAAGAACAAATTTAACATGTGGTCGCCTGTGAGTAACATCACATGGGGTCTCTTTGAACATCCTTCCCTAAGATGTACTGCAGATCTGTTGCTCACTTGTCCCTCAAAATCTCATGCTCAAATCAGTTCAGGCCACCTCAAGATCAGGAATAAGTACATGAATGGATGAGCCTGGTACGTAAGTGCCACGGAGGAATGGTCAGTCAGTAGAATTGGCTCTGCAGCAGGACTGTGTTTTGCAGATAAAGCCCAGAGGTTGTGTTATGTGGACTAATTAGGCACACTCATCATTTTCTACTTCAAAGAAGAGGGCACATTTTTATTATTTGGTATTTTCAAGGATTGAGAACTAGAGTTGAGAGTTCTGTTGCAGTCTTGTGCCCTGTTGATATATGCCTGAAAGGGGTTTGCAGACCTCTGAGATGGTAGACATAGTTGGAAATCTGGGTTAAACGGGAAATAATGTTGTCCCCATGAAAAGTAGAGTATTATGACAATGGGACAAAAGCATCTCTTCCTACTTGATACTATGAAATTAGTCAATAAAGCATGGTTTTAGATTGGAAAATAATAATAGGGTTGTGATGGGTTTTAGTTCATTTATGGTCTCTAGATATTATCCACAAAAATGGAGTTATGGTTGCGGGGAGATGGGGCCATGAATGAGGGCAGGTGGACTAGTTCAGGGAAAAGGGACTTTGACCTACAAGAAAAAATAGAGAATTTGATAATGTTCCAGCATGGTTCGAGGAGGGTCACAGTTGCATAAAGACCTTAACAGGGTTAGTTTCTTAAAGCCTCTGCATTTTATTTTATTTTATTTTATTTTTGGTTTTTCGAGACAGGGTTTCTCTGTAGCTTTGGAGCCTGTCCTGGAACTAGCTCTTGTAGACCAGGCTGGTCTCGAACTCACAAAGATCCGCCTGCCTCAGCTTCCCGAGTGCTGGGATTAAGGGCATGCACCACCACCGCCCGGCAAGCCTCTGCATTTTATCTGAGCATCGTCTCTCAGAAACAGTCTCCTTCAGGTTCTGTCTTTTGTGGTCAGTCTGAATAAGTTCCTTCCCCGGAATTAAAACAGCAGCTGAGAGCAAAGACGCTTTTCAAGAAAATGAAGGTAGACTTTACTGTGTTATGTGTAGCATTGTTTATGGGACTCTCTGGAAAGAGCTGTAGCCAGGAAATGTGAGGTCCCTGCTATAGAACAATTGATATAAAAGTCTATCGTGTAAACTTGGGCATGACACATCGTTTCATGGGATCATCAGTTAGGAGTTAGACTGTGGGGACCACCATCCTTCCTGAACCTCTGTCTGGTTGACATGAAGATTTCTTCAACAGATACATCCAGCTGCCTGATCTGTAGGTGTTGATTCAGTTGTGGAGAGCCACTTGGTCTATGATCCCTGTCTTCTCAATGACCCACTTCTAAGACTGAGGGGAAAATATAAACCCTTGCCATTTGGATCCAACAACTTTGAAAGCCTAATAAAATTCCGAAGAGGCCCTGGGCTTGACAAATTTGGCCCGCCTGCTGTATAACACATCATTCTCTGTAATTCCTGCTTCTTCTTGAGCCACAGTCAGGAAACCCCAGACTCCCCACAAAGAGGTCCCTAATCTCCATGCTGGAGTCCCTGAGGACCCAAGTGACATTATCTGAGCAAAAGAAAGGTGACCCAACAGCTGTTTAAAATGGAGAAGGCCAGCAGCTGCTATAGTTAGTTGTGACTCTTGGGTCCCTCCCATCTCCTCATCCCACAGTCGGTTTCTCCCTCTGTGCATCCCACACGCTCCAGCGTGTCCTTCCTGTTCATTTCAGGATGCTTATCTCTGAAAGGTGCTGGCAGGAGAATGCATCCAGAGGAGAAGTTGCCACAGCCCTATCTCAGAGAGAAGGTGCTGGGTGCTCTGGCCTGTGGAGGTCAGACCCATCTAACCCTGAGTTAGACTCTTCACAGATGCAAAGATAGCACCCGGGGTGTTACGCAGCTTGCTTTCCTCTCAGACTAGAGCTTGCTGAAGTGCAGACAGCTGCCGTTCAAACCTGAAGTCACACACTGTTGATAGTTGAATGAGAGAAAGTCACATGTGTAGGTCCGTTTCCTTTTGGGTCCTTGTGGCAAACTTTCCTTTAAGGCAGGAGCCCTTGTGATGTTAGAGTAAGGAAACCAGAATAATATTTTTAAAGAAAAACAAAAGGCATAGCAACTGCTACAGAGTTCCTGGGGTTTTTTTTGTTTTGTTTTGTTTTGTTTTTTAATTTGTCCCCTAGAAAATTTTTTGAGAATCTCTTGGGGTTAGGATGTAGGAGAGAGGCTGCCATCCTGGGAAAAGATTTGCTTGTCCCTCCAAACAGGATCCAATTTCTGCCCCATTCCCTGCCCATCCTAGGAAGGAGACGAGGGACCAGGGACCCATAACCACTAAGGAGGGATATCATTAAAGATATGAACTACACAGGGAAGGAGCTTAGGGAAAGTGAAGTAGGAAGGTCAAGTCTTGGGGGTCAGCCATTCCCAAATTCAAATCCCCATTTGCTACTTACTACATGTAGGACGTTTTGGATCCTGTTTCCTCACCCGAAGAGCTGCGATTGTTCCCCCTCATCGGATGGAGCAGGTCTGCAGTAATGTATGGTTCACAGCAAACCCCCTGGAGACATCGCCACTGATGCGGGTTTTTCCTTTTCAAGGCACAGATTCTGGAATTTGGCCTGGCCGTGCACGAGAAGTTTGTACCTCAAGATATGAGACCCCTTCACAAAAAACTGGTGGACCAGTTCTTTGTGATGAAATCAAGCTTTGGGATACAGGTGTGTGCTGGAGGGCGGCCGTGGGGCCATCTAGCCACTGCCTTCTGTGAGTCGATGGATGAAAAATCCAACAGTGACATCTTTTGGTTCTTCTGCCACATTGCACATTTTCCAGGGACCTTTAAATATTACAGTTGCATTCCTGCTGTTTGTGTATTTACCCTTTATGGAAGCAAAATAAAAAAGTTGATGTCAGAAGGCTCAGTAATACTGGCATTTATAATTGGTCCCTATGTAAAGATGTTGAACATGTACATGTAGTAGATTAAAGTACCTCATAGATCCGTTGCTCTAATGCAATGTGTTCTTTACGTCCTCTTCAGGAGTTCCCTGCCTGTATTCAAGCCAGTCCTGTCCATTTTCCTAATGGGAGCCCTCGTGTGTGCAGAAACTCGGCCCCTGCTTCCATGAGTCCAGATGGTACCAGGGTAATTCCTCGACGCAGGTAAGTCATATTCTGAATTACCTTACCATTTGCCAGCCCCACAAGATGATCGGGAATGGTTCTCTCATTCTTTATGGTACAGTTTGTCAAATTCACTATTTCTTAATGAAATAATTAAGGCGCGAGGCAGCTGCAGACATCTGCCACTGGTAAAACAGCAGCAGCATGAGAAAGAAATAAACTCAAGCATTCAATTATATCGAGGCAAACAGGAGACAACAAAATGGGATGTGTCTTTTTTTTCCCTTTGGTGTTACACCGTGCCAGCGTGTGATAAAATACAGTTCCAAGACCGAGTTAACGACTGTTTTCTTCCCCGTGCAACAGCCCATTAAGTTACCCAGCTGTCAACCGGTATTCCTCGTCCTCGCTGTCCTCCCAAGCCTCTGCTGAAGTAAGCAATATTACAGGGCACTCAGAAAGCTCTGATGAAGTCTTTAACATACAGGTACTTGATTAGCTTTTTGTCTCCTCGTGTTTATTCCGTTTCTGTCTGCATCATGAGTGTCTGTCTATTCTGCTGGGCTCATGAACGGACCTGCAAGCAAGAACTTGACCTAAGGACCAACCTTTTAAAAACTCTCAGTATTGTTTTGTTGGCCTTTGTGATCCGCAAAGCTGTTTTTCTCCAAACTGCCCATCACTTTAAGAACATATAAACAAGCACTAGAGAAGCCCGGGCAAGCTGCCCGAGCTTAGCTTTCAGATTGACCTTGGTTCTTTACTTCTTGGGTCCTAGATTCTTGGGGCATGTTGATATACATCATCTGCCTCACAGTGTTTCAAAGTGGTTCTTTAAGAGTTCCCTTGTAGCTTGAGGCCCCATTATAAAATTTGCATACCTAAATAAGAAAATTTTCTGTAATAAAAAATAGAAGAAAATACATAGTTTATAAAGGTATGTTAGAGCTCATGGGAGTCTTAAAGCATTTTGTTTTAGGATAGTAAAATAAAGCTGGATTTCCTACCACTGCCTTAGGAAACAGCCACAGTGCAATTCCTGTTGAATGCTTTGAACACATGACTTTGAAGAGAAGTAGGAAGCAGATTGTGTACCTTGCAGAAACACTCAGCATGTTTAGAGTTAGAGGCCTTAGTGAACAAAGCCCTTACTGCCTAGCATGGTGAGCCACATGGTGAAAGGGAGGGAACTGCTGTTCCTGACCTGCACACACATGCAATGACAAATGCACACTCACACATGAGGGGAGTACATGTATACTATACACACACAATGGCACATGCACGCTCACACAGCAGAGGAACACACGTGCACCACACATACCATGACACATGCACACTCACACATGAGGGGAGTACATCTATACCACACACACACAATGGCACATGCATACTCACACAGGAGAGGAACACACGTGCACCACACACACTCACACATGAGAGAAGTACATGTATAATACACACACACACGATGGCACATGCACACTCACACAGCAGAGGAACACACGTGCACCATGCACATTCACACATGAGAGAAGTACATGTATACCACACACACATGATGGCACATGCTCACTCACACAGGAGAGGAGTACATGTGTAACACACACACACACACACACACCATGGCACATGCACACTCACACAGCAGAGGAACACGTGTGTATCACACTCACACAGGAGAGGAACACATACATACCACAGACATGCCATGGTATGTGGACACTTACACATGAGAGGTCCCATTAGCAGTAGTAGAAATCTCAGGTGCCTGATTAATCCAGGCAAACTTCCTTGTCCGGCTGAGTTATTAAGACTTCACTGTGCTTCTAAACGGCCTTTGGGGGTTTGGTTTTGGTTTTGCTAATTTGAAAAGATAACTGTTGGTGTTTTGTTTCAAATGTCATTATGAGCCGGCACTCCTAACCATGTATGACAATCTCTCCCTATGTTTCCAGCCCAGCCCATCTACCTCAAGCCTGAGTTCCACTCACTCTGCTTCACCTAATGTGACGAGTTCTGCCCCATCGAGTGCCAGAGGTTAGTGCAGAGCTGAGAATGGGGTGACTGGTACCCAAAGCTTCTTCCCGGACCCAGGAACTGTGGCTTCAGTGGTCTGTATTGTAGGTGACTGCCACAACACTCGGTTTTCCGAGAGCAGGCCCCACTTGGCTACCACACTGATAATTTCTCTGTTTCTCTTCCCAGCTTCTCCTTTGTTGTCTGACAAACACAAACATTCCAGAGAAAACTCTTGCCTGTCCCCAAGAGATAGACCATGCAGTGCCATTTACCCAACACCTGTGGAGCCTTCCCAGGTACTCCTGTGGGTGAATCAGAAGCCAGAAAACGGGGAAGTGTGGGATTGCTTATGAATCTTTGCAGAAGCACACAGTAGCTGCTGAAAGCAAGCAGTGTCCAGGCCAGCTGGTTGAAGAGTCCACCTCCGGTTCCTGCCACTGTCGGGATGCCATCTGACTCATAAGTCTAGAGCAGTGGTTCTCAGTCTTCCTAATACTGTGACCTTTTAATACAGTTCCTCATGTTGTGGTGACCGCCCCCCCCCCAGCCCTAATTATTTCCCTGCTACTTCATAACTGTATTTTGCTCCTGCTATAAATCGTAATGTAAATCTCTGATGTGCAGGATATCTGATTCAACTCCCGGTGGGGTCTGGACCCATAGGTTGAGAACCACTGTTCTAGAGGGCTGTCTGGATTGCAGCTTGAACAGCAAAGCGGAGAGAGAATGTCTGGGCTCTTCTTCATCACAACCTGTTCAGTGCTGCTACAGCAACATCCCAAGGGGAAGCTAATGAATGAACCATCTGTGTGTGTGTTTGCATGTGTACGGAGCAGAAGTCTGGGGAGGGGGAACCCCTTAAGTTAGCCGAAGACTACTGCTTCTGCCCAGAACTTCCTCTTTGCCCACAGCTATTGAGGTTAGCTACAGCTGATTCCCGCCCTCCACTCCCTCACACACACACCCCAGCGCAGGGGCGATCTCTTTGCCTTTGCTGTTTTTCTTCCATGCGTTACCAGGAAAGCAGCTGTGTCCTGGAGATGTCCCTGAACCCCTCATAGGAGCTAGGGAGTGTGGTTCGGCCTGCCACTCAAACCTTACCTAAAATGATTCCTCTTGACCTGAGTGAGCACAGGGCCACAGGCTTAGCCCAGAGGCAACTATGTGCATCGGAGGGTGGGTACAAAATTGAAGGTTTATGTTGTATCCGTGAGTTGTAACGTTTGTTTGGAACTGATTTTAAGAGCAGAGCAAACTATTTCTGCTCCCGCTAATTTCTCTGTTTTTCTACACCATCCTGGCAGAAGTCTGTAGCTGCATCTGGAAATGGATGAGAGCGAGTGGGATTTGGCTTGATTGGTTTATCTTTGCTGATTGTGTGATCTTCCCGAAAGGCCCAGGAAGCCGCCTCTGCGCAGCACTGATGGCTTGCAGAAGTGATTGCTGAGTGCGTTTGGCTGAACCAGCTAACCAGTTTTATTTCCCATTGTCACTGGCAATGCGAGGGGATTTCACAGTTTGTTTCATCCACTCTAAGAGAACACACACCAGCAGGGGAAACTCTGAAGGGCACCCTTGTTTAGTCCCAAGTTCTCTGCCTTGGGTAAAATCTGAAACAGTACCTATGCTATCGAAACTGCAGTAATGTACAGATGTTGTAGGTGTTCACTTTTTCTTTCCATGAATCAGGTAGAGCCATGTAAAATTGGTAATTGTGTAGGTCAGAAGTTACAGATGGTTCATCGGTTCATGTTTTTTACCTACTATAGGATTTCAGCCAATAGAGTTCATCCATATAGTAGGTGTTTGAACTGATGCTTCTCCTCTAGTTCTTACTCATAGGTCATGCTGCCATTCTAGCAATAGATACTTAAAGAACACCGTACTTAGATGATATTTAATATTAACTTTCCCTGTGTTTATTATGAGTTATTATATAATTAAAACTATTAAAAATTAAATAAATGTATTAAACATTATATTTAATATGAAGCACAATTTTTCATTATGTTTCTTTCAGAAAACTTAAGGCCCTGTTCCCCTTTTCTACTTAAATATAGTTCAATCCTTTGTTCATAGGCTCATTACACCATATAGAAAATATTTTTGAGCAAAAAGTTTCATAAGGAGATAACCATATCATTTTCTAAAAGGGATCTCAGCATATCACATCACAAGCATGTGTCTTTTCCCTTTCCAGAGAACGCTGTTTAATCATATTGGAGATGGGGCCTTGCCACGCAGTGACCCCAATCTTTCTGCACCTGAGAAAGGTGGGTACCATCCAACCCCTGGGGGGTCCTAGAATGTGTCAGGGTTTGTTTTGTCATCTTCTCCAGTCTGTCATGTGCCATGTGGCAGGTTTGGTTCTATATCCTTAGTGATCAGGACAGTTGTGATATTCAGGGAGTTAATGAAAGATGTATTCGTGATCCATTCTCCATCACCTATAAAGGGCAGCATCTGAGCAATTTAGGAGCGAGCCCCTTTGTGTAACGACTTCCTGTTGTCCAGCCAGCCCAGGGGAAGCCTGCACTTCCTGAAGCAAAGTTGCCACTTAGGCCACCAGTTCACACCATCGAAGTAGCTAGTCCTCGGGTGGATCCCACAGTCCACATCCCTTGTCTCTTTACAGAGCTCTTTCGGGCTGCTTGTCTGTGGTTGTGGTGACTTGGATAGGCTCTTGTACAGTTAAACCCTGTGTAAGCATTGCGATCCAGTGCATAATGGAGTGTGCCCTGTCTGAAGGTCGTGCTCACACAAATAAGAACCAAATGCATGTGTCGTGGTAAATAGCCAATTAGCATCATACAGAAGAGGAAGAGCAGAAGAGGAATGTCACCTCGGCAACTGTGGGTGTGGGGACTTACAGTAAGTCACCCATTTGCCTATCTCAGGGTCATCGGGCCTCAAAAATAGCAGTCTCACTGGCCAATGAGTCAAGACTCACTAATGAAATGTCCCGGGAAAGTGCATTTTAATTGCCCCCATTAAGAACTAGGCTGTATTACCATGTACACTGATACATTAACATTAAAACTTCCCAAGGGGGGGGGTAAAAATTAGTGAGGACCCAGCCAAAATTATTTTAAAGTATGGAATTAGCTTTCATGTTGTAAGTCGAGCATTGGCTTTTATCAGCAGAAATTGGGATCGTGTTGCTATTTTTACTCACTTTGCTAAAGAAACCCATGGAGAAAATATAAAAGAAATAGAGAAAAAAATACATTTAAAATTATTCTGCCCCACTAAGTCAGAGCAGTAATTTGGAAGACTAAATGTGGCAATCCTCACTGGGTCCATCAGATGGCAGTGTCTGCACAGGAAGCAAGCCGGAACACTCTGGTTTACTCTTCACTATGGAGTGTCTGCTCATAGCCTTGTGTGTCCCGCCCGGCTTCCTAGCAGGCCTCTCCCTAGTTCTACATCGTGATGCCTGGAGCAGAAGGATTACAGAATAAGAAGGATGACGTCAGCAGTCCAAGTTGTTTTCTCAGGACTTAGCTAGTGTGATCTCTTGATGCCGGAAGGGTCCTTTCTGGACAGCACCGGGCAAGGGAGATGGTGTGGCACCCTCAGACCAGTCCAAGGTCCTTCCACCACACAGTTGAAATACAAGAGGGCCCATTTGCCTCCCGGGCTTCTTTAGATACCACTGGTCCAGAAATGACTACAAATAGACGGATGACTATATTTTCCATCTGTTTCCTAGAGTCTAAACACATTCGCAATTCTCAGCAGGTCGCTACTCTCTGGCATGGAGATTTGAGGTCCTGTTTGACAGCTTGAGAGAAATAAAAAGCCACACTGTTAGCCAATTAAATGTCGACTCTGACTGTCAAGTAACCAATTAGAGAGCTTTAGTATTCAGGGAGTTTCCTGCTTGTTTGGGACTTAGGGCTTTGTGGGTTTTTTTGAAACCAGTTGACTTTTTTTTTTTTTTCCATTCTGGGTAATTCTGACTTTCTCCTGAGATCTCAAACATTTGAAAGGCAAAGCTGGATCTTGTGTTTTTAGCTTTGTTATTCCCTTCCAGCTGTGAATCCCACCCCTAGCAGCTGGAGCCTGGACAGTGGGAAGGAAGCCAAGAACATGTCGGATGGTGGGAAACTTATTTCTCCCCCTGTCCCTCCAAGGCCCACACAGACTGGTGGGTATTTGAAGCCTTTGAACGATCAATTTTGTAAAAATGAGTTATACTGAGTATTTCATCTTGTCCTGAGTTCCTCAGAGAATGATAGGCACCTGGTATCTGAGGTAAAATTCTTGCAGGCAACATAATTCACTTCTAGTGCTTGCCTCCATCCCTGCACCTCTGGCACACAGGCAGTGGTCTGTTCCTAGTAAGCCCCTGGGGTAAGCTCTGAGCATGCCATCTTCTCCCATTACCACGCTCAACCCTTCTGGCTCCATGGGCCACTCCCGCTACCTCTAAACCCCGCTCGCACCAATCTCTGCTAACTCAGCCGCTTTCTTGAATCTTCAACGTTTCAGCTGACCCAAATAAGGACCAACTCACAGTGGCTTCGAGCCGCTTCTGACAGCCTAAGTTGTCTGCTGCTCAGAGAGCTAGCTCTGTGTCCAGTGGTGGTACTGCTCAGAGGCCTAACGCATGAACCTGCATCTCTTGGGAGTGTGGTTCATGAAATCTACCTCAGGTCTTCTCGGCCCGAAGGTAACATCCCTGAAACGAGGCTGAAGACAGCATTTTACCAAGCCATTCGTGTGAGTCTTCCACTCACTAGTATTGGAGTGCTGAAAATGGCCGGGGGAACTTCCAGCCTGGCCCTGGGTCCCAGGAGAAACACAGAGGCAGAGCTGACTCTCTTAGGAACTGCCGGTGGGAAAAGACCATCTTCCCGTCTGAACCCACTGCTTGCTTGGTGACCTGCATGAGAGGCAGCTTTAAAAGAGGCCTCCTGCTTTTAGGTGACGGCTTTTCCCAGTAGCCAGGTCTTGTGGGTACTTGCCCGTGTCTGCTGGAGCTTTGCAGGTAAAGCCGGCCTAAGAACCAAAGGAAATGTGGTGTTGTTTCCTTAGCAGACTTTTCTAGACTGGGCATTCCTGTTTCCTTGCTGTAGTGTAGCTGTTCATCCTTTAGTTTCTGAAAGGCACGTGAGAGGTTTCGACCGAGCGAGGAATAACTAATTTTATTAATCATCCTCATTGGTGTATCAGCCTGACAGTGGGAATGTGGGCTGGTCAGCCAAATTGTTTGTACTTCATCGCTGATACACATACATTCAGGCAGTCTCTAGTTCGAAGGCCTGCTTGTGCCCCTGAATATGGGAACTTGGAAGGCATTTTTAAGGAACAATAAGATTGATAATTCTTACTAAGGAATGAATATTATCGATGCTCTCTGGTCTCCTGGGACAGTTCAATTTGACAACAAGGATGCTGGTGGACCTTTTTTAGGCATGCGGAGAGTACCTTTCCAGAAAAACAGCTCTGAGAATGAGCACCAGGGGCCAGGGCTGCACTATTGTCTGAAACTGAATCAAAGGCAAAGGAAGCCTTGACCTTTGCTACAGTAGCTGCAGATGCAGAGCCCCCATCAGAGCTGCTTTCTGTCCACACAAGATTTCCTTCCTAGTCAGCACTCACCACACGTGAGAACAGAGAATCACACTGATGTTAGGAGCCGACAGGCAGGGCTGAGGCTGCCCGATCCTGCAGTGTGCTAATGAACTCAGCATAGCCAGGTGACCCTTCCCCTTCCAAGTAGATTGATTGGCAGGGCCGCTCTCCCTTCTGCACTGATTGCTTTTGTGGTCTGTCCTGATGTCCTCGTCTGTGGTCAGTGTTGTGGGGACTGTGAAACTGTCTGTCGTTCCTCCTTTCAGCTTTTCTGTAGGTTTTGACGAGTTACAAGCCACACAGTGCTGGCTGGAAGAGTGGCAGGTGACCACAAAGGAGCTTAGCTCACCGTTGCCAAAGTCACTGTGTGGAATTGGGAAGTGTGGCTTGCCCCCACCCTACGTCACAAGCTATTTTTTTAATGCCATGCAGTTAAGCCCTAGAGAGCAAGCTCTGACCCCTAAGGAGACATGGAGCTGCACTGCCTCACATGCTGGGTCCCAGGTTACTCGTCTTTGCCATGACAGTGAGACCTGATAGTCAGGGAGCAGAGGGAAGAAGGCCTAAGGACAGACGTTAGAGGAGCAATGGGAAGCTGCTGGCCTTTTGTGTTGACACAGACGAGCTTCCCATCTGCATTGGGATGCTGGAAGATGGGGTGGAACAGAAGGTTTGCTGGATATCTCTGTGGGCCTGTTCTAGGCTGCCTGGGTGGCCTTCGCATCCCCTTTGCCGCTCAGGCCAGAGACAGCAGCCATCCTCCAAGGACTCCTGGCACTTCACACCAGAAGCGTTTTATGAGATAAAGAGATTGGGTGATGAACAGCGTCTGGATTTAGGGGACATAAGACTATTAGAGCCAAGTGTGGTGGCACAACCCGGTAACTTAAGCACCCAGGAGATGGAGTCAGGCGAATAAGCAGCTCAGTGTTGTCCACAGATACATAAGGAGTTCAAAACCAGCTTGGATTACATGAAGCCTTGGCAACAAAAAAGGAAAAGGGAAGAAAGGAAGGGAAAAGCCATTGGAGCAGTCTGGGCCATACCTTTTGAGTCAGAGCATCGTGTGTGCACCTGTAACTTTTTACTAATGGGCCCATGTCTTGGAGACACCATCCTCTGTGAGGAATCTGGTCTCGATAGGCACCAGGCAGTTTCTCCTCCTAATGTTTCCCCTCCCCTTGCTGAGGCGGTCCTTACACACTAACTCATCTGCGTGGGTTTGCACCTGCAGAGGACGGGCACAGCTCTCTGGTTTTTCTTAAATGTTCTCTCTCCATCTACAGCTTCACCAGCCAGACACACGACGTCTGTGTCCCCATCACCTGCTGGACGGTCTCCACTGAAGGTACAAGCCTGTCCTTGGACTGGTTCCTTTTTTCCTTGAAATCTGACCCCATGTACATCAAAAGGTGCTTTCATTCCTACAGTCCGGTCCCAGAACCTATCGCAAAAGGGAGGGGAAATGAACTAGAAAGCGGCCTGCTTTTCCCCCTGGAGGGCTTCACCCAAGAATGCAGTACTCTCTGGTGGTTGTTACTGTTGTTTTCAGTTATTTGTTTAATTGGTTAGTAGGAGGAGGAGGAGAAGTAGCAGTTATTATTAATTCTCCCAGTAGTGGTCATGAGAACTTCACAAACTATAGTCTACAAATCTATTGAATAAGAAAAGAAATGTGGTCACAGTATAACTCCTAGGTTTTGACTTAGCCTTTTGATTAGAAACACACCAAACACGTATATATACATAGGTGTTTGTACAGATTGAACACCACCAGTAACTGAGGTCTACTAGATTTTTCTTCTGTACGTTTTTGGGCTTTATCATCAATCTCATCCATTTTGGCTGGACAAACTCAACTTGCCCTCTTAATACTTTGTGCTAGAGATGTCTCCCATTACAAACTCATAATTGGTCATGGAATGCATGATGGTAAAAATGGAAGAAAACATTACGGAGAACAAACTAGAAGGTTTCCAGATCAGATGTTCAAATTGTTACAAAAATGCAGGCTACCTAACAACTCTAAGCATACAGAACCCTTATGAAGACAAAGTGATATTTAGCCTCTGTGCAGATTGAGTTGGAAGTCCAGGAGAAAACAAGAGGTTGGAGTGAGTATAGAAAGGATGCTTTGTACCAGGAACTTAGTGTCCACACCTGGAGCCCTTTGTGTTGATGAGACAGTGCTAGCTGAGGTGAAAAGACGGCTTAGTCTCCACAAACACTTCGGGACAGGTTATGACCCCTGCCTGGTCAGGACAGTCGCTGATGGAAGCAGAGAAACAACACCAAAAAAGGAGAAGTCCCCCAAGAAGGGCAGCTTGATTCTGTTGCCAAAATCCCTGCTGGAAAAGTTCTCCGGGAAGTGCAAATTAGTTTCTAGTTTGCTGTCACTCTGAAGCACGGCTATCGTTGTGAAGCCCATGTGGCCCGCTTTGCTGTGGGAGCCGTTGCTTGTCATCGCCCTGATGTGGGGAGGAAGGCAGCACGGGCCTCCCACATCTTTGCACCTGTGAATCCTCCAAACACTCCCACACGTGGTGATGGAATTACCGTCTGTGTTTCAATTCCATTTTGCAGAGTAGAAATAAGACAATAAGTAAAGGAGAGATTCAAGTTCTTAAAGAAGGAGGAAGCCTTGCTGGAAAATCCTCACACACCAGTTAGATAGTTCCAGTTAGCAAGCTGATCTTTACTGCGTGTATTCGTACTGGCCAGAGGCAGTCTTGTAAACAGGTCTGGAGAAGTGGAGCTTGAAGGAGAAAGAGAGAGATAGAGATAGAGATAGATGGATGGATGGATAGATAGATAGATAGATAGATAGATAGATAGATAGATAGATAGATAGATAGATAGAGATGATACTTTGTCACTTTGTGCTGTAACTCCTGGGTTACTTTAGAGGGCACACTACTCCCAAGTTTCAAGCTTTCCTATGGTTCGAATGCACCTTGGTATTTTATGTGATAGAATTTAGGGTGTTTTCCCCCCACAAAGCATTAGGATTGACCCTTTACAGATGACTGAACTTAACCTGTCTTGTTTTGAATTTGAAATCTCTTTTTTTAAAAGAGATATTGGTGAATTTGGATCTCATAATTCACCATGCTTAATTGTATGTTCCTACTAAATGGAAGGATCCATGCCTACTGCATTATTTCTTTTTAAAAGAGAGGCTGGGGGCTGGAGAAGTAACCAGCTTGTCTTGACAGCGTGAGGACCAAAGTTCAGTCCCTTGAACCCATGTAGAAAAGCAGCTGTAGTATGCACTACCCACCCCAGTGCTGGGGAAACAGAGTCAGGATCCTTAGTGCTCCCTGGGCAGCCAGCCTAACTGACTTGGCATGCCTCAGGCCAGGAAGAAACACTGTCTTAGAAAAATAAGGTGGGTGGCTCCTCAGGAATGACACCCAGCAACCTCTGACTTACACGTGCACCTGCATACACACACACTCACACACATTCACACGCATACATCCACATACACACATAAAGAAACACATCCATACACACACTCATACACACATATCCATACAAACACATCTACATACATACAGACACATCCATTATACACACTCACACACATCTATAGTCACACACGCATGTGCACTCACACACACGTACATACATACACTCACATATACCCAACTGTGTACCCACACACATATCCATACACAGTCACACATACACATGCATGCGTACACACACACCAACATTAAGTTAGCCTAGAATAGCAAAGTGTCTTTTATAGATCATTAATTTAGAGACATTAGGTGATAAGTAAGAAAAAGAAAGATCTTTTATTACATAAGTTTAGAAAACACTGGCTAAACAAATTTATTGAGTTTTTTTAGCATGCTAATAGGGCTTGAAAACTCAGAGTATGTTGAAGGTGGCATTTCCCCATAGAGCCTGGTCACCGGGAGCCCTTACAGGTCCTTAGGGCGTGTTGACAGAGAGGTGGGGAGGCTCAGATGCGAACAGGGCCAGAAAGCTGACATTAGGAGGCTGGCTGGGTCACCATGTGGAGGTGGCCTGTAGTATGTTCAAGTACCCATACCCACCTGAAGGAAACGACCCCTGCCGGGCTTCAGCTCATCTCCATCAGAGAAAGTGGGCTGTGGCTGCACGTCTAGCTCCCTCTGAACACCGTCAATCTAGGGCTTCATGTGGAAGTTTTCCCATTTTTGAAAATTAGCAACTGAATTGAGCTTTTTAAAAACACGGCAGATGAAAAAAATATGGCAGATGAAATAACTTATACCTCAGGCAAAAGTCCAGATGTGTCGGCTTGCAGCTTTGGCTCTGGTGTCTGGGGGCTCCCACAGAGGACGCCACAGGTGCTGGGGTTCTTCTCCACTGGAAAGACAGTCCCAGCCACCTGGCTTCAATGGCTCGGTCCCTGTCTGGCAGTCCTAACACATGGCCAGGCACGCCCTCAAGGCTCCTTCCTCCGGGTTCAGACGGGACTGATGGTACACCCCAGACCCTCTTGCCCATTCCTCTCAGCCTCTTTTTATCTATCTAGCAGGCAGTGAGGTGAGCTGGGTGAGGGAGAAGACTCGGGGATAAGCCTCTGGGCTGGATTTTTGGTCCTGCAAATGGCAATACTTAAATTTAAATCTGGCAGTTCTTAGCTTGGACTGTCATAAATTGCCACAGCCTGGGTGGTGTAGGCCTGGAGACTAGAGGTGCTGGCAGACTTGGTTTGTCCGTATCTCCTCTCTGGGGCTTGCTGGTGGGCACTTGTCCTCTGTGGGTTCACGAGGCCTTTGTTCTGTGGGTCTGTGTTACACATTTCGCTGTAAACCCAAGGTCTTTATACGGAACCAGTCAGTCAATTTGGATTAGGGTCACAGTTCCTCCCCTACGTCTCCAAGTCCAAGTAGCCAGCAGGTACTGGAGATTAGAGAGTCATCACATGGGTTTAGAGAAACATCTCTAACAGCTGTCTCTTCTTGCTTACCCCACTTCTGGTGGGAACAGGGCTCCGTACAGTCCTTCACCCCATCTCCAGTGGAGTACAACTCCCCAGGACTGAGCTCAAACTCCCCGGTCTTGTCGGGTAGCTATAGCAGTGGGATCTCGTCGCTCAGCCGGTGTAGTATGTCGGAAACCTCAGGCTTTGAAAACCAGGCAAACGAACAGTCGGTGCCGGGGCCAGTGCCCATGCCCGTACCGGTGCCCATGCCCAGCTTCAGCGGGTCGGAGGAGCCAGTACGCAAGGAGAGCAAAACCCCGCCCCCGTACAGCGTCTACGAGCGGACTCTGCGGCGCCCTGTCCCGCTACCTCACAGCCTCTCCATCCCTGTCACCTCTGAGCCACCTGCTCTGCCCCCCAAGCCTTTGGCTGCACGATCCAGCCACCTGGAGAATGGAACCCGAAGGACTGAGCCCGGCCCAAGGCCCAGGCCCCTGCCCCGCAAGGTGTCTCAGCTCTAAGTCACTTTTCTATGTACCTGCGATGAATTCTTTGCCGTTTACAAAATAAGTCTGATGAGAAGACATTTAGTGTAGGCACTTTAATATCTTACTCAGACCTTTCTTTAAATGAATGGGATTAAATTTGCTTATTAATATAATGTTGCACAATATTAAAAGTTACTGATCTAAAACGCCAGTTGTTTTATGAAGTATGGCTGAGTCTCATTAAAATGTTTCTCATTTGAAAGTGGTAAATTGTGAAAAAAGACTCCTTTTGTATCTTTTTATGTTCACTTTTTTTACGTAGTTAATCTTAAAACCAATACAATATTGTCAAGCAATACAGTGCGTGATGATGTTGTATACCTTTTTCTGAATACTTGATACTCTGAGAAAGCTGATCGTGTCTGTGCACATTCTAACACAATCGCCCTTCCTTAAGAAGACTCTAGTAATTAATGTGACGGGTTTGGCTCTCCCCTTGAGCGGAATGTTGAGTGAGCATCCTCAGAATTAAAGGTTAAAGCAGGCTGGTTGGATGAGATACTTAAGGCTTGCACGGATTGGGACAGGAAGTTGTTTTGCCGTCTGACAGCTGTCTACATTCTTTAACTCTGTGTTGTGAATCGGTTGCTAAATCTTTAAGTGCCCTGACACCATGCTATCTACTGTATTACTTTTCAAGGTGCAAATTGCTTTCAGAGTTCCGATCAGCTAGGTTAAGCAAAAGACCTGAGGAGAAGTGTTTACTTGAATTTTTGAATTATGCGACGAAGAGCAGACGTTGAAGGATTAAATGGGCACAAATTACTGTGTCCCATTAACAAGGATTTGGGAATCAATACAGGACAGTATTAAATCAATAGTGGGAAGGAAGACAAAACCTTAGTGAAAATATGTTAATGTGATTGAATGCTAAAAGGGCTTTGAGAAAGTGAGAGCATTGACATTCAATCCTGCATAAAATAAGAAATTCTTCAAACTCTCTGTTCCCACTGGGTTAGATTAGCTTCTCAGCTCATCCAACGGTCCTTTTGTTGGGGGCAGAGGACTGTGGACCATTCTAGCATGGGTGTGGCAGCGTAGCATCTTAGATGGATGTAGAGTAGAGGCTGATGCGGTGAAAAGCACCTTGTGTGTAGTAATGTATTTTTTACCTTGGTTGTTTTCTTTCACTGACTGTTTATAACAATTGACAATAGATATGAACTGTATTTTAAATCAGGCTGTTGTTCAATATCTTCCCTCTTTTGTTGGGAAGCTCATCTTAGTTTAGTCGTGTTTGTTTTTGTTGCTAGCTTACCTGGAGGGCAGTGACCACTTTTTTATATTCTCTTAATGAAACCATTCAGCAGGTCTATGCTGTTGAGGCTGGTTATAGAGGTTTTCTATAATAAATGTTCAAGTATTTTTGTACATAACTGGTTAATTTTAATAAGAGATACCATTATGTGTAAAAAAAAAAGTAAAAATAAAAGCGAACAGTTGTGGATGCAGTATGATTGTTACAATTATGCCAAATACTTTATGTATGGAAAATATTTGTACATATGTGCTTTTAACAATAATTCTGCCATATTGACTTTACAATTTTGAATGTCAGAAAATTAATATATGTAAAAATATTTATGTTTAGTGAAAGTATTCATAACTGAGGAAAGGAACATGAATTTTAGCTTTGTATCTTGCAGGTTTTGCAGTTGGAAATTTCTTGAACTAGCGTTTGCATTTATAATAATAACACTTTGTGTTTGTAATCACAGCCTAAAATCTATATACACACATATACATGTATGTGGGAAACTTCATGTTTCCATTGTTTTAAAGAAGTAAAATCTTTCCCTTAAGTAAGACGACATGCATAAGATAACAAAGCCTCTTTGATTTCCTTTTCCTGTGTAATTTAGTAGATTTCTTGACTAGTGCTTGGGCACAGAATAAATCAGTGTTATTTGCTCTTGAGGCCATTTTTCTTTTCTTTCTTTCTTCTTTTTTTTTTTTTTTTTTTGGCAGTGAATAGTTGACTTTACCATGTGAGTGTATTTCTAAAGCAGCTACATAGCAGAACATTTCAAGAGATTCTGTTAGTTCAGATGTTCGTGTTGATTGCTGCTGAATGGCAAATATTAAATAAAGTTATCAGATTAATCTTAATGCTTCTGCCTTCATTCCAATCATCCGTGTGGCTTTAGTTAGAATGGCAGCTGCATAAATCCCTCCGGTCCTGTCATCATGAGACCTATGGACCTTTGCAGATAGACCCAACATCTGTTGCTGGTTGACTGGGAACAAGATCATTTGTGCCCTAGAGAGCAAAGGTTGAGAATGAATGGTTTGAGTTAGCATCCTGTGGAGAAGATAGCATTTACCTGAGCAGCCAAATGCTAATTAAACCAGAGCCAGTTTAGCAAATCAAGCCATCAAAGTTTGTCTGCATTAGGAAACTTGACACAAAACAGGTAACTGCCGGGTGGAGAGGGAGATGGGTGAATGCCGCCTTCACCAGCTGTGACATGGTCTAGCTGCACCGCCACCTCTTTTGTCCTCCCTTGGACAAAATGATAAGCCATCTATTTCATCATCACTGAAAATCCATTCAGTGCAAAATTTCTGTTAACTGAAATCTGTCTTTTGATTTTGTGAGATGTATCCATGCTGTGATAGGTCAACATTTGTGTAAGTCAATGATAAACTGCTCCCCTATTAAACACCAAAACTCATTTGAAGGCCTTTGTTGGGCTCCCAAGTACTTCTCAATGTGAGCTACAAGATTTTGTGAGCATCTTCATTATATGTAAACCTGCAAGTATTTGAACTCTTCTGTGCATAATTACAATATGAATATCTCAGATTTCTGCCTAGGTAGGTTTCTCTCTGTTTGTTATTGATTGTTCCACAGAAGACAACAACAAGAATAACACGTTGCACTGTCTTATTTTATCTTTACCCATTACAGGGTGTTATATCAAAGTGTATGAATGCTGAAACATGGCCCTAATTATTAAAAAAAGAGAGAGAAAGTTCTTTTGGCAGTGGCAGGTTTTTTGTTTTGTTTTGTTTTATTGCTTTGTTTTTGGGATTTCCAAGATAGGGTTTCTCTGTGTAACAGCCCTAGCTGTCCTAGAACTAACTCTATAGACCAGGCTGGCCTCAACTCACACAGATCCTCCTGCCTCTCCCTCCCAAATGCTGGGATTAAAGGTGTGCACCAGCACCTGTCTTTTTTATTGTTGTTGTTTGTTTGTTTGTTTGATTTATTTTTTAACCAACGGTTCAGGTCTATGCTGGGTGTTCCCAAATTCTTGTCCTCTTACTCAAAGGGTTAGAATAAGGTTTTACAAAAGTAGCTAGGAAACTTTATCTAAAACAAAGCCACATGAGCAAGCCACAAGTACCTTGAGGTTACTCAGGGAAACCAGTTATTGTTTGGGACTTTCTTTTATGGGGGGGGTGGTAAGGGAGTTCTGTTTTTATTGAACAATTTAATAACCATTTCCTTCCCTAATGTATCTCATTGTAGCCATGCACACCCAACCATGCATAGGCATAGGATGAGAAGCAGGATTCACATAGAGCACACAGTTTGCTTATTTTTTTGTATTAATTAAAATCCCTGCTTGGTCTATTAGCTTTAGCCTCTTATTGGATAGCTCTTACATCTTAACTCATTTTATTAATCTGTGTATCGCCACATGGCTGTGGCTTACCTGGTAAAGTTCCACCCGGCATCTGTCTCTTGCGAGGCTCCATGGCTTCTCCCTCACTCCACCTTCTTTCTTTCAGAATTCAGTTTAGTTTTCCCTGCCTAGCTTTGTTCTGCCCTGCTGTAGGCCCAAAGCAGTTTCTTTAGTATTGTGCTGCACCCAAAGCCTATTGTACAATGCTGAGTGCTCGCTCCCCAGACTGGTGCAGGATCGAGTTTACTGCTCACTGCTGAGAAGAAGTGAGCTCCATCTTGACAATTCTCAGAGGAGCAAAACACAATTTCATTTACATTTTGAAATTTTTAAGGCCATGATAAAGGGGACATGAAGATCATACTTAACCAGGTTTACAGCAAAGCTGGGAGTGAGTTTGGTATTAAAATTAGGTCAGCATTATTCCCACCCAACCCAAGGACCAGTGTGGTGGAGACAATTGGTAAGGAGGAATTGAGTTTAGCCAAAGGCTAGCATCTGTTGACCTCAGAGCTCCATCTTGGAATGTTCAGGACCACAGAGAGCTCAGGAAGTGGTACAGACTGTGCTAAGAGACTGCACAGCCTGGCTGCCTTCTCTGGAACCTTTCACTGGACCTTATCCTGGGATTGGCTCCTATAGCTATTTTTAGACAGAAATGTTGCTTTTCTGCAAGTTAACCCTTGCGTGAATTTACATTTTTTCAGTTGGTGAATTGAATTAAGCCTAAGGGGTGGGGGTGGGGGACAGTTACAGAGGTGAGCAGGAGTTCTGACTCCTAAAATTCAAAGAGAATTTAGCAGTTGGCATCTTAAAACTATGTGATTGCTGGAAGTTCGATGCCAGCCTGGGCTACATAGTAAGTTCCAGGTCAGCCCAGGTTCCACAAGGTCTATCTCAAAAACTCAGACAACAAAAAGTTAGGAACAAGCCTTGCAGAACGGTAAAGAGTGTGGGAAACAAAATTAATCTGGCCATGTTCCATTCTGAGCAAACAATTGTGAAAAACTGGTACATTCTGTTACAGACTTTATATCTGTTGAAATGTTCCTTCTATGAATAACAGTTTCATTGCTAGACAAGCAATTCCTGAGAGAGTAGACTAATGCTAGCGAACAAGAAGTATGAAGTCATGGTCATTGGGCATAAGCTATGACCCTTTTCTGAGCCGGTATTTTAAGCATGGTTGTAATCACAGTAGACTTCAAAATACACCCTTAATTTTTATTCTGTGCTAATAATATTTTTAGATTATATCATTCATGTGGAAGGCAAATAATATATTCTACTTATTTAGCCATCTCCCTATTAACAGACCTTATTTTGTTTCTAATTTTTGACTTTACAAATAATACCACTGAGACTCTTTTCTTACACAGAGACGTCCAATCTTCTGCATTTCCTAATAGTGAATCTCACACAAAAATGGCTTTCTGACTGAACTGCAAGGGCAAAGGAGTACTAGATTTTGTATGTAATTTTATTCTATAAGAGAGGAAAACATAATTTGCTGTACTCTACATGGCTGTCATCAGGGACTAGTACATGATACTATTCCTGGGGAGTCAGGAACAAACACCTGTTCACCCCAGAGAGGGAACCAATGGGAGACCAAGTAAGGACACCACCAAAGTCTAGCTTGAGGAACCAATGAATTTATTAGGGTTCCTTGTGGTGGGAATTTATTTAGAGGAAAATAAGATAAGGAATGACACACTACCAAAAGCCCACCCCAACATGGGTCATACACAGCTCAGGAAAGTTAGTTATAGCCCTAGATATCACTGCATGATTTACAGGCAGCCTGACAGTTTCCAGAACTTTAGGTGACTCAGCTGTGTTGTGCCTCCTCAGAAGACCTTACTGCTTATATAGCCTGGGGGAAGGCGGGACCTTGTAGTTCTGGTTTGTTTCAGGAACTTCCTGAGTCCTGACTTGTTAACGTTAGGTCTTAAGAAGCCCTCCTTTAGGGTTTCCTATATTAAGGAGCAAGTCTGCCTTTAAGATTATTTAGTCATAACAAGCTTTGCAAGGAGATTGCTTAGACAACAAGAACCACCACAAGAAAAGATAGTTTAACAAGCAATAAACTGAAGGCCACTAACGTATATACCTCATGTTCATAAGGGAGCAAACCAGTGAAAAGTGAGTGACTCAACTAAAGACATAAATAAATAAATAAAATAAAAATAACAGGTGGGTAAGAAGGCTGATGATGGGAGTTGACCAATAAAGTACATTAAACAAGAACAAGGGGCTAGGAACAGAACTCAGTGGCAGAGAGCTTGCCTAGAGTTCATGAAGCCTCGGGATTATCCCCAGTACTGCTCAAAATAAAAAGCAAATAAGGAGTCCTTGGCAGATTCAGCTCTTTGCCTTCCAGTGGTAAGAATTGTCTGTCCTTCCTGGAACAGACATGGAGACACCCTTGCAACTGGAAATTTCCTTTAGAGACACAAATTTCTTTTACAGAAAGGTAGCTTCACTGTGTTCAGCTATTGTTCAATATTTGCTGTTTTTCAAAATAAGCCTCACACCAACCTATCATATTGTGGAATAGTATATTCTGATCTCATCTCAAGCAGGGCAGGAACCTGGAGGCAGTAGCTGATGCAGAGGCCATGGAGGGGTACTGCTTTCTGACTTGTTCCTCATGGCTTGCTCATGAGCTTCCTACAGAACCCAGGACCACCAGCCCAGAGGTAGAACCACCAACAATGGACTGGGCCCTCCCCCATCAGTCACCAATTACGAAAATGCCCTGTAGTCAGAACTTACAGACATTTTTCTTAATTGAAGTTCCCTCCTTGCAGATAACACTAGCTTCTGTCAAGCTGATGTAAAACTGGTTTGCATGGCTCTGGAAAGCCTGATGACTATCAGAGCCCCCAGAGGCTGTGGGAGGTGCCATTCATGCCCTGTTTGAGTTTCTGCCCTCACTGCTTTTGCTGTTGGACTGTTCTATGGGATTGTGAGTGAAATAAATCCTTTCCTCCCCAAGTTGATTTCGGTATTGGTGTTTCATCATAGCTGTAGTAACCCTAAGACAAGAGCCTTGGCTCCGAGAAAGGTCCTGTCCTCAAAGTCACCTGAATGTTCCTGTATCACTGCCAAGCAATGCCTTTTCCCCCTATGCTATGAGCCTACCATCCTACCAACTACATATTCTTGTATCTTACAGATTAAATATTAATGTCATATACAGCTTCAAGGGGTTTTTTTGCTAATTTAATATGTAGGAAGAAAAATATTGCTGTTATTTCCTAAACTTTGAGAAGTGTTAATAAATCAATTAAGTCATTACAGAACCTTGTGCTAAAGAAATTGATAGCCCGATAAAAGGAAGAACAGGGAAAATGAAAAGTAATAGTCTTGAAACTTAGGATGATTCAAGAAAATAGTTTATTCCACAGAAGAGATTTCTGGGAAGACTCTAAGGCCGCTGTGTTCATGCAGCATCCACCTGACAGTTCTCAGGTGCTGTGGCCACAGAGAGCCACACTTTGGAACAGGGCAGCTTTGGGGAGTACACTCATACCCTTGGCGGGGCCACTTTTCTCTGATCCTTTAACCCCACCTCCTTCTGGTCCAGCATTCCGGGTTCTAAAGTGAGACCTCACTTAAATAGTCAAGTTGTCTACTGCTATGTCTTTGGATTCAGAAAACCCTGGCAGTCCACTGACCTTTGCCCTTGCGCTTAAGTTATAATGCTGCTGGAAGTAGACACCCATAGCTGTAGGTGGAGGCTGCTTGTTTGTTTCCCGGCCCCTCAGACACAAATAATCACACAGAAACTATATTAGTTACAACACTGTTTGGTGTATTAGCTCAGGCTTCTTATTATTATATAATTCTTACCATCGTAAATTAACCATTTCTGTTAATCTGTGTATCACCAAAAGGCTGTGGCTTACCAGGTAAGGTTCTGTCTCAGCATCTTTTTCCTTTGGCAGCTACAAGGTGTCTCCTTTATCTAACTACTCTTTATATATATATCTGTTCAAATTTCCTGCCTGGGTTTACTCTGCTAAGTCATTGGCCAAAACAGCTTTATTCATTAGCCAATAAAAGCAACATATATACAGAAGGACATCCCACATCATCTCCCCTTTTCTAATTAAAAAGGAAGGTTTTAACGTTAACATAGTAAAATTACACGTGCAAAAATGGTTATTAAGCAAGAATTATAGTTATAATATTTAGTCCATTTACATTTGGCAAATTAAGGAAAATACTCTATCATCTCTTATCTTTGTGAGTCTAAAGTTTATATCTAATTTATCTTTTATCATAACTAAGGAAAACTATAACTATCTGTCTTCAACTCCTTAAAGACCCCAGAAGGATATATTAGTACCTACGTAAACAGGAAGTGCATTATAAGTTTAAATTGTAAAACTTTAGGATTGACAGAGACATCTTGCTGCCTGAACAGTAACCCAAAGTTCTTCTGTAACATTGGGGCATCCATCTTCAGCCTACTGTACCATAGGATCTAGCAGACTTTTCCATGAAGCAGGAAATTTGAAAGGCTGTTTTGCCTATCTTGGCCATTTGTTAGTCACTTTCTTCTGTGTCCTGTAGAATATCTTGCAGTTTCTTTTGTGAAACAGGAAGCCTAAAGGACCATCTCATCTTTTGTATGTTTAGCAGTCCCTTCTCTGTGAGTCCTTTATGTCCAGTTCATACAGCATACCATGAAGCAGTCCAGGCAAGAGCAGTTTCTTACTCAAATGACTAGCGAACTCCATAAGGAGCCTCTTTAATGCCTGTCTTCCTCTTGAAGTTATTGGTGCTGCCAATAACTGCCAATGCAGATGTGTCTCATTGTCATGAAAAGCCCTAAATTCTTAAAACATTTTAAATGCCATATTCCATAGTCTTTGAAGTGCTGAGAAGCACAGACAGAATTTACAACCAAGTGTTCCTGGAGAAAATGTGACCAGCAAATAAGAGGAGGGGCAAGGGAAGGAGTTTCTCCACCCAGATGAAACCTGTGCTGGAGCCAATGTGGAGCAGAGTGGATGCACCCAATTTCATCCCAGGAAGTGCCTTGTGATGGTTTAGCAGACTGGCTGCCCTGTTCTTTATGAGCAGCACCGAGAGACCACTTTTAGAAACTCAACAAAGCCTCTGCAGGTTTTGTAAGTCTGTGAGTTCTGTTTGTGTCAACAGTGTGAAGTTTCTCACTCTGATAAAAAGCATACCCAGGTCTCCATGTGTTTCTGAACAGCTGCTGACGGTGCCAGGTCATTTTCCTCCAAGAGAGGAAACAAATTAACAAGCGCATGGTCGCTAACAGGATGCCAGCCTGTAAGAAAGAAATATGGAGGGGGCTGGAATGATGGCCCGTAGTTAAGAGCCTTATTATTTCCCAGCGCCAGCAGTTCAGGTCCCAGCACCACCATCAGGTACCTCACAGATCCCCGTAAGTCTACCTCTAACGGATCCAACACCCCTTTCTGACCTCCATGGGCCTATTCACATAAAACACACACATTCACATAAATAAAAAATAAATTTTTTTTCAGAAAAAAATTCCCTTTTTCTCCTTGTTAAAAAGAAAATTGGAGGGACTGGGACCATTTAATTCAGTGTACTCACATAGAATGCATAAGGCCCCAGGTTAGGTCCCCAACTCCTCTGGGACCCACAGTAGTTGCAGGAGTTCCTCTAATCTTTCAAGGACCTCCACTAAAGCCAGACTGGAATTGGTGGCTTCTGAGAGCAACCCATTACCAACAAGGTTAGGATTTGTTATTGGAGATGGTTGGGGTTGGATAATTCAGTAATTAAGAGCACCTGATCCTCTTGCAGAGATTGGAGTTCAGTTCCCAGCATCCACATGGTTACTGACAACTCTCTATAACGCCAGCCTAGGGCACCCTGCACCCTCTTCTATCTTCTTTGACACTAGGCATGCATGCAGCACCCTTGAGCACACGCAGGCAAAACAGTCATCCACATAAAAGTAAACTTTTTTAATTTAAAGATAGAGCTAGGGTGATGGATCAGTAGGGAATGTACTTGCGGCAAAGCATGAATGCCTGAGCTCATATCTCTAGCACGCATCTTAAAAAGCTGGGTATGACGGCATGTGCCTTCAACCTCAGCACTGGGGCAGGGTGTGGTGGGTGCAGACAGGTGGCTTGCCAAAGCGTGCTAGCCAATCAGTCTAGTCGAAATGGCAAGCTTTCATTTCAGTGAGAGACCCTGTGAGAGAGAGAGAGAGAGAGAGAGAGAGAGAGAGAGAGAGAGAGAGAGAGAAGGCAAGAAAGAAAGAGAAAAAGATAGATGATAGATAAAGGAGTATAATAAAGGAAGATATTCAAAGTCTGTCTCTGGACTCTACATGAGCACTCAAACAAACACACTCAGACGGGAGGGAGCAGGAGGGAGCAGGAAGGAGTGAGGGACTGGGGGGGTTGGTAAGAGAGAGGTGCTAGGAAAGGGAAAGAAACTTACACCAAAAAGCACAAGTCATTGTCTCTACCACAGTCAAATATAGGGTTTTGGTTGACTTTGAAACCATTGTCATCAAAGGGTTGCTAAGAAACCTAAATGAGATGGCAGTGCCCCTGGGCACACCTGGCAGGATTACAACAAGAAGGTTAAAGTGGCAATCACAGAGAAAAAGGTAATGGGCTACCTGCTGTTTGAAATTCTCAGGGATAAGGTTCTCCCCAAGGTTGTTCGGACTTTAAGCCTGGGTCTTTGTTATTATATCCTTTAACATATATATGAAAGCAGGTTGGCTGCAGATTGTCAGTTGTGCTTGAGTTCTGGATTCTTCTCAACAGTCAGACTTCACATGGACTCCTCTCCCTTCCTGTATCCCCACAAGGTTCTATGCCCTCTATGCTGCCTCAATACGATGATGTCAATGTATTTATTTTAAAAAGTACACCCAAATTGATCTAAAAAATAATTAATTAGGATACTATGAATATGAGAAATATGGGAAGGAAAGGAGAAAAATGTCACTAGATAAATAAGTGGATAGTTTTAAAAAGATGGCTCATTAACTTACATGGAAAAATAACGATCATTCTTCTCAGAGGCAAATAAAACATGAGCGAAGCAACATCCTGTACCAGGCATCTCCAGAGGAACAGGGCTGACAGAAGGAACACAAAGGGAGACTCATTAGATTGCCATACACAGTACAGTCTAAGTGGCCCAGCTATGGCAGCCTTCACACCGGGAAAGCTAAGAACCTGATAGCTTCTCAAAGCACTGGACAAAGGCCTCAGATTTCTGCCCTGGGCTGAAGATCTGGAAGACTCCTGGAGAACCACCCTTCCTCAATTCATATATGAAGACCAAAGAAGCTGGGTTCTGAAGTCACTGAAGGATGGTGGGGACAGTGGCGGCCGTAGCAGCAAGATGCCACCCAAACAGCACACCAGCACAGTGTGAAAGCCAGCAGACAAAGGTGAAAAAGGTTTGCTTTCTTGGACTTCCTTTGTCCTGTGCCGCCACTCAAAGGTGTTGTCCACACTTAGGGAGGCTCTTCTCGGCTTCAAGATCAAGGAAACCTCTCTGACAGGTGCGCCCAACAGTCAACTGATTCCGCATCCAGGCAGGTTGACAACCAGAATTCACACATTTGTTGTTATCACAGTAGCTAAATGTATAAGATGACAGCAGAGAATTGTAGCAGAACATGGGGAAAGCCACAGTCTTTGATAGCGCTCCTGGCACTAAAACAGGATAATCATTTTGAAATAGTTTGCCAACATGGATCAAGCATCATCGTGTTCTTTGAGCATATAATCTCACGGGTGACATTTCTTTCATTATGCTTCTTAAAGTTGTAACAGAAATGCAAACACAAAAAGGCCAAGTAACAGACAAGTCGAAGGGTTTTTGAGAAGCAGGAAAACCCTTTTGAGGAAAAGAAGTAGTAGATTTAGCCAGCACTGGCAGTGGCCAGTCCTGCAGTGATTTAACTATCTCCTGGGGCATTCGCAGAAGTGACAAGGTGCCTGGTTCTTCCCACTTCCCTTTCCTGTCACCGTAGCACTGAGAATCCCTGTCATCAGGATATTTGGACTGATGTTTAAAAGAGAAGACTGTGGAGTAGAGGTAAGTGGTCAGAAAAGCAACTATTGGACCATGATGTCCCTCAGGGGCCAGTGACAAGGACAGCAGGTGAGGCGGGGCAGGAGGGGCTGACGGTAGGCAGGGGAGGCTAAGCACTTGGGGAGGGAAGGATGAGAGGTTGTGGCAGGACAACAGACTGGAGCAGAAAGAGGGTGCTATCTAGCTATGTGGGAGGGGGATGTGGCACATGTGTGGTCAGTGTTTCCCATCAGCAGCTTCTAACACGTTCTTCCTGAAATGAGAAAACTAAGACTAGCATAGGGACATATAGATCATCATCCATGCATGATGGTCCTTAACTGGGAGAAGCTTCTCTTTGTTCTCCTTATCGGTGTTCCAGCTCCCTCTGCGTCTCAGCTCTAGGTAACATACCTACGCCCATTCCCATCTTTACCGGTGCAACTGAAAACCCCTGTCACTTTCTCTGGCCTTTCTTTCCCATTGTAGGTTTCAGGAAATCTCCAAATCTGAGAGACAAGGCAGTGGAAATCCATCTCTGAATGGTGCTGAGTGTGAGTGAGATCCAGGGTCCCCCGGCCTCTGTTACTATTGATGACATACGATGGACATTGGGAGAACTGCTTCCAACACTTTCCCTACGTAACACGATTTACAGTTGTGGTTTTCTATAATGGTCTGTCTGTTGCAAAGAGAAGTTTCCTTGAAGAGGGATGAGAACGATTCTTATCAGTGAGTGATTGTTTAGATAGAGCTAGGAATGATGTTGGTCTAGTGATGTAGGAGTTGTAGGTTCCCCTTCAAGATCTATGACTTCACTAACCTGAATAGCTGGTGAGATTTGCAGTACTAGGCATGCATTGTGGAGAAGTAACAGGGATGCATCGTGAAGCAGTATCCAGCATGCGTTGTGGAGCCTCCTACCCC
This sequence comes from Dicrostonyx torquatus, assembly GCA_028555095.1. Lineage (NCBI taxonomy): Eukaryota > Metazoa > Chordata > Mammalia > Rodentia > Cricetidae > Dicrostonyx > Dicrostonyx torquatus. The sequence continues at coordinate 13,227,948 of JAQHUG010000014.1, forward strand.
TAAAAGTTGAGGATCTTAGCAGGAAAGACCACAGAAACATTGAAAGAGTTGAAGGACCAGGAAGCTTGTTGTGAGACTGTGTCCCCCAGGAATGTCAGAAGCTACATCCCTAAGTCTTATCAGCATGACAGCTTGAATATCCTGAACAAGGACAACAGCAATAAATATGGTATCGAGGAGGACAGGGAAACACCCAGGAGGCCTTAACCCTACACAAGAACTGCAGGTAACTAAGGAGCAGAGAGTACACCAATCAGTTGTCCAATACCGAATAGTCATTCCTGAAAACATATACACAGGTAACCTTATACAGACTTACTATGCAATTGATGAAAAGGGAGCCATGAATTTGAAAGACAGAAAGGATGTGTATTTGGAGAAAGGAAAGAGAAGGGGGAAATAATATAATTATATCACAATCTCAAATGCTGAAAGAAATAATTGTTTAAAAAGAAAAGAATTTTTACAGAAAAGATTAGACATTTCTGTGGTCTCCAATGTAGCAGGATACAGTTCCTGACTCTTAGCAATGCTCCATCATTTAGTAAGCTTCAACCCATTTTTATTCCTCTCCACCTTGTCTTGTTCAGCTGTGATTTTAGACATTTTAGGCTGAAAGCCTGGCATTCCTCTTGAACTTTGAGCCCTGAGTGCTTGATTGCTGCAGAATCCAAGTCCAAAATACTTGAGCAACCCTGGCGAGTTGGTAATGTCTGTCAGATGCCAATTTCCTTTTCTCCTATATTCCTATCATTGGCTTTTAAAGAAAAATCCCAACATTCTTTAAAGTCCACAGGTACTATGTGTCACTCAGAAAATCTGTTCAAGTCAGGTGCCTCAAATATTAGGAGCTTGATGCTCAGAGGAAATGATGGCCTGAGACGTGGGGGCTGGGCGATAATAGCAGGCGTTTACCGGAATGACTTTTGGCTTTCTGCATAGCTTCCATCAACGCCCACCGGCTGCCTGGGCCCAGCTGGATGCCCTCTGAGTAATGCTGAACAGAGAAACACTTCCACTAAATGGTATGAGGTTGCTGAGGGCCCACCATGAAAGCAGCTAATTCTCTGGTCCAGGTCCATTCTTTCTAAGGCTGAAAACTGTAGAGTAAGACCTTGGGCAAAATATCTACCACACACTGTCCAGCCTTCTTCTCAACCCAGCAACGTGGCTAAGAGTACATACTAAGAAACTGTCTTTAAAAACAATGAGCACAGACATTTATGCAGAATCACTGCAACACTTATTATAATAGAAGGTGAAACATCTTAACTTATTAACTGTCAGGATAATTGATATCATAATTTCTAAGCACATGATTTTAACAAGATAGCCATACAATGTGAAACTCAATAATTATTAAAATTATTGTGTGTTCCTATATTTGTAAATATGGAAAGACAACATTTTGAAATATTTTATTGTATAAAATAGCAATCTAAACACATTAACAAAATTATTTATGCATACATTCTTAGAGATATATGTTAGAATGTGTCAAAAGATAGTATTGATTAAGTCAGTATAGAAAGTATAGGCTGGCATTGTCTCTGGAGTTTCAATATTTCTATATTAATTTGTATAAAGAGATAAATATGAATACGGTGGATAAATGATAAGAATTAGAAAGTCCTACAGTAGATACTATGGTAATTCTGAGACACTGAACCTCCAGTGAGCTATAACAGGGTGACATAGGCTAAAAGGATATCATGGAGGTAGTGACATTCTTATTCAAGATTTGAGGAACAGCCAGAAATGACAAGACAGGGAAGAAGCATCTCATTGCATCCCTGGGATGTAGGATTCAGAGGAGGGCAAGCAGATTTGATAGTGATAAGATGTGTGTGGGAGACACAAGTTGGCTTGTGAAGGAGGTGAAATTGGTCCTAGAGATGAGAACAGGTTCAGGGGACAGTATCGGCATTGTTCTTGAGAAGTAAGGCAGATGCCTCTTCCTGTGGCAGACTCAGTGCTAAGTCTTAGGGACATGGGGGGAGCTCAGACAAGCCACCCCTGCAGCCTCATGTTGTCCATGTGACACTTATTTGCTGAGTGAGATGGCACTGAGCGAGCACAGGAGGTCGTGAGAGAGGCGTGAAGCCTGTGTCAAATGCAGTAGAGCCCATAATTCCTCAGCACAGGCAAGACTTCCTGGATGCACGGAGAACAGCTGAGGCTGAAGGTTATGGATGTGTAATTCATAATTAGTACCCTTGTGACTTTCTGTAGCAGCATCAGTGGCCATGGAAGACAGATGGAGGTGTCAACATCTTGGTTAAAAACTGTGGCGCTCTGTGAGATGGAAGAATGGCTGGTGGCTGAAAACTTAGACAAACCCGAGGCATGGAGAAGGAGTGGGAATGGGAAGGAGGGATGGAGGGCCAAGGGTAGGTTACTGAACGCGGTCGTGTTAGAGCAGTTTCGGGTGACCACCACTTGAGAGTGCTGTGGACGTGAGATGAAAGGCCTCAAAGCACAGTGACCGTAATATTTGTTGTACTGCCAATTTCCATAGCGGCCTTTTATGCCTTCGACTTGACAATATCATCTTAGTTCTATTATTACTATTATTTGAAACAGTACACTTTTGCCACTAACATATGCTATTGTCTTGTTTATCTTGCTCAGCAAAGTTAGAATCTAGAGGACCTCAGGAAAAAAAATAAAGGAAATGATGTAAGGTCGCCTGGCTTGCTCACTGCCCCCATAGCCCAGTAGCCTTCTGCAGACCCCAAACTTCCTATAGGAGACTTTTCTTTTAATTCCTCAATAGATGTCACCCTAGGAATCTTGGACTGCAAGGCACTTTGATATAACTCAAAACCCCTTGCACAACAGAAAGTAGCTAAATTTTCTATCATTTCTATCACCAGAGACCTGACAATCAATGAGATAAGCGGTCCTTGACACAAGTCACTGAGGGACAACCTCAGAGACTTTTCCTCATTAATTGCCCTTCTGTTTAGTTAATCATTTCTAGGCTCTAGAAAGCAATTTACTCTTCCTTCCCACCATCTTTCTACACACTCCAGCACCTTTGCACAGACTAGCCAGCACTTTGCTTATAATGAGGAAAAAAATCCACGCCCCATTAAAAACTGCTACGAGAAGATGAAAATGTCTCTTTTCTCTCTCCAGATTTAAAAATAATGCCCGGGAAGCTTAGTCTCACAACCTTGAGAATCCCATCAAATGTAATGATCCAGAAAACAGCTGGTGACCCAGACCTGTGGGAGAAAAGCAGGGCCGGCAGCTCATCAGGCCCGGTGAGTGCCGAGTGGTAGGGGCAGCCCCAGAAGCCCCGACGGCTGGGTTTCTGCATTAAACCCCATTTATATTTCCGTCAAGAGTGGTGCCCAGGTCATTGACATCACATTTGGAGCTAACTTCAGTGCTGAGACATTTTTTCCCCCACGGGACTGGTGACGATCAGTCCTAGTGCTCAAGAACAAGAGGGCAGAGGGAGGGAGGAGCCTCCCATTCTTCTTGTCAGTTACAGCCGGGTCACACTCCTGCACGCTGCTCAGGATGTGATGGAGGGAGGAACAGAAAATGTTGTTGGTATTCTGGCCTGCGGGTTTCCCAGCTTCTGTGATTCATGATCCTTTTATTCAACGATTATCATGAGCCTATTATATGTTCATAAATACCCTTGCTGAGTTCATTTTGAAAACTCGAGAAAGAGAGCCCACTAGCCCTCAGGGACTCGGTGGCATTGTTAAAAGGACACATCACAAAGCCCAAGTAACTTGAATTATCATTAAGGCATCGAAGGACTTGTGGCTAAGAGCTGACAGTTTTCTTGTGATGACAAGTAGAACTGGAACCTCCCGTCAAGTTAGCCGTGCTGTGGAGCGATTGATTAGCTGTGAGCATGTCATCGGGACAAATGACGGCAGAAATCCCAACCTTCCGGGCATCTCTGTGCTAAAGCATGGTTTATCGGTGTTGTGAGCTCCGACCTAAAAGGCTGGGATCCGTTAGATCCAAAGTGGGCCCCCCAACTGGCAGTGCCTCTGAAAATGTCCTCGATGACAACCTACTACTTTGACAACAACATCTAGTTTCCAATTAACTCAAATAAGCCCCTGACAGATCAATGTCCCCCACATTAGTTCCTAGGCAGCCTTGGCCCACACCTCACTCCCCCCAACTCTAATTGTCATGCCAGTCTGACTTACGCACACCTCCACCACCCTGGCACTACCCTTAAAATGGGCAAGGCTTTGCCTGACTGTTTGCTGCTTGCTGTTCTCCCTCCCCCGACTCTGGTAGACAGTCTTAGCAGTTTGATATCCCAATCAACTCTTCTCTCTACCCTGAGGATGCTTTAGTGCAGTGTTTTGGCTGTGCCTTGCTGCCCAGGAGTGGGGAAGGGAAGCCAGGGGGGCGGTGGACCAATGGAGATTCAGGTGGCAAGTCCAGCTGAGACTGTGAACTATTTCCAAGGAAAACAAAGTGCCAGAGTTGCAGCTGGGGCCAGAACAAGGGGGCTCCCAGCAGGTTGTCCTGGGGAGTCAGAACAGAACACCATGAAGACCAATTTGAACACCTACCACTCACAAGATGTGGTCTGGGATGAAGATGAAGAAGCTTATTCATATAGATGAATTAGGAGGAGGAACCAGCCCATGTCATAGCAGGTGACACGCTGTGATGCCCTAGGCTTCCATATCTAAGGTGCATTGAGGACACAATGTCTGATCACCTCAGTTGCCTTCTCCTCTTGTTTGCCTAGAAAACACCCTCCATCTTCACGTCTCCTCTTCCTAGTTTTTCATCTCCTTGTCTCTTACACTTCTGTTTGGTTGTACATCCCTGATGACCTTTGACGTGTTCAGATCTGATCTTAGTTCCCTGTGGAGACAGTTCTGAACACAATACTACTATTGAATACACGTTTTTCTATTGTGTTAGCAAATATCAGAATTGTTTCCCCAACAGCGTTGTCAATGTTTCAGAAGCAAAAGCAAAAGATTCCTCAAAGTTCTCATCTGCTGCCAGTAGATCTCCGTGCCCAGCACTGCTACCTGATGTCCTTTGCTGTATGGTGGCCTAAGAAGTTCAACCTTCCTTCAAAAACAAAATTATGTGGCTGAGAACAAACAAAGAATTGCAGTGGTACTTGACCATCAATTAACAGTATCTAGGAGACCAGAGAGCTCTATCTGCTAGTGTAGAGCAGCTAATAACGGGCATCTATAAACACAGGGCAGTTGTGAGAATAGAGAAGAGTTGCTTGGCTGTGGCTCTGAGATGAAGGGTTGGAGAAGGCCTGAGTGGGAATTATTGAGAAGTTGGCAGAAGGAAGAGAACAAATGGGTGAAGGCTGGAAGTAGCAAGACATTGTGAATTAAGGGAAGCCTTGAGCAGGGATGTGCAGACAGGAATCTGCAATCGTTATACATGAGACAAAATAGGGTCATTGGTTGTACTACCCAAGAGCTGGGGTGTGGGCTCCATGGTGAAGGACTTGCCGGGCATGTGCAAGGCCTTGGGTATAATCTCCTATAAGGTGAAGGATAAAATTCTTACATTATTATCAATCTCAGGAGATATGTATATGTGTGTAACTTTGTGTTTGTTTGGTATTTTGAGACAGGGTCTACTCATCACATAGCCCAGGCTAGCCTTGAACTTGAAATCCTCATGTCTTAGCGCCTCAAGTGCTGGAATTATAGGTGTCCTCATCCACAACCTGAAAGATATTTTAACAATGAAAATTATATAAGAGGCAATGAATTTACCCTTAGTGGTTATACAAATGCATACATATGATGTAGGATTCCCCTCTGTATTCTATGAATATGTTTATTACCATTGGCTAATAAAGAAGCTGCTTTAGCCTACGGCAAGGCAGAGTATAGCCAGGCTGGAAGAGAGGTAATAGAGAGAGAGTAGGTGGAGTCAGTGAGACAGACACCATGTAGCTGCTGAAAAAGAAAGACGCCAGAACACCAGAACGTTACTGGTAGGCCACAGCCTAATGATGATACATAGATTAGTAGAAATGGTTTAATTTAAGATGTAAGAATAAGTTAATAAGAAGCATGAGCTATAAGGCAAATAATGTTGCAATTAATACAGTTTCTGTGTGATTATTTGGGTCTGGGTAGCCAGGAAACGAACAAGCAGTCTCCGGTTACATACACACATACAAAGTAATCATTTTAACTTCTACACTGTTCCAGCCACTTTCATCCCAATCAACTTAATGAACAAGGTTAAGTAATTTACTCTAAGTCACAGACCACTAAGTACAAAAATTTGGATTACAAACCCTGGTAATTCTAATGCTCTTGACTTGAATGCTTGATGCTTGTCTTGATGGAACGGAAATAAAGAGATTGCTTGTTCAATGAACATCATTTGTACATTGTTGAAATGGTGGCTTGCTAACTGTAGGAAAAACTGGTGATGTTTTCCAGTTGGCCCTGATTTAGCAGAGGTGGCTAAACTACTGGCCTCCATTCCTTTCATTCTTAATTAGGTTTAGTAGGATTCTTTGCAAAGACTATATTTTTCAACCTCCTTTTTAGCTAGAAATGGCCATGTGACTAGACACAGGCCAATGACACATGATCATGGGTAATATATGACAATTCTGGGGCACTTTATAGAAAGACAGGCTGTCTGCCCTGAATTACAACCTTTCCCCCCTACTACAGCAGTGACCTTAGGGACAAGAGATGAACATTACACGTATCACGGAGCAGGGCCAACTACCCACCAGGTGTTAGCCTATGTGTATAGAGCATGCTCGGTCAGACTCAGCCCAAAGTACCTCCAGGTTTAGAATGAACCCCAATCTAATGCACACACGTGTACTATCCATTAGAGAACCAGAGCTAGTTTTGTCAGTAAAATTAAATTCTGCTTGCAAAGATTTCCTAATGGATTTTTGTACTGGAAAAAAAAAATTGGTAGGTAATTGCAGGCAAGGGAGGATAAATCAAAGCATATACTTGGCATATTATTACATACATATGAGAGACTATTTTCAAGAGCTCTCTCTCTCTCTCTCTGGTCTGTGCGTGTGCGTGCGTGTGTGTGTGTGTGTGTGCGCGCGCGCGCGCGCATGCGCGCGCATTTATGGATAAAAAAAGAGTATGTGATAGATAAAATGTTTTTGAAGATTAGTCTTCCCCTTGAAACTCAGATTGATCTAATTCATATCTCCCACCATGCAGACCAAACACACACAGTTAAGAGTGACAGCAAATCAGATATGCAGATTTGACTTGACGTTGAGTCTTTGTCACTTAGTCCAAAGGATTTTACCTGAAATATTCTTTTAAGGCAGGCACAACATTTTCATAGTATGCGCAGCTGTTGTTTTTGTGCTTATATTATTCAGAATCTAGTTCCTATTGTAGGAGGTGCAGAGGTCCTTGAGCTCACAGATAAGCACTAGGGGAACCAGGAATGTTAAACACACTGGGTTATCCCTTCAAACAGAGGGATGAATAAGCTATTATCCAGCCAGAATGCTGGGAGTAGACGTGGTTAATAGCCTGGTGACCTTTGCAATATCTGTGTGATCAAGACCATGCCAGATCTTCCCTGAGACCCTTATTGTGAGCTTTTCAAATTATAAAACCTGCTTTTATCGAAGGTGTCACATATACTTTGCAAAGAGTTTCAATGTAATCACGTCTTAAGCTTTTGTGCATGTGAGATTCAGGTAGTTATCACCAGGAAGGCATTCATCAAATTGTGCTGCACTTAAATATGCTTGAAATAAACTACTCAGCGTCAGACTCCCGAAGTTTGAGCCAACAGCAGCTGAGTCATGTGGAACCAAACTAGTTTCTTGTCTACTGAGAAGCGTTACTCTGCTGGCCATGGTGGTTACAGGGGCACCCTCATGTCGTCATTTGTGGAAAGCCTCCATTGTGGATATGGTTGGGGGCTGTCTTAGTTAGAATTCCCACTGCTGTGATGAAACACCATGACCAAAAAGCAAGTTGGAGAGGAAAGGGTTTATTTGACTTGCACTTCCGTAGAGCTGTTCATCACTGAAGTCAGGACAGGAACTCAAACAGGCAGGAACCTGACACAGAGGCCACGGCGGGTGCTGCTTACTGGCTCGCTCCCATGGCTTGTTTAGCCTGATTTCTTATAGAACCCGGGACTTCCAGCCCAAGGACGGCTCCGCCCACAAGGGGATGGGTCCTCCCCCATCAATCACAAATTAAGAAAATACCTTACAGCCCCAACTTATCGAAGCATTTTCTCAATTGAAGGTCCTCCTTTCAGATGACTCTAGTTTGTATGTCAAGTTGACAAGACTAGCTAGAACAGGGGCGGTATTCATCTCCCCACTTTGTAAACCATATATGCTAGACCCTGCTTTTCTCTGGTGTGGGACAATTGTCTGTATTCTGTCAATTATATTTTAAATAAACACTAATTGGCCAGTAGCCAGGCAGGAAATATAGGTGGGGCAACAGGACAGGAAGTAGAGGCGGGTCAATGAGAACAGGAGTATTCTGGGAAGAAGGAAGTCCTAGTGAGTAGTCGTGACCCAGCCACAAAAGAAGCAAGATGTGACTGCCTCACCAAAAAAGGTACCAAGCCACATGGCTAACATAGACAAGAATAATGGGCTAATATAAGTTGTAAGAGTTAATAAGAAGTCTGAGCTACTAGACCAATCAGTTTATAATTAATGTAGACCTCTGTGTGATTTCTTTGGAATTTTCGATTGTGGGAAGTGGGCAGGACAGAAAACCTCTGTCAACATCTCTCTGCTTCCAGACAGCCAGAGTCTCCAGCAAGATCTGGATAGGAAACATCCCAAGGTCAATTAGCACGTGCAATCCTTGTCTGACTAAGTGTTTCCTGTATATCTAAAAGGATAAATATAGGTACGAAGAGAACGACAACCCCAGACAAGACATAACCCTCACTACACTCTCATGTAGTTCATAATAGAGCCATCTATGTCTCTTACCATGGAAATGGGAAATCAATATTGAGATACAAAAATCAGTCAGGGTTAGGTCCAATATTTGTTTGCAGTTAAGCTCTTGTAACAGAACTATTACGGCTCTCATATCCAGAAAATCATTTTGAGAACTAGCTTTATGTATGGTTTATTTACTGAAGACCTCAGGAGCAGACTGAGTGATGAAGGAAGAGAGGGGAGAGAGAAGCTATACTGAGAATGTCTCGCTAAGAAGCCCCAATGAACCCCACATTGAGCCTGCGTGGAGGTGCTCTTTCCAGCCGGTTCACTTTGGGTGAAGGGGCGGGTCTTTTTACCCTGTGAAGAACAGTGGTTGGTTGGCAACTGCTGGCAGAAAACAAGGCAGGCCTAATATAACCTAATATATTATATTAATAATATAATAATGAGGAGGCTTCATTTTGCTAAGGGCAATTCCTGAGGATCAGGAATAAAGGAACCTATCAGTGAGCCAGTGGCCAGGGGTGTATCCTGGAGGGGACTTGAGTCACACACAGCAGCTCCAGGCCAGGGAACTGCAGCTGTCACCAACCATCACAGCTGAGCAAGCATTTCTGGCCTCCAAATTCCTTGATAGGACATTATTACTGACGAGACAAGACAGGAAAGAACTTCCTTTACCCCCTTCAAGTAAGAGTAGAATATTTAGCTCCATATCAACTGGTTTTTGAAAACTTACTTTGGGTCACGAGCTACAGCAGGCTAGACTGTCAACGGGCCCCGACAGCTGGCTATCCTGACTAGTGAAGGGGGCATTCTCTGCAGGGCCAACTGCAGGAGGCCTACCCTGCCGAGGGCTGGAATTTCATATGCAGTGAATGACTTGCTCTCCCCAGGAAGAGGAATGGCAGCAGATGTGAGGTTAGCCTGTTGCCTCTATTTATCTAACTAAAGCCTTTACATATACTATCAGGTTAAAAAAAAAACAACTGTCATGAAGCCCACCTGGGCTTCTTTCATAGGTCTGATCATCTTTCATAGGTCTGCTCTTACCACTACCTCCAAAATCCTGGTGCTGATCCCATGACCTCCAAGAACTTCAAAAACTCGACTCAAATTACTGAACCTAGCTTTACTTTCCCAATTAGGACAGAATGATGACCGGCGGGAAAGAGAAATAGTGGGTGCATCATTAGGTGAATGTACCTGGGTTGTAGAAGCAGACATGATCGCAGACAGGGGGCAGTTCTTGGTTTATTTTTCGGGTGGCTTTTGTTTGTCTATTTTTGTCAACTTGACACAAGCTGGAGTCATTTGAGAGGACAAAGCCTCAATTAAGAAAATGCCTCTCTAAGGTGGGTCTGAGTGCCTTTTTTTAAATTAATAATTGATGTAGGAAGGACCAGCCCTCTATGGGTGGTGTCACCCCTTATTAAGTGGTCCTGGGATGTATAAGGAAATAAACTGAGCGAACCATGAGAAGCCAGCCAGGAAGCAATGTTCCTCCATGGCCACTGCTTCTGTTCTTGCCTCCAGGTTCCTGCCTTGTCATCCCTCAGCAATAGACTATTACCTGAAAGTGCAAGAGGAAATAACCCTTTCCTCTCCAGTATGCTTTTGCTCATGGTGCTTTATCACAGCAGTAAAAACCCTCACTAAGATAAGGACTATGGTCACGCATTGTGTGTTTTCGGTATAGTAAACTGATAAATGAGTCTCGAATTCCAATTGGCCCTTTTAGACCAGATCTAGTTTGGGGTGTTTTCTTGATCATTATTTGTGGGATCTTCTTAAATATCAGTTTTCCTGCATCCACTGAATGAAGTGAGTTTTGAGCCTCCAAGAGACAAACCTGGTTCCTGTTCACTCTTAGGGGAGCAAATGAGGCTGGTCCAGCATTGTAATTTGGAACAGGTTGGAAGCAACAACTGGCTACAGTTCATGTTTTAAAGATACAGATAATCGCTGAAGCTCTTTGATTTAGCTTCCCTACCTTTCCATATGACCCATACAGGCACTTAAAATGCAAAAACAGAATACATGTGTACATCCTGCCGATGCTATGGACCAGAGATTGTTATGTAACAATCTTTTGGTGGTGTTTAGTTCCTATCAATATATTATAAGATGATTTCCAAAGCATGCCAATCAACTTTTCTTAAATGTCAATTAGTCACACAAAGCTAAGGGGGGAGATCAGTGCAAGCCAGCATTGAAGTGACACCTGTCTGTTGACTTTTTTACACCTATCCAGAATTTTTAGATGGGCAGGAATTCAGAACAGAGAAAGGGAGATAATGGAAGAGTAAACAGTTCAGAAACATGTGCCTGTTTCTAAAGCAGTCAAAACCCCTTTGAAATCAAGAAAGCATTTTACCTCCCCAAGAAGCAAAGGATTGAGTTCCCGAGAGCGATGCTTTGGGATGGTGCTGGTTTAAGGGAGCGCTCAGAAGCAGAGAGCAGCTCTGCCTGTAATTGGCTTTGTCATATAAAATCAACTTAGATCTTGGAGCTCTTAAGAGTCTATTTTCTCGTGAAGCCAATCTCTCAGCCTTGGGACTGCTTTGAACCCTATTGGGATGGTCTGGACATTCCGGGGGAAGCCTTGCCTAAGAGGAGACAGCTATTTAAGTAAAACATCAAAGTTTACCTAAGGTTTTCAAGATAGAACTTCAAAGCAGTAACAGGTTGAACAATTCTTGTTGCTTTAAGACTTTTTTTTTTTTTTTTTTTTTGCCACTGTGTAGGAACAAATTTGTAAAGCTTCAGTGACTCAGCTAAGTAAACACAGATTAATATCGTAACTTGGATGAATATTGAGTCCTTGGGCTCGTCTCATTTTCCTTCTTTTTTTTTTTCCTTCCTTATTTCTTAGAAGAGTGAGGATGATTAGGAGAGAAATACAGTTCTCACAGACCTGTCATGACTGAATTTAAGAATCATAATATTAACTAGACATCTGAGATAGAAATCAGAACCTTGTCAAGCCACAAGCTTGAATTCCACTAGCTTCAGGTTTCCTCACTAATACGAGAAATGCATATACCAATTCAAGCTTTTTTGTTCTTTTTAACTTTAATTGATTTAACTCTAACATTTATTTGACAGTTGCTCTGGGCCAAATGCCATGATAAAACTTTTGGTTGCTCTATCCTCTCAATGCGGCCTCAAGGTAAGATTTGCTATGATCCTTGACTGAGCTTCCTGTCACAAAATATCCCAGGCAATAAACTTGCAAACAAGAAAGGTTTATTTTGACCTGCAGGATGGAGTTTTCAGGCCACCATCATGCCAAACTCCCATCACACTCAAAGCCCACAGTGCCACAAACATGTTTCTGCATTAACCACACCAGCAAGAGTAAAAGTTTAATGAGAGTTAAGCTGTGTGGGAGATGTGGCCCATGAGAAAGTCAGGCATCTGTGCGAACGTTCCCACAGCTTCAATTATGTGAGCAGGCAGCATCCTTGGAAAGTCTTCACAAATGCCAAGGGGCTACTGTGTTTAGTTTAGTTTAGCTTTAAATTTTTATTGCCTCAGATTTATGTGATATTCTTGGAGATACTGCCATTCTGAAAGTGCTCCCCCACCCCACCCCCCCTTTTTTTTCATGGCAATGGAAGAGGAAGTACAAATGATCAGAGAAACTCCTAAGGAATACACCTCATCTCTAACAATGGGGATACGAAAGTTGTTCTAAATGTGTGCTTATAGAGACCAGCCTTTGAGATGATAAATCCCTGGAGGCACACGGCGGTGGCGGGTGCATAACAATGTCAGTATGCCACTTTTCATCCAAATATAGAATATGTTAATAGAATCAGTGTGGCTATAATAATATATGCTTAAACTAGTTAGGACAATGTCACCTGTTTTCTCACACAAAGAGTTAAACACACAAGGGGAGGGGAGAAGAGAAGCCGGGATGAGCGCATGAGGGAACGAAATGGCCAATATGGGGAAGGGCAGAGAGGGAGAGCAAGAAAAGAGATATCTTGGTTGAGGGAGCCAGTTTGGGACTAGAGTGAAACCTGACACTAGGAAAATTCCCAGGGATCCACAAGGATGACCCCAGTTAAGACTCTAAGAAATAGTGGAGAAGGGTAGGCACTGGCCTTCTCCTGTAATCAGATTGATGATTATCCTAATTGTCACCATAGAACCTTCATCCAGCAGCTGCTGGAAGCAGCTGCAGAGATCCACTGTGGAGCACTGGGCTGAGCTTCCAGAGTCCACTCAAAGAGAAGGAAGGCAGATAATATGAGCAAAGGGGTCAAGACCATGGTGAGGAAATCCACAGAGACAGCTGACCTGAGCTAGTGGGAGCTCACTGACTCTGGACTGACAGTGGGGGAACATGCATAGTACCAAACTAGGCCCTCTGAATGTGGGTGACAGTTGTGTGGCTGGGCAGTCTGTGGTGCCACTGGCAGGGGGACCAGGACTTATCCCTAGTGCTTGAACTGACTTTTTGGAGCCCATTCACTATGGAGGGATACCTTGCTCAGCCTAGTTATAGTGGGAAGGACCTTGGTCCAGGCATCAAAGTCATGTGTCAGACTTTGTTGATTCCCCTTGGGAAGCTTTACCCTCTTTGAGGAAAGGATGGGGGTGCTGGGTGTAGGGAAGTTGGAGCACAAGGAGGAGGGGAGGAAACTGGGATTGGTATGTAAAATGAGAAAAAGACTGTTTTAAAAAAAATAAGAAAAAAAACAAGTTACACACACAAGCAAAAATTTACAAAAATATCCTGTTCCATGAAATTATTATATCCATTATCATCTTGATTTTAATTTATTCATGTTTTACATTTTTGAGAGAGAGAGAGAGAGGCAGTCACCTTGTAATTCTGGCTGACCTGGAAACTCACTGTGTAGACCAGGGTGGCCTTGAACTCACAGAGTTCTGCTGGATTCTGCTTCTCAAATGCTGGGGTTTAAGATATGGACTAAAGGGATAGACGGCCTGACTTCTTGTTGGGTCTCCCTGCAGCTTACATGGCGAGATTTTTAATTCCTTTTCTGTTTTTTATTTTTCTTATTTACTTTCTTCTTTTTTTCTCTTGAATCTTGTTTTATTTGGAGGAGGTACAGGGGCAGAGGGCAGATTTGAAGGGATGGGAAATGAATAGGATCAAGATATATAATGTAAAAGTCACATAGAATATATAAATAAATAGTAATGATATGTGCCACCTACCTGGATTTTTTTTAGCATTTTCATTGGATGGAAGGCCTAGTAGCCAACATGTGGGCTTCCATCTCCAGTTATAAGTTAGCGTGCTTGGTGTGAACAGAGCTTGTGTAAGCTCACCTCCCTAAGGAAGTGAGCAAGGGCTGTGGCTAACTCAGCTGAATTAGCAGTTTCTAGGCCATCTCTGTTTATTTATAGAATAACAAGTCAATTAGAGGTGACTTGTAAGACTTACAAGTACACTGTTGCCCGATTTTGTCATTACGGCAGCTGGAAAGACAAACGAATGGTGCAGATGCAATCAATGTCTTGTCGGCTGGTGGCTGATGTGAATGAGACAGTCTGAAAGGACAGCCTAGGTATATCTAGCCATACTTAAGACACAGCTGAACTTTCACTGTGCCCATTGATTCCACTCTCTATGAAAGGCAAAGAAAGGTGGCAAAAAAAAAATTTTTAGGGATTCAGATTAATTCAGAATTAGAAACAAGTCCTTTTCTGTGGGGAGCCGCGCCCGCTATTCGCCATTATAAGATGGCGCTCATATCCTGTGTTTCCGAATAATAAACAGGTGCATTGCGCATATGCGAAGGGTTTTTCCACCTCATCCCATCCCACCTATCCCGTGGCGTCATCTCGTGCGATGGGTTGCAGCCAACCAGGGGCTGACACGTCCTAGGCGAGGAGAAGCCTCTATTTAAGGGAAGGGTTTCCCCGCCTCTGGGTCTCCGCTCTGGAAGCTTATGCTCTCCCTCTCAAGAGGCATAAAGGCTTACTGCAGAAGGATCCTTGTGTGCCGCATCGTTCTTGCTGGCGAGACGGTCGCGCGGGACACTTTTCTTGTACTAAGGATTGGTTAGTGACCAAGGCAGGCTGCATACCTGTCTGTATTACCCCGTGTGCTGGCAAGTTTTATGTCAGCTTGATGCAGGCTATAGTAATTTGAGAGATGGGAACTGAATTGAGAAAATGCCTCCATAAGATAGGGCTGTAAGCAAGCCTGAACTGGTGATTGATATGCGAAGGCCCAGCCCATTGTGGTACCATCCCTGGACTGGTGGTCCTGTGGTCTATAAGAAAATAGGCTGAGCAAGCCACGAGGAGTAAGCCAGTAAGCAGCTCCCCTCCATGGCCTCTGCATGCATTCCTTTCTCCAGGTTCCTGTCCTGTTTGAGTTCTTGTCTCAACTTTCTTCAGTGATACAGTGATGTGGATGACAAGCCCTTTCCTCCCTACCTTGCTTTCAGTCATGGTGTTTGCTCACAGCAATGGTATCTTTAGCTAAGACACCAGGAACTAGACAAACCTACACAGATAAGGCAGGGAACTGGAGGAGAGCAAAGCAATTGTAGAAGAAGATAGAAGGCGCCTGTCCTGGGGACTCCAGCATTCGGTGCCTGCGATCCCTGGCTCACTCAAGTACAGCTGCAACTTATAGTTTTCAAGATCTAGAGAGTTCTTTAAAATGTTATGTTTCATAAAAAAAACACCAAAGGAGTCAAGATACAGTTTTTAATTCAAAACAAACAAAACAAAACCCACAAGTCTTGGAAATGAGAGATGAGCATACAAGTAACATTGACGTCATGTCTACAAGCTATGTGTCCGGTACCACAATATTTAGCCCTCTTAGAATACTTTGAATCACAGACTTGTTTGACAGCCTTAAGAGTCTTTGCCCACTTCATTTGCTGCTCCATTCCTACAATGTCTGCCTTATGCCTTTCTGCACAAACCCAGATTCACATTCTGACCACTAGCCAAGGCATGAACCCCTGATCCAAACTCAGCCAGTTAAGACATGAGACAACATTGCATGTTGAAAAGTTAAAAAATAAAAAGTAAAAAAGAAAGAGAGCCGGCGGGAGGAGACAGAAAGACTGAAGCCACAGGCTTCTTAGGAACATAGAAAAGGCTGATTGTGCTGGTGCTCAGCAGTAGGATATGCTAAAGAGGTAGAGACAGGAGGATCACGCATTGGAGGCCAGCCTGGACTGGAGATGTGGCTCCGTGGTTAAGAGTACTTGTTGCTCTTGCAGGGGACTCCAGTTCAGTCTAAGTACCCACACCAGCACACTCACAGCTATCTGTCCAGTTCCAGGGGATCCAGTACTGTCTACTGACCTCCATAGGCACCAGGCAGGCATGCATGTGGTGCACAGACACACGTGCAAGCAAAACACTCATGTGCACAAAATAAATAAATCTATGAAAGAAAAACTTAAAGGCTAGAAACACAGCTCATTTTGTTAAGCGATTCTTGTGCAAGCGTAATGACCTGAGTTTAGAACGTCAGTGCACATGTGAAAGATGGGGCCCAGTGGCACACCTGCGATCCCAGGGGAGACAGGGGGACTTGCTGACCAGCAAGTCTAGCCAATCAGGAAGCTGCAGATTCATCAAGAGACCCTTGCTCAGGAAATAATGTGGTGGGGGTGGTTCATACCTTAATTCCAACTCTCAGAAGGCAGATCTACAAAGTGAGTTCCAGGACATCCAGGGCTACGAAGAGAAACCCTGTCTCAAAAAAAAAAAAAAAAACCAATAAGGATGATGATAACAACAATAATAATAACAAATTAAGAATAGTGTGGAGATGGCATACAGACTGTCAGCAGGAAAAGATGCTTCCTGCCAAGGCTGCTAACCCAAATTCTGTCCCTGGAATCTGCATGACAGGAGAGAGCTGACTCAGAAGTCATTCTCTGGCCTTCACGAGCTCACTGTGATGAGTGAGCAGTTTCCCGACCCTGCTGTTGTTCTCAGGCATTCTCATGTTCATATATGCATACACATGAAGATCATAAAATGATCACTTGGCCACAGATACAGAACGGTTCAGAGGCAAAGAGGTGAACAGCAGTGTCCAGGGCTCATTGCTTTTCCAGTATTGACTTGACTCTTAGCCCATCAGCTTGTGAAATAGCTTATGACAGCGTAAGACAGATCCCATTGCTGTGTTGTTTCTTACGCAGGTGTGAAGCAGAGTTCTCAGGCTCGCACAGATAGGAGCCTTGCTCTCCAGCTAGAGTAACATACAGAGCCCCAGGGGCGAGGCCAGAGAGCCAGCAGACCAGGCTGACTTCCAATCAGAGTTCTAAGAGGGTAGAAACCTTTCCTTAGCTCTGAGTCAGAGCAAACATCTATCACAGAGCAGAGAGCGAGGTGGGGGGTGTCTTCTTGGCACTCCAGGGCTGAAGGTAGGATGATTCGTCACTGTACCTGATGGGCTGCCTCGGAGGTGATGTCTCAGACTGGAAAGGGCTTTCCCAAGCCATCCTAGTGGTGGTCACTTTCCCTCATGGGACTTGGAATCCTTTCCCTAAGGCCCTTGGGGCCCTTTGGTGGAGCTGTTGGCTCTCTTGCTCCCTAGTCCTCCCATCCTAGAGACAGCTCTTCACTTATTTGAGGGGGACCTCCCCTGGTGTGCCTCAGGCTGAACACTTCACCTAACATCCTACCTGGGCAGCTCAGGAGTTCTCACACCCAAAACAGGCTCAGCCAGCATTCTCTGCCCCTGTGTGCGCACAGCAGGTACAGCAGAGTGTGTTTAGAGAAAGAGTATCCTCTGCAGTGCTCTGAACTCTAGACATACTTAGAATATTATTATTAGACATATTTAGAATATTTAGAAGGGCCTAACCACTTTTCTTTTAAAACCTTTTTCAAATTGCATTTATTTATTGTGTGTATACACGAGTGGGCACATGTGCCATGGCGGACATGTGGAGGTCAAAGGACAACTTTCAGGAATTCGTCTTCTTCCACCACGTAGGCCCCGGAGTTCAAACTCAGGTCCTTAAGCTTGGCAGCAAGTGCCTTTGCCTACTGAGCCATCTCATTGGCCTCCCTAACCCATGTTCTTGTAAACTGATTTTATTGACTATTCGCTTTGATTATGCTCAAGCAATCTTTGATATGTATAGGAGAGCATTAGCATGACTGTTAAGCACGGGCTGTTCCACAGAGATCTAGAAAGTTCTCCCTCTCTCGCCTCACTGAACAGCATCTCCCCTTCCCAGCTGCTCTACTTTCTGTTTCAATTAAGTTTACCTACTTCAGTTACCTCCTCTAAATGGAACATGTGACAAACAGCATATATTTGGTGAGAAATTGCTCAGCTATAGGAAGGAAGGAACATCTGTCCTATAACTATAATGGAAGTGGAACTCGACGATATTACGACTTACAAAGAATCCAGCCGCAGAAAAGAGAAATACCACAAATTCAGACTTTTTAAAATTGTGGGCTATGTTCTACATGTACAAGCGCACTTTCTATTTACTTACATTTTAAGCTCTGCGACACTTCTACTGGCATGTCTCTGGCATGTACTTGGACCATTATGTAATATTCAAAAGAAACAAGTAACTGCACACTGGATTCTTCATTATCCAGTCTGAGAACAGGACATTCCTAACACCTTTGTCACCAACCATATGTCACATGTTGACTGCATCAGATCCATGGATTGCAATTTTGTTTTCATCATTGGCCTAACACGTATACGATATGTACTATTGTATTCTAAACCATGTTACTAGAATCATGCTCATTCACATTTTCTCTAGCTTATCTCTTTCATCCCACAGTTTTTAAAATATTGATCCACCATCCTGCGTGTTGCTATTGTTTATTCTTTGACACTGAATCCTTTATGCACATCCTTGACAGGATGTATCTTGTGTTGTCGCTAGTTATGTGCCCTTATAATCTGTCATGAAGATTCCTGCACCTGTCTCCTTGCGCACAACTCTAAAAATTTCTCTGATTTATGTATCTAAAATGTCACGGGATCTGCAGGTGTTCGTCTTTACTGAAAAATACCCGTTTGTTTTCCACCATCCTTTTATCAATATGCACTCTCGTCTGCAGCGGCTAAAGAGTCTCTCTGTGGTTCCACGTTCCTACTGTGCTTACTATTGTAAGACTAATTGGTTTTTCAATCTAATGGGAATAAAATGGTACCTTACTGTGATATTAATTTGCTTTTTCTTTGTTACTAATGAGGCTAAGCGTCGTTTTGTTTGGTTATTGGTTGTTCTTAGGCCTTCTCTGTGAGATGCCTCTAAGCCTTTTTTCTATAGAGTTGAAAATCCTTTTTCTTATTGATTATGAAATTAACTTACATATTTTATATACTAACTTGTCATGTTAATGTATTACATATTTCTTGTAGTTTGTAACTTGTCTTTTCCAGTCTCTTTAGGATGCTTTTGATAATTGTTTTTCCATTTTGGTCAAATCTGAGGTTATTCATAATGGGTCACAGGGGAATTTGTTTTCTTTTGTTTGTTTTAGGAAATCTTCCTCAATATTTGGGTAGAGAGCTTTTGTTCAAAATGATTTAACCCCTCTCACGGTGTAATATTTGATTCATCTGGATCTTTGTATATGGTGGAGCAAAGTTATAATTCCTTGCTCTATTCGTAGTCTCATTCATTGACTGTTCCTTTCTTCTTGTCTCTTAAATATGGTTTGTCCATGTGTGTTTGTGTATGTGTGTGTGCATGTGAGTGTGCATGTGTGTGCACATGCACATGCCTGTGGAGGTCAGAAGCTGAATCAGATATCTTCCTTGATTACTTGTTATGGAATGTTTAACTATATAAAGACATGTTGCATTTTTTACGCTGCATTTTTTAATTATGGAAAGATGTGTTGCATTTGTTTCACCTTGCCTGCTTATGGCACCTGGTTGGTCTAATAAAAAGCTGAATGGTCAATAGCGAGGCAGGAGAGGAGTAGGTAGGGAGACAGAATAAAAAGGAGACAAAGTCTTGGCTCAAGAAGAATGAAAGAAAGAAGAGAATTAGGAGAAAAAGAGGCTCATTCCCAGGGTCATAAGCCAGGTAACTGCCAGACAGACAGACATAGATAGCAGGAAAGCAAGACATACAGAAAGAAAGGTAAAAAGCCCAAGGCAAAAGCTAGATAAGATAAACAGGTTAATTTAAGTTAAAAGAGCTAGCCAGAAACATGCCTGAGCTAGGTTGAGCATTCCCAACTGCTAAGAACTCTTTGTATCATGTTTTGAGAGCTGATTGGTGGCCCAAAAGGAAAATCCTGATATGATTACTTTCCTATTAGTTGAGATCATTTGAACCTGATCTCTTCAGTTCAGCTAGTCTAGCTAGAGAGTTTGCCTCTAACCTCTGTTTCCACTTCTGAGAATTAGGGTTGTAGGTGGCTGTCATGTCCTCCTGGCATTTATATGAGTTCTGGGAATTCAAACAAGTCTTCTCAAATACTTTCCTGATTAAGCAATTCCTCCAACCCCTGAGGATGCCTTCCATTGCTTGTTCATGTGTAGGTCAGTTCAGTTAGAGACAATAGTTCTCCTTATCCATGACATTGCTTTATGGGGCTTCTTTTGCCCAGTCAACTGTGGTTAAAAATATTAAATGGAAAGCATCCAAAAGAAATGATTTTACATTATGCATGATTCTAAGAAATGTGCTGTCCTAATCCATCCACCCAGAAAGTGACTCTTCCTTGCTGTGGTAACTCCTTCAGCCGATAGCCGTTAAGATACTGGCCCACTTTGGGTGTGGCCATATGTACCCTATATACACGAATGTAAAAACATGCATAGCCCTTTGACTGCTATATTTGGTTCCTGTTTCCCACTCATGCAGAGGACTGCTGATCTGTAAGTCTACTCCTAAATAAAGAAACCTTTATTATACTCCATTCTGAGCTAGTGTGGGACTATTTTATTATAATCTACAACAGAATGGCACCCAACATGGGGCTTCCTCTTGTCTAGCATACCTACCTAGATAACTGGTTCGACTCTTGCTTAGGAGCCATACCACTGTGTTGTGGTGTTGGTATTCAAGGATCCCTGATGCAGTGATCAAATGCTGTCACTGGACCCACTCTGGTCCATCACCTCACTTCCTTTCCTCACATAGACATCATATAGTCTCACACTATTCCAAGAAGAGGGATGAGTGCGACCCAATACTGTTCTTCTGACAGATCATAGTTATACATCTTTTCTTATAGCATATTATAATTGTTCTAGTTACAGACCATAGTGATACAGCTTTTGTTATAGCATATTATAATAATATTAATAGTTTGATTTTTGCTTTGTTTGCAACAGGATCTCAGCCCTAACAGTCCAATACTTGCAGCCCAAACTCTTGAACTCATTGCCCGCCTCCTGCCTCAGCCTCCTAAGTGCTGGGTTACTGGCATGTGCTACCACATCTGGTCATATTACTAGTTATCTTCATTAATATCATAGTGGATCTAGCTTAAAAATTGAGCTTTTTCATAAGTGTGAATGAATAGAAGAAAACATGGTATGCAAAGGGGTTATTATTATCTCAGATGCACTGAGGGTCATAGGATACATTCTCCAAGGATGAGAGGAGACTATGACATCACAGTTTCCTATTTGAATGGATTAATTTCAGTGATCAAGTCTATTCCATTAAATTGTCTGCCTGCACCAACATCTTGCTGTTGAATAGTTTTATAATAAATTTTTGTATCCAGTACCACAAGTCACTCCTTTCTGACTCTTCCTAAAGCATAAAAGGGCATACATTCTTCTGGCAATGGATGTAACACTGTAGAATCATTCCTTTTGAAATTCCATTTGTTTTTTTGGATTACTATTTTACTACAATGTGTGTGTGTGTGTGTGTGTGTAAAATTTTTGCAATAATTTGAAGGTAATCTTAATGCTATTAAATTCACGAATATGCTAATTTTTATTACCCAATCCTGATTAACTAAAACACACATTGCAAACATACAAATATTTATTCTCTCAGTATGTCAGCGCCCATTCATAATGGTTTTGGGAATGGGGAGAATAGATTTCCCTTAAATTGCAGTTCATTAAGTGTTTTCTTACAGTTAACTTTAGCAAAAGTCACAGCAAATAGTAATTAACAATAATCTTCTTTACTTGTTAACTCACAATGAAACACCTTCAACGTGACATTTTGTTAAAATTTCTGAGCTAAAATATAGAAAAACTGAACTACACCAATATTGAAACAGTAAAATTTCCTTATATTTTTATTCCTGGTACCACTACCACAGTTTTCAGGGCAATATACCTGACGCAATGAAAAGAAAAAGAAGACAAAGCTGCAGCAGACAAAAGACCTCAGGAATGTGCATCTGGCCAACATGAACTGCACAAGCCAATAGCTGCACTTTTTGCAAACTGTGGCTGCAACAGTCCTGAGAGGAAGGGCTTCCTGTTTGAGCTGCTGTGACATTTCTGACTGTAGATCGTTGTCCTTAGGTGGCAGATTTTTTTCCAGCTCCTCTAATGTGTTTGGGGCAGCTGTCTCAGAGTAACCTGCAGCTTTCCTGAGAACTCGTTCTCCTGCTAGGAACTGTAGCCCTTTCTGCTGTTACCACACCCACCACTTCTGCCCCCAGATCCCTAGCCACCACCACAGGCACTGCCTGGACTTCTTCCACCAACTCTGCGCCTCTTCATGATTCCATAACTCAATTGCTGTTGTCCATTATAATTTCCAAAATTATTAAAGTTCCCAACACCACCAGAGTTACCGCCACCAAAATTTTCTCCTCCCTTATAACCAACATATCCTCCTCTTCCACCACCATATCCACCACCTTGGTTCCCACATCCTGGTCCACCCCCATCACAGCCTCCTCTACTACTATAACCAGGGCCACCACCATAGTTGCCATTGTCCCCCCAAATCAATTATATTTACCATCACCACCTCCACTACTACCTCTGCTGCCACCACCTTGGCCACCATAGCTTCCTCTTCCACCAGAATTTCCACCATGACCAAGATTACCTCTCCTACCACCAAAGTTTCCCCCACGACCCATGAAGTTGCCAGATCCTCTTCCACAGCCTCTCTGTGGTTCAGCAGGCTGCATCTCTTGTTTAGAAAGGGCCCTTCTCACCTTACAATTATGCCGGCTAATAGTGTGGTATTCCTGAATGACATTTTTCTCAGCTGTGTCATGATCATCAATAGTTACAGAAGCAAATCATCTTTTTTGTCCACTCTGCCTGCCTTTCCGTAACTTCCATCTTACTATACTTTTCAAAGCAGTCTCTCAGATTATATACTTCTGTATTTTCTTTAATACTACCAACAAAAATGTTCTCCACTGCTCAATGGGCACCAGACCTTACAGCATCCTCTTGGGTCCACCATACACCCCTCAACCTTATTTGGTCCAGCGTATATTGCTGCATCCACCTCTTTAACACAAACGTAGGCCACAGAACCAAAGCCCCTGGGTCGTTTTGTTCGGCGCACTCTCGTTACCACACAGTGTGCCCCATTTCTCGAAATGTGCTCTCCAGCTGTCAGCCATGGTTTTGAATCTCATCCCACCAATCACAGCTTCCTCAACTGTTCTGCCTCGTCTGGGTCATGGCTCTTCTCCTTGTGATGGCAGCGACCACTGGAGGCAGGCAGGAAGCAGCCGGGCAGTGGTTTCACCTCCCCTTTAAGACCAGCACCACAGTATCTTTTAGGTCATAATCCTATCAGCTTTTATATCAGCAAACTTGTAACTTTAAAAATCTCCATCTCACTTGGTGATAAAGGTTTGGAGCAAGACAGAGCCAATTTCTCTAAAAGTTTCTAGTGGGGACAGATCATTACGTTATCTGATGACAATGAAATCATTTGTGAGAAGCAATGATGAAATGACAAGACTCCCAGCTGTCCAGGCCTTTTAGGAACCTGTAGGTGACCGTTGCACTGAGCCTCTCTCAACTGAGCTCCCGACATCTAATATGAGTAGTAACAATAATATAATCCAAGTGGTAATTCAAAGGAGAGAGGTAAATCTCTTGGAGGAAAACAACTTGCATAATGAATTTCATGTCATTACCCAAGGATCGTGTCAGAATGATTTATATAGTCTTCTGTGCTTTCATAGTTGATAATAAAAACTGTTAATCTCCGAGGATACAGTATTAAAGAATCTACCACTCACATAAAGAAGACTATTTCTTGGAACTCTTTAAGCCCGTTGTTATTGATGACCTTCCCTTATACATGACAAGAAGCTAAAGACCAGCAAATAAGAATTAAATGTCTGCCCCATCCTCCTGGATTTCACGCTGTTCACTGCTTGGCTCCCTTGTCTCACTGGGAAAAGGTGTCTCTCCTCCTGCCAAGATCTGTACTCTCGATCCTTCATTTCTTTTCAGACAGTTTGCTACATCATTAATCCTCATTTGTTTCAGGATCATCCCACCCAGCCCTACTGACTCTCCCTTCAGCATCTAAGTAAGCTCAGAGAGCCCCATCTGCAGCAACACCACGCAGAGAAAAACATCCACGTATAGCACGCTTTCTGCCTGCTTCCTCCACGGACAAGCTTCGCGATGGAAGTCAGGTTCATTCATTCTATACACTTGGTCCCCAGCACTTGGCCTCGGCATGCACCCTAATCCACGCTGACCTTAAGATCCTTCCAGTTTTGTCTGCATTTCCATCTCGTCGACGTTTTTATTCCTTCCATTAACTGGAGTGATGTAAGTGTAAAAATACTGTGCATTGACTCCTTTAGTCCAAACGACTTTTGTCCCGGAATCTGCCCCACAGTCTGCCCTCTAGGTGTCCTTCTCACTCTCTAGGTCTCGCATTCTTAGTTCTTTTCAAGGATAGCTCTTTCTCTAGCATGCACCTGTGTGTGTCCTTTGTGCCACTGTTCACACCTCTGGTCATCTGTCTTATCCCCACATCTGTATCCTACCTCCACAGTTTTTCTAATGCAAGCCCCAGCTTAGGTGGCCTGTAAACATTAAGCATCATTTTTCTCCCTCTGGTTTTTCCTTTGCTCTTATATCCACGTATAGCGGATTTTTCTCCTAATGGATTTCCCCTTCTCTTGGCCACCTCATGATAGCCACAAACCTCCAAGTTGTCTTAAGCTTCTCAAGCCTCATGAATGCTAATAAAGTACAATTCATTTACTTCCAAAATTTCACTCCCCCATTTCTTTGTCGTCTTCTCTCTGTATTAGTTCTCACATCCACTTGTGGGCTGATTTGAGTCCTGCATTGTGGTATATTGAGGTTCTAAGCCTGGATACCTGTGAGTGTGTGCCTGCTTGGAAATAGACTCTTTGTAGGCGTAATTCAGGTGAAATGGGCCCCACTGCATTAGGGTCAGCCATACAGAAGTGGCTGGTATCTTTAGAAGAAGAGAGGAACTTAACAGAGACCCACAGAGAAGAGTGGGGGATGCCGGAGGCAGGAAGTGAAGAACTGTTGTCACAAGCCATGGAACTCCAGCAACTGCCCAAAGCCAGAGTGGGCAGCAAGGGCCGAGTCTTCACATGAGGAACAGCTCTGCGGGACGTGTGCGAGCATCCTGTTGTCTTAAACCACACAGCTTGGAATCCTTATTGTGTGCTAGTCTCCGGAAATGACTAGTTATCTCTCCCACCGATTACTGGATTAATAATAATGCTAGCCCATATCTTCCCTTCAGTCTCAAGTCCTACCACAAACTGCCAAAGTGCTTTTCCTAAAAGGAAAGTGTTGTCTCAGGACATCTTCCATTTTTAAATTCCCAGAGCCTCCATTTCATCCTCAGTAGATATCTGACGATTTCATAAGACCATTAAGAGGATTATATGATAATTACATGCAATAGTGGTAATAGTGTGTTCAACTGGTAGCGTATTTTCAGTCTTAGCTCAGGTTAAGGTCAGAAAGGCTGGCAAGAATTCTAGAGTACAACATGCCTCTCCATACAGAAGCCATGTTGTACACCAGCCCTCCCCAACAGAATGTCTGCAATGGTGGAAATACACCCGGTGCTCAGTGTGGCAACGCAAGGCACACTTGACTATTGAACGCTTAAAGTGTTAGTGGAACTCGGGGACTACATTTGTGTTTTATTTGGGTTTGAGTTTATGTTACTGAGCAAGTATCTTGCTATGTAGCCGATGCTGCCCTCATACTTTTAAAAAAGAGTGCTTATATTTTTAATTATGTGTATGTGTGTGGATCTGTGTGTGGGTGTGTACAGGTGCTGGTGGAGACCTAAAGAGGCCATCAGGTCCAGGAGCTGTAGCTACCAAGTGGGTAATAAATCCCACGACATGGGTACTGAGAACTGACCTCTGGTTCTCTGCAAGAGCAGTAAGCACCCCCATCCCTGCAGCCTGATGAACTCGTGTATTCCGTTATCCTGCCTTTGCCTCTGTCCCTGCCTGGTCATTGCTGGTGTTACAGGTATGACCACTGTTTGATCTCAAACCCAGGACAAATGGTGAACCGATGTGCCTATTTAACATGTCAGAGTGGACCTGGCCACCAGGTTGTCCCAGCATCCACCAGTCCCTACCTGTCACAGGGTATGGACTGTAATACCCTGCTCCCTTCCCTGAACTCTCCAGCCCAGGGGCTGGGTTGCCCTTCTCCTGAGGCTCTTCTCTATATAGTCCAGACATTTGGGCTACTGGCTACGGGTCCTTTTTTACCCTTTACTCTCATGGCCTCTTGATCTCCTGGTCTCCTGGCTCTCCCATCTCTCTTCTCCCGTCTCCTCATGTGGCCCAGCTCAGGGTCAAGGTCTCTCTGTACTCCCTCAGAGGTCTCTGCTCTGGCTGTGCTCTCTCTCTCATATCTGCACCCCACCCTCTCCTCCACCACACCTAGGAGCAATCATGTCCTCCTGTTTTATTTCTTTTTCTCATTCAACCACCACACCTGGCAGAGACTACATTTTTTACTTAATTTAAATTTCAATACACATGTTCTTAGTTGCTACCATATTGAGCAGTACATTTCTGCAACAGGGGTCAGGAAACCTTTTCTATACAAAGCCCGATGATTGAGGCAAGCAGGCTATACTGTCTCTGTGGCAATTAGCCACTGTAGCTTCGAAGGAGTGACAATAATATGTAAAGGAATGAGTATTTCCTTATTCGCTACAATTTTATTTATCCAAACAGGTGGCAGGCCAGATTTGCCCTGAAGCCCATAGTCTGACACCACCACCACCACCACCACCACCACCACCACCACACACACACACACACACACACACACACACACCCGCTTTCAGACTATTCATGGAAGTCCTACTGAGAAAAATGTAAAGCTAGTTTTGTTGACATTAACCCACAGTCTTCCTAGAAGATAAAGAAGAAATGAATGAAAAAGAAAGGCTACAGAGCAGGCTCTGGGTGTGCTGTGCTGTGCTGATGTGCTTGTCGGTGAGTCGGTGAGTCTACCACCAACAGACTGCTGTCAGCTACTGCTCACTGCGGGCAGAACAAGAGGAGCTCAAGGGATTTCAAAGAGCTTCGCCAGTGTTCTCTGGAATCCAGAGAATGTGGAAATGACTCAGGATGACTCATGTCCCAGTTTAACGACAAGAGCTTGTGTCTTGGTCTGTGTGAGAGGCAGTAGGGAGATCCACGCTGTGCTTCCATTGCTAGCGGTTAAAGGTCTTTGTTTCTTGTGGACTCAAATTAGTCCTGAAGACAGATCACCTGGGCTCATCCTCAATGACATCTCCCCTGGAGGACCCTTAAATGTGCAGTAGACCCCAGCAAAAGCCTGGGGCTGCAACTTTTCCTTGTGGGTGAAGTGAGCTAACTGGATGGCCTTCGGACCTTAGTATGGGATCTTGGAGGAATAGGCATCAATCCTGCCAAGGTTGGACTCCTGCTGTGTGGGAGGGATCCTCGCTTTACACCTGACTGCATCCTTCAAGGAAGACTTCACTTCAGCTGCCTCCTTTACACCCTGTTTCATTCAGGAAGCAGAGAAGGGCTTTTAGAGCTGGAGTTCCAGGATTTAACGACAAACGGAAGATTTGCTATTTCAGAGTGACCAAGGAAACATTCGTTCAGGGCAGAGTGGGTTTTCGTCAGCTCAAGATGGCAGAGATCTCTTCTGCTATGCGCATAGGGATATCTTGGCAAATGCTCAAAAATTATTATTACTCTGTTCCTTCCCAATGGAAGTCTGTCGTCACTGGCCCTTCTGAAGCTCTCTGTATACTGCCCAAACTCCTGGGGGTTACATGCTATAGATGTAAGATCTGAGCCTGAGTTCTTGATTTCCAACTGTCTGGAGTCCTGGGCTCCTGATCCCAGTCTCCAAGAAGCCCTAACTGTTGTCCTTCCTTTCAGGACCTCGACTCTGTGCATGAGGCCACACTGACACCTTCCTGCCCACCTCTCTCTCTCTTGCTTATTGCTCCGGACCAATCAAACTTTCCCCCAAAGCCTTCCAGATGCTCTGTCCTCTCCCTGTGACTGGATCACGTGACTCTCCATTCCCCAGGAGCCTTGCCTCCATGAACACTTGTCACAGGTGTGAATGATGCCAGTCAGTCAGACGCCTAAAGTCAAGATCGTGTCTTTTTATCATAGTGGCTGTCGTGTAGACCATCTCTAAGGATTTGAGGAATAGATGAAAACCATCTGGACCTTCACTTTCACAAGCAGAAAAGGAACGTATCTATGAGAGACCTGCTACTCCTGTTATCAGTATTTCATAGCCATAACATATCTATTGATGCTTGCACTGCTGTGGGATCCTAGAGGAAAAGGGAAAACCCTTAAATAGTAGAGGTATGCATTTGTTAGAGGCCAGATTATTTTTTTAATAACCAAAGTAGAATGTTGCCTCAAACCATTTTCCTATTTTGTTATGAAATATTTTCAGTTTGCAGGAAATGTATTAGATAAAACAAACAAATATCACACACCGGCTATCCAGCTTTTCCAGAGGCTAGTGTCAGATATTTTTATAAGGAAGAAAAGAAAGTGTTTGTAGTGTGATGCCCTGTGTTCCCCTCCCTGGCACATGACCCTCCAAAGGTCACTGCTATGCTGAACTTGGCACTTCTCACATCTTTGAGTGTTTTCTACTCTTTGCAATACCTGAATAGATCTGTAAACAAGTTATAGCATTGCTTTCTGTTTGAAATTTTTAAAGAAGTGATATTACCTTATAGCTACCACTTGTTTGTTTGCTCCATCCCTTCTCTTTGATATTGATCTGATATATGATATCATAATACAGATAGGTGTCTTCACTTAAGTACTGAATAGATTTTCATTGAAGAAAATACCAATTAACTACTTCCTCCTCCACCAACCTCCGATTTCCTTTTCATTCACAAAGGTGCAATAAGCATTCATTTTTTTTCCAATTTCCTTGTACATCTGTGACATCGGTGAAAGAGTTCATCAGCTGTATTTATTTCTTATGGTGATAATCTCTTTTAAAATGTATGTCCTTCCCTGTCATTCCTGCCCTGCTCCCAAGTTGCAGCTAAGAGCAAACGGCTGGGTACAGTTGAGGACCAGATGAGCGTGCGGCACCACATCCTCCTCTGCCTGTCCCAGAACTCCCAGATGAAGAAGCACTGTTTCTATCGTGGCCTCTTCTGGCCCCAACTCTTTTATATAGCTGAGGGGCAAGAATGGGAAAATCTGGCCAAAACGGAAGAAGATCCCGTCAATGCGCCCCACAGACATATCCCTACTCTGACTGTGAAACATTCCCACCAGCCCCTTTGCCTGTTTCTGAAGCTGATACCAGGCTT
>JAQHUG010000014.1:13272982-13284157 GCA_028555095.1 Dicrostonyx torquatus
CCTGGAGGCAGGAGCTGATGCAGAGACCATGGAGGGTGCTGCTCAACCTGCTTTCTTATAGCATCTAGGACCATCAGCCCAAGGATGGCCTCACCCACAGTAGGCTGGGACCTTCCATGTCAATTAAGAAAATGCAAGGCTTGTTTGCAGTCCAATCTCTGGAAACATTTTCTCACTTGAGGTTCCCTCTTCCCAAATGACTCTAGTTCATGTTATGATGATAAAAAAAATAAACAACCAAAAAAATGAGCCAGCACAATGTTCAACATGCAATCCACACATGCATGAAACTTTAAAATTAAAAAGATTTATTTTGGAGAGTAGTACCTTGCACAGGTAATAAATCCATTTCCAGAAGCCATAAGGTTATTAAATGAGACCCCAGTGCCTGAGATCAGCTATGCCCCTATCAACTATGAGGTCAGGGAGGTTCCTCAGGCCCCTAAGATAGGAAACTGTCACTGTTGTTGACTACTCACCCGAACTGAATGGTAAGACCCTGTTGCTGAAGACACCATAGAGTTTGGTTGCAGTATACAGAGATGTCAAACTGGGACTGGGCCGGAAGCTTTCTTCCTGTTGGCTAGTTTTCAACAGTACCAGAACGTGCCATGCTGTCAGGGGAACATTGTCATCAGCGGTCTGGTTTGGCATGGTTCACTGTTAATCTGCCAGTCAAGATGTGCCCGCTAGCGCGGTCGTGGCAGGATTGTTTGGGAGTAACCAGTTATGTTCTTGCATAAGCATAGAACACATATGGTTAAAAACTTCCAATTGAAAACTCCCCAACAATCCCACTGCACAACAGATAAACCTGGTCAAAAGCCCCTGGGTGACGTCACCAGCCCCAGCCGGGAAGCTACTGCTGCTGTTTTTCTGTTGTTGTTTGTTTGTTTGTTTTGTCTTTCAAGACAGGGTTTCTCTGTGGAACAGTTCTAGCTGTCCTGGAACCCACTCTGGTAGACCAGAACTGGCCTCGAACTCAGAGATCCACTCACCTCTGCCTCCCGAGTGCTGGGGTTGAAGGTGTACACCATCAACTGGATGGGTTTTTTTTTTTTGGCCCCTCTAAGGCTCAAGGAACACCACGGAAGATGGATCAGAACCAGTGTGGAAGCCTGACGAAGGGTGGAACCCTGCCTTCTCTCCAGGTATGACAAAGCCATCGCACCCTTGAACTCTTTCTCAGCAGCTGTGATTACCTGAACAGAATCTGCCCACGAAAAACAAAAGCACCTCAAGTAGGTTTCCCAGGGCTGGAGCAATATCTCAGTGAGCAAATGCTCACCACGTGGGCCTGACAACCAGAGTTCAATTCCCAGGTCCTCTGGTGGAAGGAGGGAACCGACTTCCAAAATCTATCCTTACTTTCACACATATATTATAGCACACATATACCTGCGCACACACACATATCAAAGACACATGCCAATAATGATAAATACATTTTAAAAATAGGTTTACTATTCAGCTAGGTAAGTTAGGTGGACTTAGTGTGTTTCATTCCTACATTGTCAATCTATAGTCTGAGTCATTCTGTCATGGTCATTTAGTCAATTGGTACCATCTCCCTCTCCAGTGGTGCTGAAATAAAGCTCAAGCAATCATTAACGGCCAGCTCATTTAGATCATGCTTCTGTCCAAAACATGTCTAGCAAAAATAATTTAAAACATTGAAATAATAAATATAACTACTGTCAGGGAATTGAGCAAAAGGGGAAATTTGTTGAGAACCCCATACTACAACGCCTCCATTGCTTTGGTATGGTTGTACTTAACCCCAGTATTGTGTGTGTGTGTGTGTGTGTGTGTGTGTGAGAGAGAGAGAGAGAGAGAGAGAGAGAGAGAGAGAGAGAGAGAGGTTGCAAGATGAGCATATACTCCTCATCATTTCCATTCTTTCTTCATCTCGTGATCAACTTTGCTTTCTGGGAGCGAGTGGGTTTTATTCATCGTGTTTCCTTGTCACTAAATATGCTAGCGAATTTCTTAGTAGCAAGTTTTCTCTTCTACAAGTGCAATGTGACGATTCAATGCAAGTAAGTTCATCATCAATACAAATCTGTTATCTAATCTACAGTCCATGGCAGCCTCCTTAATTATCTCAACAATGTCCTTTCCAGCATCTCTTTTCCAGTTGAGGATGTAGTCGATGATCACACATTGGAGCTAATGGTGACGTCACTTCAACCTGAACAAATCCTCTGGGTTTCTTTACTTTGATACTTTTGAGATTTCATACAGTTGTGTTGAAAAATATCCATCCACTTGAATTTGTCTGATTTCCCTCATGACTCATTGATCTTCACATGGATGCAAATGCTATGAACATCAGAGATATTTCTTCATGATATTTAGAAGTTGGACCTAGCTCTCCATTTAACTATTTCACAATACAACATAAATATTTTAATATCGCAATGACAACTACAGACACGTATTATTTTTCCTGCTCTGGATGATTGATTCCCTTAAAATGTGAATATCAGGAATAGAACAGTAAATGGGCACACTGTTGAACGTATAAACTTCCTGTTTTCCGAAGGGGCTATGCCATTGACCAGCAACAGTTGACAGCAAGGTTCATACTCTACAAATTTCAAGACTGATGGTTACATTTTCTCAACCATTTGATGATCAGTTTAAAAAGTCCACTTTGAGGGGCTTGGATAGATGGCTCAAAGGTTAAGAGCTTTGACAGCTGTTCAAGAGGTCCTGAGTTCAATTCCCAGCAACCACAGGGTGGCTCACAACCATCTGTAATGAGATCTGGTGCCCTCTTCTGGTGTGTAGGCAGAACACTGTATACATAAATAAATATTACACTTTGAGGGAATTTTAATTTGTCTTCTTAATATTTTCGGGTAAGAGTGAAATTTTCCCCTGTGGGTTCCATCAGAGGCTCACTGTTTTGACTTCACACTGTTTTGATTTCTATCTGTTGATATGACTTACATTCTCAGAGTAAGTCTGGCCTGGTGAAAGCCCCGGGTCTGTTCTCTGACCGGTGTGTACCAGCTTGATCCCTACCCCAGCCTTTTCCTTTGCCTTATTCTCCAAGGACACTGTTTGCAGTCCGCTGACAAAAACATTCTTTCTTGCCGCTGGGACTTTGGTACTTCAGGGGAGGAAAAGTAATTTCTTGTTTATTCTTCCCATGGATAGCTAGGACAGATCCCTATTACAAAAACAGATTAATACAAGAGAAACAAACACAAGTGTATGGACGAGGGTTCCTCATGCATACTAGGGAATTCTCGGAATATGTAATGCTCAAAGAAGTGGCCACAGATCCAGGCTCACGCTGCATCTCCGTGGAGGACAGCACAGTTTTAGAGACAAGGGCCTGAAACTGTCTTTGGTGACCAATCTTCATCTGTCCTGCCCAAAAGACGAGGGGTGACACCTCTGCTTCTGGAACGGTGTTTTCTACTTTTAGGAGAAAGAGGAGGGTGCAGGAAACTGTTCCGGGATCTGAATCTCAGTTGCCTTTAGCTCAAAATAACCTCGGTGTGAAACGAGATGCTTTCAAGCAGGTTCAAGCCTCCCAACATAAATGTGCCGTCTTTCCCAGTTCTCTTCCTACTATTTCTTGCACCCAAACTTTGTGGTGCCAGCTTAGATGACACCCATTCTTCCCATGATTCCCACCTCTCCCCCATTCAAAAGACTAAGAGACACCCTCTCTACCTACCCCTGCAGCCATATTGCAAGGGTCAATTTATCCCTCTCTAAGCTCCTCCATTACTTGGCTCAAGGCTCAATAGATTTGCTGTCTTAAGAAGCACAGAACATGTTAAATCAAGGCTGTCTCTTGTTCTTCATTGCTCCGCCCCCTTGTTTTCTCTTGCAGGCAAAATTCAGATCAAGGCTATGAGCTCTCTCTTTATTGTCTGTGCAAGGCTACTTTTTCATCAGTAGAGTAAAGAAGGTTTGGAGCCAGGAGCTAACCACTCACTGACTGTGGAGTGGAGTCAAAGGAAGAAATTGGAATCAAAGAAATAAAAGACAATGGGAGAGTGTTTTGTTTTTTTTTTTTTTAATGTAAAGCTCTGGAAACCTGCTGCTATACATTTGCCTATCCGCTAAAAAACTCTGTAGATGAGAATGTTACTATCCGACAGAGTCATTAAGCATACATGGCTCCTTATAGTAAATTAAATTAAGTTAAAATTTCAGTTTCTGAGTCATCCTAGCCACACTTTGAGTGCCTGTTTGCCATATATATATATATTTAGTGACTAATAATAGGGAAAAAAGCGAGAATATAGCGTTTGTCCATCACTGTGGAAAGGTATTGGGTAGCTTAGAAATCAAAGTTTCACCATGTTTGGCTCCATCCAGAAGAAATTTTCATTAAAATATTAGAAGCCCAATTCTACTAATATTCTATAGGTGCCTGTTCCACTTGGGAATGAAATTGCAACCTCATGGCAATGGCCAGTAGATTGACTTACCTTAATAATGTCAGCCAAATCTTCTGGTCATTCAATTTCCAAACTTATACCTTGAACTAGCAAGTTAAGAATGGGAAGGGTTATCTGAATATACAGTTACCTTTAGTTTTTTCGGGTCCTTACAAATACACTGTATTAGATTGTTCACATTGATTCTGATTTCCCACATCAAACTATTAGATAAAAGTAATCACATTTTGATGTATTTTTATCGTAATTAATTTAGTTGCATACAGAAATTAAAATAATAACTACAAGGACAAATATCTTGCTTAAAAACCTTGCTGTACAAAGACAAACCAGCCTACAATTCACAATCCCACAGAACCTAGACAATAAAGAGGACCCTAAGAGAGACATACATGGATCTAATCTACATGGAAAGTAGAAAAACACAAGATCTCCGGAATGAATTGGGAGCCTGGGGACTATGGGAGAGGGTGGAAGGGAACAGAGAAAAATATATAGCTCAATAAAAACAATTTTTAAAAAAATAATAAAGCATTAAAAAAAAACCTTGCTGTAACTCAGTAAGAAAGTGTTTGCCTAACATTTATGAAGCCTGTCAATTACTGACAACACACGTGCACCTGCGAGAGCACATATGCAGACACACACACATGTACACACACATGTACACCGTGCTGTGGCTCTTGTTTTTGTTGTTTTTCAACTTGACACAAACTAGAATCACCTGGGGAAAGGACCCTCAGTTGAGGAACTGCCTCCGTCAGAGAGTTCTGTGAGCAAGTCTGAGGTGGCATTTTTTTCGATCGATGTTGAAGGGTCTGACCCACTGTGGGTAGTGCCATCCCTGTGGACTTGGGTTTGGGCTACATAAGAAAACATTCCTTCATGGTCTTTGCTTCTAATCCTGCCTTGAGCTCTTCCCCTGACTTCACTCAAGGAAGGATTATGCCGTGGGAGTTATAAGATTCAATAAACCCTTTCTTCTCCTAAATTGATTGTGACCAGCATTTTATCTTACATCAGAAAAGCAAACTGATACCTACATGATGCATTTTGTACTTCTAATACTGGTTTGGAATGTAGCTTAGTGAACATTTTATGCTTAGTGTGTGCAAAGACCCTGACCTAATCCTCAGCAACACACACACACACACACACACACACACACACACTCTCTCTCTCTCTCTCTCTCTCTCTCTCCACCTCCCCCTTCCAGAAAACTAGTAATTTAAATGAAGAAGTGTTCCCAGACCCTGACACCAGGCAATAGTATCTTCATTGATGGGAATTCTTGCTCTTTGAGGAAGACCACTAAGAATCAGGAAATGCATAGCCTCGCTTCGCACGCTTTCCCTCTGTGGAATCGGAACTTATAAACAGGGCACAGGAGACAGTCATGCAAAGATCTAGGGTTGGGGAGGTGAAGGGACCATCAGGCCCCATCTGCCCAGGCTATGGTTATTACAGGCTAGGAGGCTAGGCCAGGAGCAGTCATGGGTTAAGCACGTCCTGTGCTTCATCTCATTTTCCTCTACCTACCTTTGACGCAGGCTTTATTCTGATTGTCTTATTATCTGTGCTGTATCCAATGAGACTGGCATTTAGGGAATCCAGACTCACATGGCTACTGAGGGAAACTGGATCTGAGCTTAGAAAATCTAGAGCCAGAGTTGGGACCCCAGAACTTTTGGGCTTCCTGACCTTTGGAAGGAGTTGTAAGTTCATTGGAATGCGACCCTGCTGGCCCTGTTTAGGCAGTGTTCCTCAGGTTTCCTTGTGAGTATTTATTTACTTACAGTAGATGTACATGTTTTCATCAGTCATAACTTGGTAAGAGTGGTGTTTGGGTTGGAGATGTGGCTCAGTAGTTTAGAACACTGGCTGCTTCTCCAGAGGATTTAAGTTCAATTCCCAGCACCCACATGGCAACTCATAACTTTCTGTGACCCCAGTTCCAGGAGATCTAATTCCCTATTCTGACCTCTGTGGGCACCAATCACATATGTGATGCATACACACATGCAGGGAAAGCATACATACATATAAAACACTAAAATAACTTTTAAGAACTATGTGTGTGTGTGCGTGCACGCGTGTGTACACATACACTCATATACTTGCTGGGGTCACACAAGGTCTCAGACACGCTCAGTCAGTACTCCACTGTTGAACTGTGTCTCTAGCTCAATGCTCATACTTATTAATAGATTGCCAGAAGAATTGAAAAGCTATTTTTCTCAGAAATCCCTATTGCCGCTTCCCTCTGGCAGTGTCTCTGTTCAGTCCCTAACACTGCACAGAAAAAGGGGAAGAAGATCAGAGGTCCCTGAGCCTCACGTAGAGTCAGGGTCACTGACCTCTGGAATCCAGCCTTGTCACTGCCACCCTATGTCCAAAGCTTGAAGCATGTCTCATCCTGTGATGCAGACTATTGATTGTCTACACAATAGTCTTTCTCTTCCCGGTCCTCTGAGTGGCACTCGGATTCTTGCAGTTTTGATGTTAAGATGCCCTAGACAACTGGAACTCAGTCTAGAGCAGTCAAAGTCCAAACAAGGTCACTCCAGCTTCTTCCCCTGAGGTTAGCTCAGGGACACAGTTCTTGGCAAAAGATTTAGAAGGAGGCCTCTCTGCTGGGACCATCTGGGAAGTAGTTTCCTTTGCTCTAAGATAGGGAAGTCATACAGAGGGGACTTGGTTGTGTGAGGAAGTGACACCCAGAGCACTTGGAAAGCTAATGTGTAAAGAAGGTGGAACGGAAGGTGGAGAGGAGCCTGGAGGTCTGAGCCAACCCCTCCACCAACCTGGAGTCACCTCCCTTCAGCTCTCCTGACAGAAGAGACACCAGGCCTTCTCTAGTATTCTGAAGCTTGCAGCCTGATTGATATGCCTGGGTTAAAATGAAATAGAGCTTTGGTGGTAATTAAAGTCTTAAAATGTCAGGGTTTTGTAGCCTTCAACATTGAATTAAATCAAAAAGTGTCTACGAAGAAGAGTGTGAGACAATTAACAGGGGCTGACCTCCCTGCCCGTGGTGGATAACAACAAACGCTATTCTTAGGCAACAGAGCTGAAACACCTGCCTTAAGCATTAGCCCAGAGCCTCCAGTTTCCAAGAGAAATGACACATAGGTTTCCCAACCTTTAGAGAAAATCAGCAGTCACCCACAGGTTTTCTGGCTCTGTTCCTCCAGCAAGGTGACACACTTGCCTCCCCTCCCTTGGGAAAAGGGGAAAAGTGCCTACAAATAAGAAATAAACAGATGTCAACCACGGTGAAGCCAAATCCCCCGCCCCAGGAGGCCGGTTCTCTTGTGCTCTTCCCGTGGCCTTTGTCTAATCAGCTACCCAGCAGGCGGGCCCTCTGTGAGCTGGAAAGCAAGGTTCTCACACAGTCACCCCTTAACTAGCTCCAGCATCCTTCTCATCTAAAATCCTGCGACTTCAAACTCAGAAATCATTTTTGAAGCAAAATAACAAAGGATGCTTAATACAAAGCCAGAGTCCCATCGTCCGCAGGAGGCACTACTTGCCAAACAAGAGAGGAACTGGAAATGAGCTGTCATGTGTTTGAAGATTTCTGCAGTTGTGGATGCACCAAATGCCCTTCTGTGGCCATTACTCCCCAACACCCTCATGGGGTTGAGGGCTGCTTAACACCTGCCCTGTGAAAGGGGAACTTATGCAAATACCTGGATGACTTTGTCTCTCTACACCCCCTTCACAGTAATTAGCTGCCTTCTTCAGGCCCAGGCGACTAGGGCTTACAGAACCCACTCAGGTTAGCCATCCCTGTTGCTGGCTGAAGCAGTATTTGGTGTTTAAGTAAATCGCTCAGTGAATCCTAATGGACTGAACATCCCACACACCAGAAAGTGTGCAGTTAGGACAATCGTTGGGGTGTAGAAATGTATACTGATCACATCTGTCCTTCTAGGAAAAAAAAAAGAAATTTATACTAAGCTAGGAGTGACAGCTCATGCCTATAATGTCAGCATTCAGGAGGCTGAGGCAGGAGGAACACTGAGTTCAAAGTCATCCTGGCCTAGAGATTGAGACCTCATTTCCAAAGAGGGAGGAAGTGGTTTGGGATGTGTGCTCATTTGATAGCATGCTTCCTTGGCATGCATGAAGTCCTAGGTTCAATCCCTAACACAGCACAAATGGGCCAGGGGGTGGATGCTTCTAAGCCCAGCACTGAAGGGAGAGGAGGGAGGATGAACAGAAGCTCAAGGTCACCCTTGGATACAAAGCGAGTTTAATGCCAGTATGGATGAGAGATTTTGTCTTTAAAAAGGTGAGTCAGGGGGTTTGGGGATGGCTAACCAATGACATCTCCATGATTGACTTAAAGATTATTTGTGGGGTTTTTGTGAATGTGTGCATGTTTTGTTTGTTTGTTTGTTTTTGTTGTTATTTGTTTGTTTTTCATGTTTTGATTCTTCTACTTATACATGGCTGGGAGTTCCTCTACTAGTTCTGGTACCAGGTTTCAAGAGCTACTGTTTAATGACAGTTACAGGGAAGCCACCAGAGATGACTACTCCGACACAGGTTACAGTCGATTGAAAGGTTACAGTCTATTCCAGCTTCAGGACTTAAGTGTAACACCAAGTGTCCAGGGCACAGGTGCCTGAAGGCAGAAACTACATCCTGGAATCTCTCTCAGCAGCTGCAGGGGGACCCTTACATAAGCAAGCAGTTTAACAGAAGCTAAGATGCTGTGGAATATTAGTTTAAGATGTATTCCATTCATTTATGTTGTGGAATATTTGTTCAATGGTGCAAAGATGTGTTGTATTCTTTTAGATTTCATTTGTTTAATTCTGTAAAGCTGTGTTACTTTGCCTGTCTAAAACACCTGATTGGTCTAATAAAGAGCTGAATGGCCAATAGCTAGGCAGGAGAGAGGGATAGGTGGGGCTGCCAAGCAGGGAAAATAAGTAGGAGAAATCTAGGCTCCAGAGAAAGGAGAGGAGCAAGAAAGGAGAAGGAGATGCCAGGGAGATTCACCCAGCCACCCAACCAGCCATGGAGTAAGAAGGAAAGAAAGATACATGGAATAAAAAAAGGTAAAAAGTCCAGAGTCAAAAAGTCATTAAGGAGAAACAGGATAATTTAAGTTAGAAAGCTGGCTAGGAACAAGCCGAGCCAAGGCCAGAATACAGTAAGAATACAGTAGTCTCTAGTGTTTATTTAGGAGCTGGGTGGTGGGCCCCCAAAGAGTGACAAACAAACAATGATACTAAGATAAGCAAATTGCTGGAGGGAGAAGATTGCAGAACCAGGCAGTTTAACCAAAGCTGAGATAAATTAGCTGGGGCATCTTGATCTTGGGTCCCTAGAATAGATTGGATAATTTCCAATAGGGCTCTCCATCAAAGAGATCAAATTCTAGTGAAACTTGAAATAGCCTCAGAGGAGAGAAGGTGGAGGAAGCTCTGTACTGTCTTGCCCTGTCACATTGCTGTCAAGAGCAGAACTTTCTAGCGAAGAGTCAAAGATAACAGACAAATAAAGCCAGCAGTGTGAGGTGCCAGCTTATTCTAAAGTAGCCCCAAATGCAGTTAAAGAGATCATCTCCCTAGAACCTCCAGAGATCAAGGTTTAGAGACAGATATATGGGTCCTGTTGAACATTTTAATGTCAGCCATCTAGATCCAGAAACTGATAGATGGAGAAATAGTTACCTCGCAGCAAAGAGATGACAAACCTTGTACTAGTTTTCCGTTGATGCCACAACAAACTACCTCAAGTTAAACAGTTGAGACCTACTCAAGCAGGGTTCAGGTCCCAAAGAGGAGCTGTGGATTTGGTCGGGGAAGGAAGAGACTGACACAGTCTGAGGGTGAATCAAGATTATTGCTGCTTTTTTGAAAAAAGGTTATACCTTTTATACTCTGCAATTGCACAAAGGATAAAATGGGATTGGGAGAAAGGGGGCTGGTGAGCAGGGGTGGGGCTTGTGAGCGAGGGTGGGGCTTGTGAGCAGGGGTGGGGTTTGTGAGCAGGGGTTGAGGAAGCTAGCAGTGACCTTGAAAAGTTAACAACACCACACTCACGTGTTAAGGGAGGATCCCAAGTTCCTCTTTCCAGCGCTAAGGAGATTGACCCCCTCTTCCAGAGCTAAGGAACTTTCTTTAAACCCTTGAGGAAATGGGGGCTTTTGTTTAAATGCCTGACCTTGGGCAAAGGACACTCCATTTTAGAATATTCCAGGGTTTTATATGATTTAGTTTATCAAATAGCTAAAGTGAGCAAAGAAGAATCTAGACAAATGTTGCTGTGAGCCTGTGTAGATCTTAGAACTTTATAAATCTTGATTATCAAATACACCTTATATGTCAAGCATATGTTATTTATTTAAATTGTCTAGCAGCTTGGTGTTAACTTGTGTGAGAATAGGCAGCGTCATTGAAAGACCTCCGGATTGGGGAGACTCTCACTCAACGGAACTCACGAGAGACCGTCCTTGCTGCAATCAACGAGGTTTATTGACAAGTACCAGAGCTCTGGGGCCAAGACTCATAGCCCACGCAGGGGAGGAATTCGACCCCGAGTAGCTGGGAGAAGGAGTTTTTAAGGGAAAAAAAAAACACAACCCAGTAATCCAAAGAGGGTGGGAAGGCTGCCATTGGAAAATTCCGACAATACCAGTGATCATCACAAAGGGGTAACGCCCTGTTAATTCTCAAGATTATAATCTAACTTTATCTTCAGCTAGTTCCTGAAACAGGGTCAATGACCC
>JAQHUG010000014.1:13285082-13295543 GCA_028555095.1 Dicrostonyx torquatus
CAGAGCAGAGCAGAGCAGAGCAGAGCTGGAGCAGAGATGGACCAGGGCAGAACTGTAACGCTTTAGCTGGGGAAACTTCCACTTGCTGGAGCAGAATTGGTACACGCATGGTAGCTGAGCAGAACTGTAATACTTCTCCAGAGTAAAGCAGAACAGGGCTGTAACAACCTCCCTGGGGAAACCCTCCCCTGCTGGAGAAGGGTTGTTACACTTGCATTAAGGAAACCATTCCTGGAACAAGGACTGTAACACTTTTCTGGGGAAACTATGCCCAGAGCTGTGACAGAGTTACAGTTAAACTATGAACAGAGCTGTAACACTTCTGTAGGGATACCTTTCCCTTTCTAGCCGGAGATATTTCTTGGCTTCTGACTGACCAGAAGCCTTTCCCTTCAGAGCTTGCCCATGCAAATTTCCCAAAGAAAAAGGTATAAGGGAACTCCCCTAACACATAGTGAGAATCATTAAAAATGAAAGTAAAGTGATGCTGGAGAATGTCACAATGCTGGGACTCCGTCAAGCAGCAGTGGTCACCATGTGGCCCATGCCAGAGCAGTTCACAGCACAAAGATCTCTTCTACAACATGTAGATCACAAACCTGGCATGGGTGTCACTGGGTTAAGTTGATGGTGCATTCTTTTCTGAGGGGTCTAGTGTAGAGTATCCTCACCTTCTAGCTGATAACCCCCCTCCTCTGTCTCCAAATCAGTATCAGACACATGCATCCCCTTCATGATGCCCTGCCTCTGTTTCCTGTTTTGGAGTTTGGAGGACAGGCTCTCACCATGAGCCCAGGCTGGACTGGAACTCATAATGTAATCCATGCTGATCTTGAACTCAGAGTTTCCCTACCTTAGCTATCTGAGTGCTGGGACTACAGACACACTCTACCACATCTTGGCTTGTCATGGTTTTCTGGGGCTAATAGTTTTCTTTTTTAAAAAGACTTTTCAAGTAAGGCTTGGGAGATAACTCAGTGAGTAAATACTTGCCACATAAGCATGGGACCTGAGTTTGATCCCCATTTTACAAGGGCCAGGTGGAGGCAGAGACAGGTGGATCATACTAAACCAGTATGTCTCCATCTTGGGCTTGAAAGCTAACTTATAATAAAGACAAACTAAGTTCACTTACAATTAAATCTGTTTCTTGAGGATTGATCTATGGCTGTAACCTTAACTACAAACAATTCTTCCCTGCCTATTCCAGGATATGGCAGCCATGCCTTTGTTCCAAAAGGTTATTATGATGACCAGTTGTTATGACCACCTGTTGCTATGACTATCTTATAACCACCTAGCAATCATGTCTTTTCTTCAAAAGGTTGTTATGACCAACTTATTATATTTATGTTCTGCTTCTCTAATCCCACATATTTTGGCCACCAAATCGGCCACTTGAAAACCTTCAACCCTTGAACTATAAAGACCTTGTAATCCTCATGTCCAATGCTAACCAACTGAACCCAGCCTTAGTAAAAGTCAGCCTATGTACACGAATAAAAAAGATTGATCTAATTAATTTGGTGTTGTTAGTTGTTTTACTCTTTCCTCTTTAGGCTTTTTGGGGTACCCACCACCCAGCTCCCAAATAAATCACACATAGACTTAGTCTTAGTTATGAGTGCCCAACCTTAGCTTATCTTGTTTCTTGCCAGCTTTTCTTAACTTAAATTATGCCGTCTATCTTTGGCCTTGGAGCATATCTCTTTCTCTATTCCTGTAAACCTTTTCTCCTTCTTACTCCATAGCTGGCTGTGTAACTGGGTAGTAGAGTAGCTGACCACTGATGTCCTTCTTCCTCTTTCATTCCCAGATCCCTTTTTCTCCCAGATTTTTTCTCATATTTATGCTCTCTGCCTGCCAGTCCCACCTATTTC
Organism: Dicrostonyx torquatus; assembly: GCA_028555095.1. Lineage (NCBI taxonomy): Eukaryota > Metazoa > Chordata > Mammalia > Rodentia > Cricetidae > Dicrostonyx > Dicrostonyx torquatus. The sequence continues at coordinate 13,286,963 of JAQHUG010000014.1, forward strand.
TCTCTCTTGCCTCACTATTGGCTGCTTAGCTCTTTATGAGACCATTAGATGTTTTAGACAGGCACAGTAATACAACTTCACAGAGTTAAAGAAATGCAACATAAATAAAAGTAACACACCTGAAACTAATACGCCCCAACAATTTGGCAATGATGATTTAGGTTGGCGGTCTTTCTCCTGGAATCTGTAAAATTAACAGATCCCTGAGTCTCACTGGCCAGACAGTCTAGCCTACTTGTTAGGTTCTAGGTCAATCAGTGATGGATCTTATCTCACAAGCAGATAAATAAATATGTAATAAAATCTCAACTGTATTGGCAAAGTCTTTACACTCATTCAAGATAGCATCTCTATGGATCCCATCAACTAAGATCTAAGCATCTGCAGGGGGTTTTATTCTCCTCTCACAGACCAGGACATTGGGAGATCATCTATGACGTCAGACTCCGTGACTATCCCACTGTCATCTTCCAGTGTTCGTTTTACTGAAGAACAAGTAGTAGGTTGCTGGGTTGCTGACACTTGTCTTGCTTACCACCTGCCATTCCTCAGATACTGCCACTCTGAGTGGTGTGCAATCTAAAGGAAGCCCCTTTACTTCAGGGTTGTATTCTTTGACTCCGCCTTACAACATAGGGGTCTATGTCAGCTGTTGGAAAGTTTGTGATACCCAATCCAAAGGGAAGGGGGCTTAACTGCTGGGTCAGCCCCTTTACAGATTTCCCAGGGTGTGACCCTGCTAACTACTGCTCTCCTCCTCTGTCCACTGTCATATTTATACAGAGGAGTCCCTTTTCTGGGAAGCCTCAGTTTCTCTGCAAGGTATGATGTGGTGGGCAAGGACTCAAGTTCTGTAGTTCACTCTGGTACTGAACAGTCCTGGTGTCTCCTCCAGGCCCTATTTCCACCTTGCCTCTCCTATTCTTTGCCCAAGGAGACTCATAGTTTTAGACTGTCAGCCAGGTTTTGTTTTTCCCATTGCCTTTGGGTTGTGTCAATGGGATATACTTGTAGGGAATCACATAATAAGACAAATCGCTCAAACAATTTGTTCTGTCATTCTCGGGTTCCTCAGGCAGCAGTTTGGCAGTGCCTTCCCTCCTCTACCTAAAACTCCAGCCTCTGTAGCATATGGCTCATCCAGTGACCGACTACAGGTCTCTCTCTGATTCAGTGCGTGTTCCTCTCTTTGTTCCTGAGGTCTTTAGGGGATATGGCTCCCACTGTTCCTAGCCCTGTGTGCAGTCCTGCCCCTTGCTGATGCTGCTAATCCTGCCCACATCTTAATAAAGAAACACGTCTTCATTAAGCTCGCACAGCTGCCATGTTTCAGTGTGCCAAGCACTCCTTGCCAGGGTCCTATCTGACAAAGGTGAGTGTGCCAATGCCTTTTGCTCACGGATGAGTGAGTCAACTTCTCTAGGCCTCAGTGTTCTTGTAAGTGCGATACAGGAAACGATGGCCACCTCAGAGAGCCGTCAGGGGGACTAAGGAATTTAATCACTGCACAATTTAATGGTGGTATGCAAAAAATCCTTAAAGGGGACTCTCCCCTTAAAATAAAAGAAATGAAATCTCTGAAAACCGATAGCTCCATCTGGGCAAAATGTTCCACAAGTCATTTCCTAAAATGTACTTCCTGTTCCAAGGAAAGGGGATTATTTTGAGGTACTTATTAAACGAAAGTTTTTGGATGTACCCTCAACTAATTGTTAGTGACTGCAGACGAAGGTGTCCACACAGTCCTGTTCTAGTGAGAGGAGTTCACATTCAAGTGTCTTTCTTCCACACTTCGGTATCTCTGCCATTTTCTAATATGATACAGACACAGCTTTCTCATTTCCTAGATATAGAATAATTTCAATACACAAGCAGAGAACTTTCCACCGCAGAAGCAGTAATATTTTTTGAAATAAAGGTCTATCTATAAATCTACACAAACATTTTAATTGCTTATTATTACCCAAAGTGTACACAGTGATCTGCTTGGTGGATAAAGAATTTTAAAGAAGACATTCACTCTTTAGTAGGAAATGCTCAGAGAGCCCAGAAAAAGGTGAAATCACCAAGTACTGTGGGAACTCTTTCCATAGTGTGGCCCATGAAGATCTGCATTAAGAAGGGGGAGACGCTGAAGGAGCGGGAATCAGTACTTCCAAAGTCACCTTGTCAGACACAGATGAGAAATCTATTTTAATAGCTGGCAGTATTGCCACTGCCTTGATGCCTTTTAGAGAGAAGCCAAGGCCCTGAGGGTGTCATCTGCAATAAGACTGGACTGCTCTCAAAGAGAAGTGACAGAATGCAGGATGAGGTGGAGCAGGGGAGGAATGGTACAGGTGATGAATACATACAAAGGGAACGGAAGCCATGACACGAGACGAGAGCCTGATCCTCAAACACACACAGATACACCCATACGGTGATTATACATTGTCCATTTCCTATGATCTAACCACTCTGCTTCCCTTGAACATCAATAAACCCCACTACATACCCCAATTCCTTATCTGTATGTTTTCTCAAAAAGAAAAGGTGAAGCCGGGCGGTGGTGGCGCACACCTTTAAACCCAGCACTTGGGAGGCAGAGGCAGGCGGATCTTTGTGAGTTCGAGGCCAGCCTGGTCTATAAGAACTAGTTCCAGCGTAGGCTCCAAAGCTACAGAGAAACCCTGTCTCAAAAAACCAAAAAAAAAAAAAAAAAGAAAGAAAGAAAGAAAGAAAGAAAGAAAGAAAGAAAGAAAGAAAGAAAAGAAAAGGTGAGGACAATCACCATCTGGGGCAGGGCTCAGCGAAGCAGAGCAGAGAACAGGAGGGAGAACTGAGCTGTGCTGGTTCTTTTGAGATGTCTCTTTGGCTGGACTAAGAGACATCCACAGTAGCCGGGGAAACAGGCATTCTGGGTATGGCTTCCAGGGTGTCTTTGGAGAGATTAACATTTGAAGGAGTGGACTGAGTCAGGAAGGTCCCCACTGCTGGCCCCATGGGAGCAGGCACAGTCCAGCGGTTGAGATACAATAGACAGGCACCCATCTGGGCTCTCAGATCATCGTCCTCGGATGATATTGCATCTGGACCTGTTTCTACGGCTATCAGATTTGACCCAAGCCACTCTTAATGATGCCCCCAAGATCTACAGCTTGCATATGGTACAGGAGGGGACTTCTCAACCTCTACAATTGTGATTCAGTTCCCTCTCATTTGTCTGTCTATCCATCCAGATGATTTTGTGTCTCTAGGAAACCCTGACTGTTACAGAGGGTCAGAAACGGGAGGACAGTAGAAGCAGGAACTCTGAATGCATTTGTCCACAGGAACATGAGGGCTAAGAACTCTGTGAAAGCATAAAGCCTTATGTTTACCACAGGACAGAGGACAGAGATGGATTCCACTTTTATTTTAATCTAAAAGAGCAGGATGACCTCAATTCATATGTGGATTACAATACATCAGGGATCTGATAAAAAAAAAATAGAGATGTACATTAGAGCTTCTAGTGTTGATCTGATGGGCTAGCTTTGTTCTTTCTGGCTTTTTTCTGACCTCTTTAGTTTTGATGATTCTTTCTGGAGCTGTGTTAGAAAGAGAATATTCAGTATCAAATCTATTAAAAGGTTACTCTTCTTTTCCTTGATAAAGAAGAAGCTTTGTTGGACATGGTCCCCAAAGCTGGGAAAATGCAGGCGGTGTCATTAGGTGAACTCACACGGTTACTTTTCGTTTTAGACATTTATTGTCCGGCTTTTATGGACTTCCACATCTAAGCTGACACATTAAATGGTGGTACATCTTATCCCACAATGCCACATTGTGAAATGATGTGAGAGTCAAAGTTACAGCTTAAGTTTTAATTTCTATCTATGCCTTAGGGATCCATGAAGCAAAAGGCGTCTGATCTGCAAGCCCTTTGCCCGAGGACAGACAATCTTGAAATACTGGAGGATATTGCTTATGGGAGATAACAAACCACATGTTTTTCATCCCACTAAACAAGTTTTTTTTTTTTTTGGCCTATCTGTACCTGCTTGGTTACAGGTGGGCAGGAGGCTCATAGGCAAGAAATATGTTGGGATGTTATGCTTGCCCTGATTGGATGTAGGCTGAAGATATGTCAGGATGTATGCTTGCCCCTGATTGGAACTGATGGGACATTCTTAAGCTCTAAACCTTGATTCAGGCCATCTTCTGGAAACCTGAAGATGGACCTTGCCAGAGCCCATCCATCTGACCAGTATTTACTTAAAGCTTGCTTTGAATTTGGCTTTGAACTGTGGTAGTGGTCTTAATTCTCAATCACTGGGATTAAGAATGACCTACAAAATACTATTTTGCTTTTGTTAAGATAAAAGGCAAGTGTTCACCATGTACATATATCATATATATCAATTTCTGCCCACCAGACACATACACACAAACACATATCCGTACATATTGTGTAATTTTTTTGCTGTGAGAATTAGCATATTTTATAGTAATCTCCAATTCTATGTAGCTTGTATTGATCAGTTCTGAGATCGTAAGCCTCTTTGAGGAACTTATTGTGGAACTTGAGATGTTTGCCCAATGCTTGTAGTTTCGTACATTCCTCTATGTTCAGAAAAGCCATGTACAGCACTGCTGTTCTTTGCACTTACCAACCAATGGCCATATTCTTTTAGATCTTCTCCACCAGGCATGTTGCTATTAGAAGAGATGTCTGAGAGATCAAGAGCACTTGCAGAGAACCTGGTTTGGTTCAGAGCACCCACATGGTGGCTGGCAACTATTTGTAACCCCAGTTCTAGGGACCCAATGCCCCCTCCTGGCCCCCAATAGCACTAGACACACAAATGGTACACGTAAATACTTGTAGGCAAAACAACCATACACATAAAGCAAAAATAAAGTGAAAGAAAGAAGAGTTCATGTCACAAGACCTTCCACAATCACACTCATATTTTTTAACATGCACATAATTAAATACAAATTATTTTATTTAACTGACAGAAATTTATCATTATTTCTCCAACATAACAAAATTCTTTAATGATCAAAGTAATTTTGACTGTCATTTATCATGTCCTTATGGTTTTTATTATTCTATTTTAAATAAATAATAAGTAAATTTATTATTCTATTTTTAAAAAAGTGGGTGTCCTGAGCAGGGCAGTGGCAGATGAGAGACAGACAGATAAGCAATGCAGAAAGAGTTTGGGTATAGAGTTTATTTAGTGGGTTATGGAACGGGGGGGGGAGAAGAGTGTGGGTGGGGAGAAAGAGGCAGCAGGGACAGGAAGAGAGAAAGTAGGCTGGAGGAGGTGAAAGATCCTTGCTTTGGCAGAAGGGGGAGTGGGTGGGACTTGTCTCTTAAAGGGACAAGGCACCCAAATGGCAGGGCAAGCCAGCAGCAGATCATAACAGCGTTATTACATAAAAAGCAAGTAATCCATTTATTAGTCACCACCTTTCCCACAACCTCTCCTCTAAAGGATTCTAAAGTAAATAAAAAGATAAAACAAGGATATGTATGGAGCAACCTTCATGTGACAGCTAAATTTATGTGTCAAATTGTCTGAGCTCCAACACTATTCTTGATATTTCTGTAAAGATGCATTTTCTAAGAGATTTGAGTTAGTGAACTTTGAGTAGCTTGACTACTATACACAATGGGGCAGAACTTCATTTAATCAGTTGAAGATTTTAGAAAAATAGACTCTATGTCTTCCCTGAAACCCATAGCCTATCAAACCACACTTAAACATACACCCCACTCTGCCATGACAACCCATTCATGCAGTAAACATCCATGTATACACTTCCTCTTGGCTATGTTCCTCTAGACTAGTGTATCACTACAAAAATTTTTAGATTCCGGGAATAACAACTGTCTTTGCTAGAGTTTTTATTTCTGTGAAGAGACACCATGATCACGGCAACTCTTTAAAAAGACATTTCACTGGGGCTGGCTTACAGTTTAGAGGTTTAGCCCGTTGTCATCATGGGAGGAAGCATTGCTACATGCAGGTAGACATGGTGCTGGAGAGTAGCTGAGAGTTCTACTTCCTGTCACCTAGGCACCAGGCAGAGAGGAGAGTGCTTTGGGTACTTTTTCAGCCAGCAGCATTTAAGATACCAGCCCACTTGGGTGTGGTCTTTTATAGTGTAAAAGCAGCTGTAAAGCATGCACTCTCTCTCTCTCTCTCTCTCTCTCTCTCTCTCTCTCTCTCTCTCTCTCTCTCTTTCTCTCTTCCAGCTGCTAGACTCTGTTCTTGTTCCTGTTCATGTTGTCTAGGACAGTGATCTGTAAGTTTTCCCTAAATAAATAAGACTTTATTATTCATAATTCTAAACTAGCATGAGATTATTTTGTGACTTCCACCTTCAGGAGAGACTAGGTGGGTTTTGAGTTTTTGTAATGTAAAAGCCCACTCCCAGTGATGCACTTCCTCCAACAAGGTCACACTTCCTAAAAGTGCCATGCCCTGGTGACCAAGCTTTCAAAATGAGCCTATGGAGGCCATTCCTTTTCAAACCACCACAACAGCCTGAACGAAAACTCTTGGGGAAGAAGCTGGGATGTGGCACAGTGATCGGCCATGTGCTTCATGTACACAAGATGCATAGATTCAGGGGCAGAGCAGGACTTTTCACCAGTAATTCCCATTTATTGTCACATATCTTTCTTCAGTATCCTCATGTATGTCTGCGTATCGTGCCTATAACAGGTGCTGTAGAGGCCAGAAGATGGCATCAGAACCCTCTAAATTAGAATTACAGACAGTTGTGAACCTCATGTGGATCCTCTGGGTCCTCTGGAAAAGCAACCAGAGCTCTTAACTGCTGAGCAATCTCTCCAGCCCTCTGGGGGCTGATTTTTAAAGAACTTCAAGTAATTCCAATTTCAGCTCAGTCTACGAAAGCAAAGGTCAAGCCTTTAGCACATGCAATGGAGAGTTCTCACGCAACCAATATTTTTTGAAGGATGAGAATGTGACTTAATTGGGAGAGTGTTTACCTAGTATGCAGGAAGCCTGTGCTGGAATTCCAGCACTAAATACATTGGGCATGATGCAGCCTGGCCTGTATTCTTAGCACTTGGAGGGTAGAAAGGTTGAGAGATCAGTTCCAGGTCATCCTCGGTTATAGCTACATAATGAATTCAAGACCAGATTGGAATACACAGGACCTTTTTTAAAAAAATAAAATAAGATATGCTATTTATGGAAAACTCCCAATTACTACCTTTCTACTGAACCCCCATTATCTTTTTAAATTGATTTTATTGAGCTATGCATTTTTCTCTGCTCCCTTCCCTTTTTCTCCCCTCCCCTTCAACCCTCTCCCATGGTCTCCATGTACCAAATTTACTCAAGAGATTTTGTTTTTTTCTACTTCCCATGTAGATTAGATTCATGTATTGTTGACTGAGGTTTCTGTCCCACCTGGTCTCACAGCCCCAAAGAAAACACACAGAGGTCTACATTAATCATAAACTGGTTGGCCTATTAGCTCCGGCTTCTTATTAACTCTTAAAACTTACATTAGCCCATAATTCTTGTCTGTGTTAGCCATGTGGCTTGGTACCTTTATTGGTGAGGCATTCCCATCATGCTTCCTCTGTCTCTGGGTGACAACTGAAGACTGACTCTTTCCTCTTCCCAGAATTTGTTCTCGTCACCCTGCTCCTACTGCTTTCCTGGTCGCCCCACCTATTCTTCCTGCCTGGCTACTGGCCAATCAGTGTTTTATTAAAATACAAATGACAGGGTACAGACCATTGTCCCACATCACCCCCCTCTGCCCTTGTTTTTGAAAACAAGAACTGTGAATCGAATCTCCTTTGATTAGCTTTTTTCCTGACAATTATCCATAACAACTTGTAACCAACATTCTAAACAAAGGCAAACACCCATAATCCATTTTTGGGGGGAAAGGTGGGCATAGTTTTGAAGGCTATTTTCTGCTGATTGGAGACAGGGACCTAAAGAAAATTTTGAATTATGGTCAAGTCCTGAATGGAATATTCTGTGAGGCTTGATTTTAGTCCGAGGGTGACTTGTGCTAAGAGTCCACTCAAAGCAGTTGCCTTCCTTTGGACGCAGAGTCATGAGGTGAGGTGGGTTTATGCAATTTCACACAAAGTGCTTTCAGTGTCACTTGTGGGGAGACTTACTATGAATAACTGTGAGCAGTACTAGGAGAGGGAGGACTCTGATGGTAAGTGTTGGAGGTTAGAGGAAAGTATGAGAGCAGAACATAGGTGGATGGAGTCAGAGAAGTCCCCAAGACTAGACAGAGGGCCTTGAGGATCAGGGCAAAGAAAGGATTTTGATCTGGACCAGATAGAAAGAAAATAGCATTTTGAGTAGAATCTTTATATATTATATAAATTATCTTGAGCTTCCATTCTGAAGGTGTGTGTGTGTGTGTGTGTGTGTGTGTGTGTGTATGTCTATGTGTGCACACATGTGTTTAGTCTGTTTCTTTCCTGTCTTGTTTTATTGTGTTTGGGTGATTCTGGGAATTAAACTCAAGGTCTCATGCATGCTAGGTGTGGTGGTTTGAAGGAAAATGAACCCCAAAAAGAGTGGCACTAGGAAGT
>JAQHUG010000014.1:13318288-13337115 GCA_028555095.1 Dicrostonyx torquatus
CTTGCTCCCTCTTCATCATTGAACAATAACGCAGGGATGTAGGATGAGAGAGTTTCCACTATGTCTGGCCCCTGGCTTCCTCTTTTCAGGCTCTTCGGGAACTAAGATAATAACTACATGTTTTACCTCACTTTGGCCCTTCCATTTTGGAAGTTGTGATCCAACTGAAATGTTACAGTATTTTATAGTATTTAGAGTAATTTATAGCAGCCAAACATCCAAATGTTTTCTAGAAAAGAACACAATTTACCAAGCGACACTAACCAACAAATGGAGACTACTTTGCTTTCAAATGTCGACGGATTAAAGCTGGAGGAGTTGGGCAGGGCTGTCTGCATTCTTTTAAATTTTCTTTATTTTGTTCCAGTGCTGGTGGGAGTAAACCCAAGAACACAGTGCTACCCACAAAGTGCATGAGATGCTGGACTAACAGAATGAGGAGAGTGGAGAGCAGGTCACATAAGGTACTGCTTAAGAGTAATTTTAAAATCAGGGGCAGCATCCCAGGGCCCATCCCAGAGTAAGAGGAAATAAGGGCTGTGAGTGAGATAAAGAAATATTTTTCAAAGCTACCTGGAAATTTGACTGGGATTTATGCAAATTTAAAACTCTCTGTGCTTACTTTATGAGTTTTAAAAGACAGTTTATTATTTCTTTTGGGTTTGTTTCTTTCCCTTAATTTCTGTTAAATTTGAAATTAATTTAAAATTAAGATAAGTTTAAGAAAAATTCTTTCAGATAGATTTTGGAGTGACAGTGAATGACAGTTTGAAGGGCTGCTGGTTATCTCATGGGACAATGGTATACAGGAGAACAATGGAAACATGTTCCCATGTGAGCTTTGTGTTGTCAGAGTGAGAGAGCCCGGGCCTGCACAGCTCATGCTGTAGCTTATGGCACGCTTCCTAAACTAGGGTTTCCAGAAAACGTCTTCTGACTTAATGCGATGACTTCACCTCTTTGTGAGTGCAAAACCAGGAAATGGGTGTGGAGAAGCTTATTAGTTTGACCAACTAAAGAAAACACCTAGTTCTCAAAGTATTGTTCCAAACAAAAGAGAAAGAAACTTTAAGTGGAGAGTTCATAAATGTCCATTTCAGGGAATACTCACCTGTAGCAGTAGAGACATCCCTGAGTGCTGCCGAAGCTTCTTCAGCTCCTTCAGCCAATAGCCTTTAAGATACCAGCCCACTTGGGCGTGGTCTATTTGACTTGAAAAAGCAGCAGTAGCCGTGAGCTCCCTCTCTTGCTTCGGAATTCGCTTCCCCTACCAGACTCTTCCTGGTTGTGCAGAGGGCTGTTGTCTAGGCCGGTGATCTGTATGTTTTTCCCTTTAAATAAATAACCCATTTATTAATCATAATTCCAAACTGGCGTGGGATTGTTTTGTGACTTACTCCTTTACCTGAGTATGCTCAGTTTGAGTTCATAATCACATGCCACACAGAGGCTGATGCCACTGGCAGAGTGTTCAGCATGACAGTGAGCGACACATACTTATGAAGCCAAAGAAGAATGTCAGAGTGGCTTCTTTGGTGGCTTTAGCTTGTTTCCCACAGTCTCCCTGAAGCTCAAACAAACATAACCAATAACAAAACAATCTGATTCCATAGTAATCGTCCCTCAAAGGGGGCAGGCTTCCTCTTAGTTGTAGAAGTATACCCCTAGTGTAGGAGTGTGCCCTAGTGTCAGAGTGTGCCCAGCTAATGGCTAAAAGGTCTACTTGTGACTTGCCAAATATAAAGTGAAGCATCGGTTCATTCACTCATCAATTTTTAAGGAACAAAAAAAGACATTAAAACAAGTTGAAAAAATGAAAAACATAAAGCTTATTAGGAATAGTGGAATAAACTTAATAGATGTACACCAGTGAATATTCTATAAGCCAATGCAATCTAATATTTTAGAGTCAAATTTTTTCTAAAAGGTACCAATCAATTTTGATTCTATCAGATAAAATTTATACGGAGAAGAATCATCTATTTTTACAGGACTACAATTGTGTGCATTGTCGTCAGTTTTCTCTGCTGTCCCTTTCGAGTCTAAGCAGCTAGCTAAAGGACAATGGAGTCTATTAAAGCTGCACAGACAGCAGAATCTATTAAAATGGTATAGTGTTACAGGAAGTTATCGCTCACCCGGTAGATGAAGCCTTCAAAGAATGTGACATGCAGACTTTCTTATCTCATGCTCCCAATCCCTTTAAGTAGACTTTTTAATAGTATATGTATATGAGTCTATGTGTGTGACTCTTTGTGTGTGTGTGTGTGTGTGTGTGTGTGTATGAGACTGTGTGTGAGTCTATGTGTATATGAGAGTCTGGGTGTGTGTTTCTGTGTGTAAGTATGTATTCATGAGTGCTGATACCCTGGAAGCCAGAGGCATCACACAATGACCACGGAACTGGTTATGAGTGGCTGTGAGCTGTGCGTACTGCAAGCCAAACTTAGGCCTCCATGCCATCTGTCCAGCCCCTCATGGCCTGTCTTTATTGTTTCCCTCTCTTGTCCATCAGAACCCCCATTTTTAACTTAAAAATTCTTGAGGACCGCATAGACTAGCCCAGATTCTCTCTCTGCAGTATCTTCTCAAAATACCCTGTGTTCTTCATTGCTCTCATCCTACAGTTTTGAAAATTTTGAGATTTTGTTTAGACAGCATAGGGCTGTCCACCTAGACACTCTGCGTTATTCATAACTATGTCCTTCAGGTCTAGAAAATGTGTGGTGCATTGTAGAGTCAATGGATATTTGACTGACTATAGAAACTCCTTCAGCTCCTCACTTTGTGCTAAGCCAAGAAGAGTATTACCAGAAGGAGTATGCTATATGATTTTTAAAAAATTAAAACAAAACTATCTTGGCTTAAATCCTAATTGCACCGTTGATTAACTATTGGGAAAGCATACACAGATAGGAAATGAGGTCCTCTGAAGAATCAGCGCGTGTGTTAAAGACATCACAGAGTGCTTGAGGAGGCGAACTTGAACACCCTGCTCATGAAGAGTATTGTAGATCAACAGCAAAAAGAGCTGCAGCAACCTTTAGTGTCACACCCTCTTCCTAATTTCTCAGATCTTATTTGTGTGTGTATGTCTCCCCACTTCTGTTTCTCTCCCTCCCTCCCTTTCTTCCTCTCTCTATCTCTGTGTATGTGTGTGTCTCTCTGTGTCTCTCTGTCTCTCTCTGTCTCTGTGTATGTGTGTGTCTGTCTCTCTGTGTCTATCTCCCTCCCTCTTTTCCTCCCTCCCCCACTCTGTCTCTGTGGGGGTGTGTATCTCTCTCTCCCTCCCTCTCACTCCCTCTGTCTTTCCCTCCTTCTTGCTTTCTGTCTCTGTGTGCATGTGTGTCGGTCTCTTTGTGTATGTGTGTATGTGTGCACACGTGTATACCAGATGCATATACCTCTGTAGTTAGAGGCTGTTGTGAGCTACATTTGATATGGATGCTGGCATTCAAGTCCCCTGGAAGAGCAACAACAAATGCTTTTAACCTCTGAGTCACTTTCCTAGTCCTAATCTTCAACCCCTTTAATAGCCATTACTATCAGTCTGTAAATCTCACTTACCCTTCTGATGAGTTTCAGATAAAATTTGCACAAGAGCAACTCCAGTCTCCCTCAGCTCCAAAGCTGAAAATACTGTAGACAGCCTCTGAAATCTGGGAAGGGATTTCCCAATCCGCTCCTTCAGGGTATTCCTTTGTTTGTTTGTTTGTTTTCTGAGACAGGGATTCTCTGAGAAACAGCCCTGGCTATCCTGGAACTCACTCTGTAGACTAGGCTGACCAGGGTATTTCTTAAATGCATTGACTCGTGTCTTCCCTCCGTTCTGTAATTATAAAAGTCCACATCCTGAGACCTGACTGATAACTCAGGGTAACTTGAATCGGTGTCCCCTGGGTCATGACCTTTCAGATCACTCGTATTTGGCTCAGAATAAACCATTTTCTTATTTCCTTAAAGCACAGTTGTTATTTTTTACCTTAACAAAATGAACAGAACCACAGAAGGAGCTCAGGAGTCTAGCGGCAGAGCGCCTGCTCAGCTTTTTGGCTCCACGGTTCAACCTAGAACACCAATAATAAAAAAACAAGAGGTAGACTAAAGAAAAATAAGAGGGATATTTTATGTAAACCTCCTTGTTAAAGATAAGGGAAGGGATTTCCCTGCAGGCCTTTTGCTTAGTAAACTTTTGAGGGTAAGAACTTCCCCTTTTTTGAAATGAATGCAAATCCTTTTGGAAACTAGATAAGCCTTTGTCAGCAGTCAGGCCCAGGAATGCCTGTCTCTAGGCTCCTGAGAGCCAACAACCTGAAGCAGGAGGTCTATCTGGAAGATTCTGTTGGAAGATCTAGACACAGCTTTGGTCAGCATCTTGCACAAAGAGTCAAAACTACCTCATATAAAGATGAGAAACGTTCACCTTTGAATACAGCCAGTAGACGATCCTTATATTACATGAAGTGAGGGTGAACCCTGTGCGTGACAGGTATTGCTGCTAAGTCCTTTTACTTGAAGACTACAATCATTCATCTTGAAAACCTGTGTGTAATGGGCTTTATCTGCTTGGTTATATAAAGGGATAAGATTTCTTTCTCTTTGCATGCGCTTGGTACGTTGCCTACAAACAGGGTCACATTCTGACTTAGTGGTTATCTAAAAATAAAACTATTTTCTTCCCCTCCTATCTGGAGGAGAGGTTTTTCTGTTGACAGGCAATTTTGTTTTTAGTTTTCCTAGCAGTGGGTAACTTTGGGCAAGTTACATTTAACAGGGAAACTAAGCATCATTGGCTTTGTCTATAAAATAAGGCGCCTAATAATACTATTCATAAACTCACTGTGAAAATTTTCCAAGCTAACAAATCAAAGGACCTAAAACAATGCATAATTTGTGTGAAGAACTCAGTAAGCACTGCTATTAAAATCACACAAAAAAGATGATCACAATTTCTAGTTCTGATGCTCTATTGGGTAGTAATTTCCTTAGAGACAAAATGTTCCATCTCTGAGGCAATCTCGTTGAAATTTAAGATATTCTTCTAAATGTAAGTGAAACATTCAGTCCTTCAAGGAACTCCTTAAGACTCAGGAAGTAAGCAGCTCAGAAGTTTCAGGAACTCCCTGAAATTGACCACATGTACTAGGTCCCACCCTCCCTAAGCTTATATAAGCAATGAGGTCTGCAAGAGACATTCTCAGACAAGCTGAGCTGCATGGAAGGTGCTCAGACCAAGGGAGCAGCCTGAAAAATACTCAAGCCTATTGAGCTGCCTGCAAGTCATGCAGCGAGGTTCAGGGTTCCAGATTTCATGAGTCATCCCCTATGCTCATGTGAACTCTTCATGATGCGGCTTCCTGAGGCATCTCTGCTCCAGTAACACCTTCCCCATGCTCCCATATGTGATCTTAATAAGCTCATGAGTCTACCAAGAAGGACTATGATAGTATCCTTACTTTAGCATGTCCTTGATTTCCTATCTGGGGTGAGCCCACGCCTCCTATATGTGATCTTAAAAAAACCCATGGGTTCACCAAGAAGGACTTTGATAGTATCCTTTGGAGCATCCTTGGTTTCCTATCTGGGGTCACTAGATGTTTATTCACATGTCCCCAGAAATAGTGTCACAAAATATTCTTACAGAGAAAAATATACCTATACTACCAAAAATAGTATCCTGGGCACTGAAGAGATGGCTCTGCAGTTATGGGACTTGTTTTTCTCGCAGGAGACCTGGGCTCAATTTCTAGCAGCTCTATGGAAGCTCACAGGTGCCTGTAGCTTCAGTTCTAAAAGATCCAGCACCCTCTTCTAATTTCTGAGGGTACCAAACACACACATGGTGCTTAGACACATACACACAGACAAAGACCACAGACACATAAAGTTAAAAAAATATTAAGTATTCCAGCCCCTTCAAAGCTGTAGATGGCTGTGTAGGCTTTGATAAGTTAGCAGTCCAGTTCCACTAATACTGAGCTTTGTTGCATAGTAGCTGTCTATACTATGGTTGTGGGAATTCCAAGCACATCTTTGCATAGACTATAGCTTAACATTTATTTATAGGTTTTTTTTTAATGCAAGGACATTTTCTATTTTCATTTGTCATTTCAAACTCATCTAATAATTCAAAATGTTCCTTGGTTCCCAGGTCCTCCTCCTGGTTGTACATGAAATCTACATTTATCCATTTTTGTTTCCGTGTTTCTTCAGAGTCCTCGCCTTGTGGGGTTTTTTCTTCTGGGGCAGAGAGTAGCAATTCTCATTCCATTATGGCTATTTTAATATCTCCTCAAACTGATTAATTTATTAAATAGAAGGCAAGGCACACAGTTTTACTACTAATAAATTAATAATTTTATAATAAATTATGGGTTTTGGATTATATGATAAATTCTCAAGCAGTAAAGTATACTAGCTGCAAACGTTTGCAATAAAGCTGGTACCAACATGGAGACTGTTTCAGAAGTCGCAGGTCATTGCTGGGCTGAGTTCAATTAACTGGAGGGAAACCCTGCACAAACAGCTGGAATAGGGCCACCATAAAAGGGCTGGAATGGGATCACATTTAAGAGCCTATTATGTCTTGATGAAGACTCCCCTGGATATTCCTTTTTAATGGAATTTGAGGGATTAAAAATGGCTTCACAAATCACTTTTTAATCTGGTGAAGGAAGCAGAGAATGAAAAGCACCAGGCTGTCATCTTCAAGTGCAAGGCAAGTTGTAAATAAAGAAAACAAATTAGAGGCTGGTTCACACCTCATCAGCTACCTAACAACCTGGTACCAGTTAATTACACACCTTTAAAAGGCATGTACAAGAGAAATTATTCAGAAATCAGTTTCTCTAAAAGGGAGGGGAGCCGATAAGGGGGGATGCCAGCAGAGGTAGCATTTAACCCCTTAGGTGTTGTGATCAACTGAGAAGACCGGAAAGTATTTTCTCAGGACTGATTAGTTTAGAAAGTGCCATCGATTAGTCCTCTGGCCTCGGGGGGTGTCTGCACCAATGATCCACTCCAGGCAGATAATTATTTGTTGAGGTCATCCTGGGAGGTAGAATCTCCAATAGTGTTTAGTGACCCATTCTAGTGTTCTCAGCGCGTGGCTCACATTCACTGGTTGAGCTAATAGGTAGAGCCTGACCCTCAGCCATTTCCATGACAAAGCTGAGCACATTGCTGTGGGAGGTGTGAACAGCCTCCTTGTGTGTGTTTGTAGTCGCTGTTATGTGATCTGCAATATACCTGCTTCCGCTTGCATTAACTTTGGGGTAAATAACAAACTGTTGGAAATCATACATATTAAACAGCAAATGAATTTGAAACTGTCAATAACTGTTGTGTTATCTTGTCTATGTACATGATTTCAATGATATTTTGTTAGGAACCAAATATTTGTATCTGCCCCAAACTTTATATGCTGAAATCCCAAACCCATTTTCTGTGAGAGTGTGAGGAAGTGGTGGGACTTTGAGGGGGTCCTGGGGGCAGAGCCCTTAGGAAAGAGAGTGGTGCCCTCATAAAACAGACTTCAGTGGACAGATGGCTCAGCTCGCAAAGGACCCAAGTTCTGTTCCCTGAACCCACATTAGAGGACCCAGTTCCAGGGAAATCTGAGACCTCTGACTTCCACGTGAACCCAGGCACATGCACATACATGCCCTCAACACTTACACACATACAAACAATTTTAACAATCTTAAGTTTAAAAAGACCGGTGGGAATTCCTCTGGTGAGAATACAGAAGGGACCACCTGTTGGCCAGGAGTCGGGAAAATAGGTGAGAAGGTGCGCCCGGTTCACACAGCATATGGGATTTTGGCTATGTCACCTTGAACAGGGTAAGGTGGATGTGTGTATTAGTTTACCCATCTTGTTTCTGTGGGATAGTTTTGAATATATGATAGCCCTTAAAGTATAGATTTTAAATCCTGAAAGCTTTGTGAAAATGTTCTCTAAGGTATCAGTCTGCACGTTGGTTTGGACTCCCTAGGCAAGCTGCAGTCAGTCATTTTCTCAGTGCTATAGATTACCCCTGATTAGCCCAGGGTAGTCATTACCTGCCTCACTGGTTGCTTGGAAGCATGACTGGCAGAAATAATCTTAGTGCCCTAAACCAGAGGTAGTGGAGATTAAGATGAAAGTTCTAAAAACATTATGTTGTACACCTACCAAAGCTCTGCCGCAAAAAAAAGGAAGCCTATGTAGTTTGAAAGTAGTTAACTCCACAATAATATATTAATTGATTAACTACACAAATTACGTTTGAATTATTAATTCTATTTGAGTTATATTTGCTGACAAGCTGTAGTGGTTTGAATAAGAATGACCCCATAGTGTCATATTTGAATGCTTAGTCACCAGGGAGTGGAACTGCTTGGCAGGATTAGAAGGATTAGGAAGTGTGATGTCCTTGGAGGAAGTGTGTTACTGCAGGTAGGCATTGAGGTTTCAAAAGTCCATGCCAGGCCCAGACTCTCTCTGCCTACAGAGCAGGATGTAGCTCTCCACTACTTTTCCAGCGCCATGCCTACCATTCCTACCATGTTCCCTGCCATGATAATAATGAACTAAACCTCTAAAAGTGTAAACAAGTCCCAATCAAATGCTTTCTTTTGTAAGAGTTGCCTTGGTCGTGGTGTATCTTCACAACAATAGCCCAGTGACTAAGATATAAGTGGTTATTTGTTTACTATGCTGATGTGAGAGTCCCCTCTGTCTGCTGTGAATACTATTGGTTAATAAAGAAACTGTCTTGAGCCTGTGATAGGGTAGAGCAGAGCTAGGCAGGGAAAAACTAAACTGAATGCTGGGAGAAAGGAGGCAGAGTCAGAGAGAAGCCATGGAGGAGCCACGGGAGACAGACACATTGATACCTTGCCGTTAGGCCACAAGCCTTGTGGTAAAATATAAAATAATGGAGATGGGTTAATTCTAGATGTAAGAGCGAGCTAGCAATATAATTAAGTAACTGGCCAAGCAGTGATTTAAATAATATAGTTTCTGTGTGGTTATTTCAGGTCTGAGTTAGCTGGTTGGCAGGGAAACAAACAAGCAGCCTCCTTACAAAACTATGCATTAATGTGTTTAGCATTAATTTACCCCCTAGTAGCGACTGTTTAGTGGATACTTAATCAAGAGATACTAGTCAATTCTAAAGAAATATGTATTAGTAGTGACACACACTTGCAATCTCAACTATTTGGAAGGCTAAGGCAAGAATATGACCTGAGCCTAGAAGCTTGAGGCCAACTGGGCAATATAGCAAGACCCAGGTCCCACCTCAAAAATATTTTTGTATCTTCTTCAATGTCTTTCATCAAGGCTTTATAATTTTAATTGCAGGGATCTTTCACCTCTTTATTTATATGTATTCATAATTACTATATTTATAACCATTGCAATGAGACTGATTTCTTGATTTATTTTTTAGATACTATGCTATCGACATATAGCAATGCTACTGAATAAAGACTAAAACAAAAAGTAAAATAATATTTAAGTACACACCCGCACACTCACTGCCTCACCTCTTAAAATTTATATATGTGTATGTGTGTATGTATAATCTCATGTTATATTGAATATATTATTTAATTTTAATATATGATATAATATTTAAGTTTATATGATATTACATAAAGTATATATTATAAGATATATGTTATAATATGCATATGGATGTTTGCTCTGCACATATGTCTATGCTACATAAATGCAATACCCACAGAGGTCAGAAAAGGACATTGGATTCTCCGAACCTGGAGGTACAGACAGTTGTGAGGCATCCTGTATGTGATGGGAATCAAACCCTGGCTCTCTGTAAGTACAGCCAGTGTTCTTAACCCCTGAACCATCTCTCTAGCGAAAATTCATACAAAATCCATTTGCTGATTCATAAGTGAAGAGACCGATCGAACATGCATTGGTCAAATGAAGATTCTGTTCCACATTTCCTTCCTCTGTTGATGAGCTGCCTTTGTGCACTGAAAACAAGATTTCATACATACAATAAGGTGATCTAGCATAATAGCTGGAAAGATACTGTATCAAGTTAGAAACATTGGTTTCTCTTATGGATATAATTAATTCTACCACTATATTTTGTATGTTATAAAATTAGCATAAAGAAGAAAGATAAAAATCTAGGGTAGAAAACTTCTACATTCTCAGCTCTCTGCACATATACATACATACCTACATATGTGTGTGAGTGTGTGCATGTAGGTATGTATGTGTGTATAGTGATTATATAGGTATGCGTGCTTGTATAAGTATGTATACATAGACTTATTTTTTAATGAGTCATTTATATATACTATTTTGTTTGTTTGTTTTTTTTTTTTTTAAAAAAAAAGCCCTGTACTTTTGGGACACTTAGGATACCCTCAAGCTTTCTGCTGTAGCAATTATGGAAGTGAACATCTGCTTCATCACAAATGTGAGCTCACTCACCAGATGTCTAAAGGAAAGCCTGCTGGGTTAAAGGGTACGTGTATTTAAATTGAACAAGGCTGTGCCTGTTGTAAGGAGAAGCGGGCCGCGTCCTGCTGCCCAGCTAGCTTAACCTCCAAAATAACCACATGGAAATTGTATTAATTAAATTACTGCCTAGCCCATTAGCTCTAGCCTCTTATTGGCTAACTCTCACATCTTGATTAACCCATTTCTATTAAATCTGTGTATCACCACGTGATTGTGGCTTACCGGCAAGATTCTACCTATGTCCATCTCAGGCAGGAGATTCATGGTGTCTGCCACAGTGCCCTTTGTCCCAGCATTCTGTTCTGTCTACTCTGCCCTAATTTCTGCCCTATCAAAGAGCCAAGGCAGTTTCTTTAATAACCAATGAAAGCAACACATAGACAGAAGGACCTCCTACACCATGTGCCGGCCTCTGGCTTGTGTTGGACACATAAGAAAAGAAACATACTCTTGTTTGTTTGTTTTCTAAATTCAGGCATCTGAAGCTATCAGAGATTAAACCATTATCGGCTTGCCTTGGGGGCACTGAAGTTCTTTCTGGTCTGCCGTCTTTCTGGCACTTGTATCTCAGTCCTAATTCCTGCACCTGTCACTTTGGACCAGTCAACCTCTGAGACTTTGTTTTGTAATCTCTAATTAGTCAAATGACACACATTTTAAAACCTGTGCACTTCCAAGTCTCTCTCGTCTGCCATGATCTCCACTGTTAAAAGATAATGTTAGGGGAGGAAATGAGACATAGCTTACTTGACTTTCTCCTAGAAGGAAAAAAAGGTCAGTTTTCAGCATATTTTATATTCCAAATATATAATTTATATAAAGGAATGGGCTTCTTTCTTTCTTTTTTTCTTTTATTGTTTTTTGAGACAGGGTTTCTTTGTGTACCCTGACTGTTGTCCTGAAACTTGCTCTGTAGACCAGGCTCTGGCCTTGAACTCACAGAGATCTGCCTGCCTCTGTCTCCTGAGTGTTGGCATTAAAGGCATATGCCACCACTGTCCAACTAGGAATGGATTTCTTCATAAAAGATTTTGTGCGTGTGTGTGTGTGTCTGTGTGTGCACGTGCGTGAGCATGCATGCACAAACGCAACCATGGAAGTCAGAAGAGGGAATCAACTGTCTTGGGATGAGTTACAGACAGTTCTGAGTTGCCCACATAAGTGTTGAAAACTGAACTAGTCTTCTGCAAGAGCAGCTCGTACTATTAACCACTGAGCCACCTTCGAGCTTCAAGAATGGAATTGGTAACAGAGAAATCCTGTCTCAAAAACCAGAAAAACAAAATAGAATAATAAAGAAAATGAAAATGAGACAAAACAAAACAAAATCAATAAGCATGTAGTACATGCCTGGAAAGTGGAGGGAAGAGGATCAGTGATTCAAAAGCAGCTTTGGCTCCTTATCCAGTTTGAGGCCAGCTTGAGGCAGGAGATCCTGTCTCAAGATAGATAGATAGATAGATAGATAGATAGATAGTAGATAGATAGATAGATAGATAGTAGATAGAGAGGTGGTAGAGAAGATGGATGATAGATGAATGATAAATAAATAGAAA
The DNA here is from genome assembly GCA_028555095.1 of Dicrostonyx torquatus. NCBI lineage: Eukaryota > Metazoa > Chordata > Mammalia > Rodentia > Cricetidae > Dicrostonyx > Dicrostonyx torquatus. The sequence continues at coordinate 13,330,333 of JAQHUG010000014.1, forward strand.
GATAGATAATAGAGAAGATGATGATAGATGAATAATAGATAGATAATAGAGAAGATGGATGATAGATGAATGATACGTAGATAGATAGATAGATAGATAGATAGATAGATAGATAGATAGATAGATATAGAGATAGATAGATAGATAGGAGGAAAAGATACCCAACTTTGCCCTTACTGTAAATACTCCATATTATATAAAGCAGTTGCTTTTCAGTCTATCCTTTGTCCTGAGAGACTCCATTCTGACATTGCATTTGAGTGGGTGCATTAAAGGCATCCTGAAAAATAAAGGCAGGCTGATAAACAGCTCAATCCCTAAAAGTAGAAAGTCAGTCACTTTATAAACTTATCGAAGTAAATTGAGACTATATAGAAGGACATGGATGTATTAAAATAAAATTAGGAAAACCTGGCCTCAGAACTTACTAGACACGTCAGACTAAGGGAAGACTGCATCTCTCTTTCTCCTATCTGGACCCCATAAAGCAGAGAACACGTAACTCTGTGGTAGTGACAGGGCCACCGATTTATCATCTGACCACGTGGTTGTTTATCAAGGAACTGACATGCTGAGATTTTTCTCAATAGCCCAGGGGCTTCAGTTCAGTTTGGTCCCTGCTGTTGACACAGCCTGTTTCATTTGCCAACCATCATCTGCCTGCCTGTCCATCATGAATCCACATGTTATTCATTTGTCTCTACAGCCTCCATCCTACCTGGTTTCTCCAGCTCAACTCTGACCCTGCAGCCTACTCCACAGCAGAAGCAGCAGTCACCAACAGACCTCCACTTTGCGCTCATTATCTTCTTGCCACGCTATTTTCATCCCAAGCAGTTCCTGTCTTTCAGGTCTCTGAACCATCTTGGTCACCGCTGACCCTCCTGAAACCTTGGCATCCATTCTGTAATGCACGTCTGTACATGTTCAGACAGATGCACTTCTGATGTGTAATGTGTGATTTGAGTATTAGTGTTGGTAACTATGATTAGTCACTATTTTTAGTTACTATTATTGCTAATAATACTAATACTAATAATGGTGACTAATTATTACTAACTTAATTAGTAACTTGACTATTAGTAACTATGATTAGAAATAAAAGAATTTGTGTCTACACTGGCTGAGACTATCAAAGAAAGTGGAATTACTTAATAAGTGGGAACGGTGCCAAAAAAACCACATTGCTTGTGAATTTATTGTGCAATAAGTTCTGACATTGTGGAAAAACACAAAGTGTTCATCTGTGTTTCTGACATAGTACACTCAGGACACAAAGAAAAATATACACAATAAAACAGAATGGGAAAAATGTTTGTAATTCCTATATCTGATTAGAAACTTGTATCTAGAATATATATAAAACCTTACAACCCAGTTATAAAGCTATCATATAACTCAGTTAAAATGTAGTTATTGAATTTGAATAAAAAGTTATCTAAAAGAGATACAGGAACAATAAATAGACTCACTGGAAAATATTCGACATTAATTAGAATGGCTCAGAATCCAGAAAGCACGGAGCAATTGAAAACATCACACTCTGATGATGAGAATACAAAACAGTGCAGCCACATCCGTAAGCAGTCTGCAATTAAAGATAGAATTGCTAGGAAAATATTAAGCAGAAATTTACCATATAACCTAACAATTTTATTTCTTAGAATATACCTCAGAGAAATGAAAAAGTAACCATGAAAACTTGTAAATAGTCCAGGAGGGTGGTGGTGCACGTCTTTATTCCCAGCAGTTAGGAGGCAGAGGCAGGCGGATCTCTGTGGGTTCTAGGCCAGGCTGGTCTACAACGCAAGTTCAAAGACAGCCAATGTTACTGCACAGAAGCTGACTTTTTAAATTAAGAAACAAAAACCACTGATTTTATACTGTAAATGATAAAGTTTCATGGGATGGTGTATTATATGTCAACAAATGCTACAAAATGACTGAACTCATAACTGAGGACAGGATACAATTGTCAGGTATCAGCCAGAGCAGAGCTATGCTGGATCATTAGGAATGTGTCTTGGGTAAGGGAGGACCTCCTGTGGGGACTTCAGTTTCTCAAACACATCCCATGTAGAAAAGACTAGGCACCTCTTCTGACTTGGCAAATCCTTCTCTCCATCTCATCAAAAAAAGCATATCCAACAACCTGTTTCTAGCACCTTTCTTTTTACACAAGAGGAAAAACCAACTCTTTGTAACTCTCTGGGTGCCCCTGGGAAATCTCGACAGCAGGTTCTATCTACTTCTTCAGGTCTCTGTAACCTTGAAGAGCACAAAGGGACTTGGGGGCTAAAATTATTTCCAATTTCCCTCAAAAAATAGAAATACACAGCTGTATTTCTCTGAAACTGTGGCTCCTAAATATAGTATAAACACCATATTCATTATAACTTTTAAGCTAATATGCATTTCACAGAGAAAACTGCAGTGTGCGTAATTGTGCCCTGTCACTCCTCGGCATTTTGCGGTGTACGAGGAGAACTGGTGAATATACACAGCGCGGATTTCCTCAGCTGCCACATCATTCATAGTGCCTTGTGAAGGAGGCAGAAATGAGCATATTCATTACAGACCCAAAGCGCCTCATCAAAGCGAGAGCTCAAAAATCTGATGCAGGATGAAGATGAGTAACCAGCGAGGCTCGAGAGATGGCTCAGCGGTTAGGAGCACCTGCTGCTCTCGCAGAGGACCTGGGTTTAGTCCCAAGCATCCATGTGGCAGCTCACAACCATCTGGAACTGCAACTCCAGAGATTAGCAAGGCAGTGGTGGCACACACCTCTGATCCCAGTACTCTGTGAGTTCGAGGCCAGTGTGGTCTATAGATTGATTTCCAGAACAGCCAGGACTAGAAAATTTAGAGAAACCTTGTCTCAGAAAACCAAAAAACAAAAAAAAACAAAAAGCAAAGATTAGTAATCAGTATTTCTGTGTTGTCCACATAATAAATATCCACTAATTAAATCAATTTAGTTTGAGGTTTTATTTTATTATTTCCTAAAATTATTGCTTGATCCAGAGTCTTGTTTTATTTAAATGTGTTTTTCATGATGTAATACACTCCTTTAGAGACAATCATGCATTTAATATTAGTAAGCTTCCTCAAAACTTTTAAACTTAAAAACCAACAGCCAAAGATTCTAAATTACAGTACTATTAAATTTAAGCTGAGTTATGTGGTTTTGATCATTTACTTTGAGACAGGTATCATTACATAACCCAGGCTAGTCTTGAAATCAAAATCCTCTTCGGTTCCTGAGTTCTGAGATTACAGGTGTGTGCCACCAGGACCAGCCTGAACTTTGTTCTTGACAAGTTTTTTATTATTTATTTTCCTATGTGTGGTATGAGTACATGCATGTTCCCATGTATATGGGTACCTATGTGTACACATGCATGAGGAAGGAGAACTTGATGTCTAGTATCTTCCTCTAGTATCTTCTCCACTCCATTGTGGAGAAGGGTTCCTCAGTAAACCTAGGGTTTGCTGATTCAGATGTCCAGCAAGTTGACTTTCCTGGGCATTCCCTGCCTGCTTTTCAGACAATGGAGTCACAGGAAACCACTGTGCCTGCCTGGCTTTCATGTTGGCACCAGGGATGTGAGCTCCTCATGCGTGTGTGGTGAGTACTCTATCTACTGAGCCGTCTCTTTAGCCCCTGAACCTGACTCTTCAACACTTCCAAACTGGTGTTTGCAAAAGCTCAAAATGGAAAAATAGACAAATTGAAAGACAGATGTATAAGATTCTCTGCCATTTCTCACCTGGCCGAAAGCTCTGTAAGCTATTAATTCATTGACGGTGGTCATCAAATGATCAGGTTCTGAAACCCAATTGCAAACCATTGTTTTCCAATAAGGAAAAATGTTTTAGCTGTAAATAAACACAATTTTAAAAAAAACCAAAACATGAAATTAGAATGGTGTGTGTATCAGTGTGTGTGTGTTTGCAATCAGATGAAGGAAATAAAGAAGGAGCCAAGTTTAGTGGACACTTTGGCTTTAATTCTGTGAACTAAGAAAAAATTTCCTTGTGTTCAAACTGCCAATGTAATGCATTATCTGTCACTGAAGATTGCCTGACTCCGCTGGCTGAATCTGTTGGGTATTTTCATGGGACCTCACTGCAAAAAAAAAAAAAAAGATTCTCAAGAAAAAAATAAAAGTGATCTTGTGTCAAGTGGTTTATTTTATGTGTTCATATAATTACATTAATAGAAAAGTCAGAAGACAGAAAGTTCTCCATAGAAAAGGAACTGAACTACAAAACTATGTTTCCCACAGGGGATGAGAAGCCAGTTTAATCTGCTAAATAAGAGACTTTACATATTTATTGTCAAAAAACAGAGGCAGACAGTAGTTAAAGCACAAATAACAAATTTTATTCAGAAACTATTACCATGGAGGAAAAAAGACCTCAATATGGACTTAACTCTATCCCAAATACAAGGAAAGTTGGGCAGTTATAGCCAATGGTGAGAGAGTGGGGTCCAGAGAAAGGAAATTTAGTTAGAGAAAGCTGGATGGTTAAGGAGTGCTTTTAAGACCCACTTAAAGAGTTCTCTGAAGACAGACTGAAGAGACTGGCAATATATAGCCAGCCGAAAGGAAGCTGAAGAGCTATTGACGATGATAAGATACAAAGTGTTGGATTGTTGCAAAATGAACTTAGCTGAATTCTTACTAAAACCACCTTAAGGGGTCCAAGATTAGTAACTGGGAGTGGGGCCCAGTCAAAGAGTAAAATTAGAAGCCTGAATCACACCCACGTGCATATGGTGTAAAGGTTATAAAAGTCTAGAATCTAATAACATATTGCACTCAAGACCTCCGTGCAAGCCAGGAGTGGTGACACACAACCTTAATCTCATCCCTGGGATGCAGAGGCAGACGGATCTCCGTGAGTTCAACCCGGCCTGGTCTACAGAGTGAGCTCTAGGACATCCAGAGTTATGAAGAGAGACCCTGGCAACACTGCTGTAGTTATCCACTCGAGACTGGCCCATCCACACTTCACCTTGAGGAAGCCCATGAGGCCCATCCCCTTTTTGGGCAACCATCGACAGTTAACAACTGTTAGGGAGAGAAGTCATTTTCTTCAGTGCTGTAGCCACCGATAAAATGCCTTTGTAAAGAATTTCCACCCCTGCTCAGGCAAGAAACTCTTATTAAACGCAGTGGACCACACCAAAAAGAAGAGGAAGACTTGTTGAGAAGACTTCTATCGGGAGGGAAAGGGAATAAGAGAAGGGAACGGGATGGGAAAAACTAAAATTCGCTATATCAATGCATACAGTGGTCAAACAATAAAGAAGTATGGTATACGTGTGTATGTATTTAGTTTTTAAAATATATTGTTTTTATCTTCTTATGTGTATGAGTATTTGCATGTACATATGTATACGATGTTATTATGTCTGGTTGCCCATAGAGGACAGAAGATGATATCAGAATCCTGGAACTGGAACAACAGTTGGTTGTAAGTTGCCGTGTGGGCACTGGGAACTGAGCCAAGTTCTCTGCAAGAGCAGCAAGTGCTTATAACTACTAAGCCATCTTTCTGTACCTTAGAGTATATTTTTAAAAGAAGGAAACAGGGAGAGAAAGAAGAGGGGGAAGACTCTATAGTTAAGGGGCAACTGAAGTAATAGGATATGGTGGAAAGAACCAAAGGCCATTTTAATTCATTCATTCCATCACTAACTGATTCACTGAGCAATCATGCATGGATTGTTTTCAACATGTTTTTAACTATCCGTTAAGTAAATGCAGTTCCAACTTTTAAGAATTTTCTGTTTATCTTGAGCAGTAATCACTCATAGGTACAGGGAGAATGTAGGTATGTAGAAAGTGCCTTAGACTCGATGTGGGTGATGAAATCACATAAAACACCCCACCTTAGTCCTTGATTGCTAGCAAAGACAAGGAGGCTTCTAGAAAGTATTTCAGGCATTGAGCAGCAAACAGATGGGTTGAAAGGTGAGGGAATGAGAACTATTTGGGAAATGTCAAGTCTTCTCTGTGGTTGGGTCATACAGCACGAGGAATGATGGCAAGAAACAAGAAGGGCTGTAGCACTGGTGGGAATGTTAGCCTTCCACTGTGGAAACCAGTGTAGAAGGTCCCTGAAAATGGACCTGCCATAGGCCCAAGAACACCAGCACTGCACATATACAGCAGGGAATCAAAGTTTGAATAGAACAGAGACTCTTGTACACCCATGTTTATCACGCTCCTACTCACAATCACCCATATGAAGAATTAGCTTAAGTGCCAGTCAGCAGATGAATGGATAAATAAAATGTGGGGTGTGTGTGTATGTGTGTGTGTGTATGTATGTGTACTTCCCACAACCATGATGAAGAATTAAAGCATGAATGTTAGCTGTAAAGTAAAGGATAATCTTGCTACCATCCACAGACTCAGAGAGGCTAAGTAACAAGGAAGGTCAATGGGAACATATGAATCCACCGGACCTTCAGGGGAATAGAACAGATATCATGGTTAGATGGTGTTGGATCCCACATCTGGGCGACAACATCAGCCAGGTCCCATCCAGCTTATTTGTCCGTGCTTGAAGGGAAGCGTGAAGATTAAGAAATGGCAGGTAGAAAAAGAGAGAGACACAAAAGAAAAGACAGAGATACAGAACAGAGTCAGGAGGACAACCCAGCGAATACCTAATCTGCCCGCATTTATTTCCATAGGCTTTTTATACCCCAATCCAAAGAGGAGGGGGAAGACAAAAGACATCTTTACCAAGGTGCAAGGAACAAAG
>JAQHUG010000014.1:13348479-13360020 GCA_028555095.1 Dicrostonyx torquatus
GGGACCACAGCATGAATGAGGCACTGGAGGTGGGCAATACGGTCGGGACCACAGCGTGAATGAGGCACTGGAGGTGGGCAATATGGGCGGGACCACAGCGTGAATGAGGCACTGGAGGTGGGCAATATGGGCGGGACCACAGCGTGAATGAGGCACTGGAGGTGGGCAATTCGGGTGGGACCACAGCGTGAATGAGGCACTGGAGGTGGGCAATACGGGAGGGACCACAGCGTGAATGAGGCTGCTGAACTGTGCACCTCCCTCATCTTCTCTTTCACATCAGACTCAGGTTAGGGCACCAACATGGAGTTGGAGGATTGGTAGATCTCTGTTCCTCTTTCTGATCTACTGTGGTCACACTGAATATATCTGCTTTTCAGTGTAAGTGGTTTATTTAATTGGCTCATTAAGGATGGGTGACTGAACCCAGCTTATTGAGGATACTTAAGAGCTGATAACAATCAAAATACTAATTTTTCTATGTACTGTTTTCCTTTTCTAATACACAAACTTAATCCATTTGCTCAATTTAAGGGATACTACTTGCCAATAAAACAAGCTGAAACTTAATTGTGTCCTTGGGGGCCTCAAATCTTTCCTGTCAAAAGCAGCCAGTCGGGCTAGAGAGTATACCTCTGAGGTAGAACCTGGGTTTAGCATGCACAAGGTCTTGGGTTTAACCACCCACACTCAGAGCAAAACAGCAGCAGTGGAACCTGTTTAGATGGAAGTGTGTCTGCTTTAGGATGTCCGCAGATGATGTGGGATTCCCGTCTGTATGCTGTGATTACCGTTAATGAATAAAGAAACTGCTTTGGAACTATAGCAGGGCAGAACTTAGCTAGATAGGGAAAACTAAACTTAATGCTGGAAGAAAAAAGGCAGAGTCAGGGAGAAGCCATGGAGCCGCTGCCAGAGGCAGATATGCTGAAATTTTGCTGATAGGCCACGACCTTGTGGTGATGCACAGATTAATGGATGTAAGAGATAGCAAATAAGAAGCTAGAGTAAATGGGCCAAACAGTTATTTAGATAATATAGTTTCTGTGTGGTTATTTCGGGGTTGAACAGCTGGGAACCAGCAAGTGGGCTCCCACAACAAATTGATGCCCAACATGGTTGACTAAATCCACGTAAAACCTGAGAAAGTTTAAAAAGAAATCCTTGACACAAAAGAACAGAGTTAAGCATGGTTTAGTAGTGGCATTTTCTTGGGTGGGCTCTGTTTGCTAGAAGCAAGCAGAGGCATGGCTCCTTTAAGAGATGTTTTCCTGATTCACCACAACACCCCTGACCAAAGCAAAGCAGTTGACTATCTGCATGCCAGAAACATTTTTTCATCAATTTTAAATATTTCTAATTTGCTGTCAACCTCAGTTCTTCTACCAAGGTATAGAGGGACACTGTTACGGGGGAGAGAGGGTGGGTGCACACGTGGGTAAGAGCACTTGCTGGTGCATATGCATGTGAGGTCAGAGGTCAATGATGAGTATCTTCTTTTTGTCATTCTCCACCACGTGCTTTTTCCTTTAGATAGGGTCTCTCATTGTACCTGAAGCTCACAGTTTCATCTAAACTCGCTATGCAGCCTGGATCTGCCTTCCCATAATACTTTGGCAACAGGTGCATGCCTCTGTGCCCAGCATTTATTTATGTGTTAGGGACCCATACCCAAGTCCCCAGTTCTTATTTGGTGAGCACTTTACTCATTGAGCCATTGTCCCAGACTGGACCCTGTTTCTAAAGTTCTGGATATCTGGTTTTAGATCACAGAGGCCACTTCTCTAGAAGGGATCAGTCACAACTTATATCTTCTCTAAGTTGCTTAACAGTAGGGTGGACAATAGAAATAGCTTTATATATTAAGGTTTTATGTCTTGTCTACTCCCTCTCCTAATACTCTAAACTCAGAGGAGAGCTCTCCTTTCTGAGGCCAGAGACATTTCGTCTCTAGCATCTATAAAAGTAAGAAACTTCCTTTCATTTTTGAGTTGCTGTTGGATCTCCGATTCCAGTTTCCCCAGCTCTAAGTGACCAGAATTAATAAAGGAGTTGACTACCTGCGCTATATCTCAGCTCCTCACAATAGTGGGCAAATGCTTCCTTTTCTTCCCTTCTTCATTTAACAGACAGGAGATTTGGGAGAATGATCTTCAATCCATTGCAATCAGTATCCAGTTAGTTACTGTGGCAAGCTCTATTGATTACCCACTGAATGGCCTGTGTCTATGTATTTCTTGACAATAATTGTTTTCCCAGAAGGACAATGTGACTAGCCTCCAGAGTTGTGGAGGTTGTAACCAGAATTGTTACTGGTTGTTGGAATCTGGGTTGGGCATCTCTAGGTTCCTGGTTTCTAAATCTAAAGAACTGAAGACAGGGGTCACACAGATTTGCAAAGGTAATAAGATAGCTTTATTTGGAGACAGCAGTAATACAAATCAGAGAGGGACACTGTCAGGGTTATCAACGAGCCACATGAGTGGGAAAATTCAAGAGCTTCAATAATTGTTTGGGGCTCCTTTTTTATGGTATTCAAGAGAAATAGAAGTTTGAAGCGTAGCATGGGAAATTCTCCATTTTTAATGGATAGATTATAATGTAATATTTCTACTGTGCATGTCCTTTCTCATAATGCATTTGATTTAGTTCATATGCATGTCCAATTATGCATCACCACATAGGTAAATCACTCTAAAAGTTTACTTGAGGATATATCTTTGCCCTAGTGTACCCAAAACCAGTTTAGGCCTGATCAACCCTTCTATTCTTCATACCCAGATACATTGGGGATACACTTGACTAGAAACTGTCTGCAATTCATTATCACTAAGGATGGAGAAATCTGCACTGTTTCTCAGAACTGGGGGCACAATACATGGGGCAGCAGGTGGATGTCTGAGGACTTCTGAGGTTGCCAGGTGCATTATTTGATAAACGGTACGTAGAACCTGCAGGTAAAGGTGTTGCTGAGTGACCACATGTATATTATAAAAAGGAGGTGTGCGTAACCCGATCCAAATGGATTCTCAACATTCCCCCAAGCTCACACATCTCAGAGACACTTCTCTTGCCCTCCTTATCAGCCTCTATGGCTGTAAAAGACTGCCATGTGACCCAGTTCTGGCCAATTATATCTGAAATAGGCTCTAGAGGAGATTATTCACCAGTAAGAGAGAAAGGCCTAGAGAACTGAGAACACCGTGATTGATCGTGTCAAGCCTTTGAACAGACAGGAGCCTGAGCGTCTACATGCTAAGGCCCTCTCAGCAGAAATTCTCATTTCTACATCCAAATGCTTCTCCGATCAATGCTCTCACGGAGTTCAGGTGCCTATTCCTTTTTTGAGATGCATTTCCTATTTATGGCTTCTTTTCTGTTCGATCAAGCATCCATCATTTCTCACTAGACAATTAAAACATTCTAATTAGCCTTCCTGCCTCGTTCTAGCCTCATCTATTCCCCGTAGGCCCACCAGAGTAATTGTTCTGAAACCCGGTTCATGCCCTATGCTCAACAACTTTCCCCGGCTCCCAATTACTTAGAGAATAAAGTCTAAACTTGTTAGTACTAATGAGCTAGCCTCAATCTATTTTTTCTAGTCTCATTTACTTTTATGTTTCTCCTGTAGCCTATGTTTTGCACCGCAAAATTATGAAATGGGAAAAAAGTGAACTCTTGGGTTTTGTGCAGGCTTCCTAGACTCAGGCACATGGGTTTGACACAGTCGAGGTGCTGGACATAAGATCCACAGCTACCCTAAGCTAGGACCTGCTGTGTCTTTGGCTTGCAAACTTGAAAAGTGAATTTCACAGGCAGGAGAAAGGTGAATTTAGACTAGGCAAGGATAGCCAGCAATGGAAGGATAAGTTTACAAAGCATTTTAATTATAGAATTATGTATGAGCATGCAAAAGAAAGACTGAAGGCAAGGGGGGTCCCAGAAAACAGGGTGATCTCAGTTTGCTAGTTTAGGGCCATTTTGCAGGACTATATAGGGAGATAAGCTGGTCAGCCCACTAAAGCCACCCATGAGGTACCCAGGGGCTTCTCAGTCAAATCCTCAAATGTAGCTTCTAGGTGCTGGGGCTCATTGGGGTTAAATAAAAGGAGAAGACAGATAACAAGAAGTTAGAACAGAAACCAAACTAACTTCTGACACTTTTGGCCTCCAGTCAGTACAGAACCAAGGCCACAATGAGCTTCTGGACAAGAACCAAGGTGCCCACCACTAACCTGATGAAGCAGGGCCTGTCCCCATTTTCATCAACTACATGCCTATATACTCCTCCTCTGTACTTTCCTGTCTCAGCCTTTCTGATTACTCTGTAGTTTTGTGATAGCCTGTTTATCTCTAAGAAGCTTGACCCTATGTGACCTCTTCCAGGAAGGCTTCTACAAGTTCCCGGGAAGAATTAACTAGGTGGAAAAAGAAAATAAAAAGGAAAGCAAAGGACATAGCTGCTCCTAGGTATGTGGAGGAGAAAGTTTATTGCAGATACATGGGGGATCATTAGCCAGAGGCAGAGTCCAGAATGGACATGACCAGACTGTGATGTGTGATTCCCCTCTGTATGCTGTTAATATGATTGGTTAATTAATAACGAAGATTGGTTTGGCCTGATAGGGTAGAGTAGAGCTAGGCATGGAAAACTAAACTGAATGCTGAGGAAAAGGAGACAGAGTCAGAGAGAAACCATGGAGCTGCCTCCAGAGACTGACATGCTGAAATTTTGCTGGTAGGTCACGACCTTGTGCTAATGCACAGATAAATGGAGATGGGTTAAATTAAGATATAATAAGATATAAGAGTTAGCAAATAAGAAGCTAGAGCTAATTGGCCAAACAGTGATTTAAATAATATGGTTTCTGAGTGATTATTTCAGGAGTCTGGACAGCCAGGAAATGAACAAGCGGCCTTCCTTACAACAGGGAGGAGAAAGTTTATTGTAGATACGTGAAGGATCATTAGCCAGAGGCAGAGTCCAGAATGGGCATGACCAGACTTAGCTGGGCCATGTGGGGAGAAGGAGAAGGAAAGGGAGAGGAGAGAAAAGAGCCCTAGTGCAGCAGTCAAGAGGGTAAAGGTACAAAAAGGGCAGGTAGCAAAAGCATCTGGATTATATAGGGAAGAGCCTCTGGGGGAAGGGCAGCTCAGCTCCTGAGCTGGAGAGTTCAGGATTGGGGGTAGAGTATGCCAACCATACCCTGCAACAGCTAGGGACTGAGGGATGCTGGGAGAACCTTACAGCCAGGTCTGCATTGATATGTTAAATAGGAACCTCAGCAGTTTCTTCTGGATTTGAAACTTAACATTAACCTTGAATTTTCATTTAAAGAAAAAAGAGAGAAAAAGCTGACCAAAATATATGAATATATATATACTTATATATGTATGTATAGGATATTGAAATATTCTAGCACATTTTATTGTTGTTATTTTATACATATGAATATTATATTGCTAATGAAAACAAAATTGATACCAACCAATGTTAAAATCATGATCTGGATTCTAATTTGGTATATCTTCAGCTTTAATTCAATATTCTTGTACTTAATTGTGAAGAAGTTGTGCAAAAGAAGAATATGCAGAAAATAAAGGGATAGGGGATAGGGGTGGGGTAGAGATGGGGTAGAGGAAGGAGAGAGGGGGAAGGAGAAGGGAGAAGGGTAGAACTGGGGAGAGCTGGGGGGAGTGGGAGGGTGGAGATGGAGGAAGGATGGATATTGGAGAAGGGAATAAGATAACTACATTAAGGGAGTCATTTTAGGATTGGCATGATACTTGGCTCTAGAGGGGATCCCAGGTGTCCACAGGGATGTCCCTAGCTAGGTACTTGGGCAGCAGAGGAGAGGGTGCCTGAACTAGCCTTGTCCCATAGTCACATTGATGAATATCTTGATCATCACCATAGAAATTTTGTCCGATGAATGGAGATAGAGACAGAGACTCTCATTCACATCAGAGCAATGGACTGAGCTCCCAAGGTCCAGTCGAAGAGCAGAAGGTGGGAGAAGATGATTAAGGAAGTCAGGACCATGAGGGGCTGGTCCACCCACTGAAACAGTGTGTCTGATCTAATGGGTCCTCACCAAACCCAGCTGAACTGGGACTGAATGAGCATATGATCAAACTGGACTCTCTGAATGCAGCTGCCAATGGGGGCAGACTGAGAAATCATCAATAATGGCACTGGGACCTATCTCCTCTGCATGTATTGGCTTTTTGGGAACCTAGCCTAGTTGTATGCACACTTTCCTGGGCCAGGATGAAGGGGAGTGGGACGGGATTGGGAGAAGGGGAGGAAATGTAAATTTTTAAAATTAAAAAAAAAAAGAAAATAAAGGGATATATTGTTGAAGACCTAATACTTGTTCAGAAGGTCTAAGTTTGATTCCCAGCATTCATGTGGTAGCTTAAACCATCTGTACCTTCAATTCCAGGTGATCCAACACCCTCTTCTGACTTCTATAGTCACCAGGCACACATGTGACACAAAACATATAGCCAAAACATTTACACACACACACACACACACACACACACACCAACCAGTTTCAAGGTTCCTATGGTAGGATGCAACTGTAGTCTCAACCTGAAGGGAAGCTAAGGGAGGAGGGTAATGAGCCTGGGAGTTTCTCTGCTGCTTAACAGTGTCAGGGAAAGGAAAAGAAAGTCAGACAGCAAAACAAAACAAACCTCACACACACACACACACACAAAAAAAAAAAAAAAAAAAACAACCCAGTTACCTGAATGAAAATGGGCACAGTAAAGAAACCAAAATTGCCACTCTGTGGATGAAAATGGAAAAGTTTATTCCAAACTGCCAAGGCTATCTCCAGGGAAAGCGAGGAGAAAGGGCAGAGGAAAGGTAAGGGAGAAATGGTGATGTGGGAGGAGATGTATATTGTGAATATGTTTCATTGCCTTTGGTAAAGAAAGTAGCTGCTTTCAGCCAATGGTTTTAACAGAGTAAAGCCAGGCGGAAAGAGATATAGAGTCAAGGTCAGAGTCAGAGTCGGATGAAGCTGCCATTGGAGACAGATGTGCCAGAACCTTGTTGGTAAGCCACAGTCATATGGCACTACACAGATTAATAGAAATGGTTTGATTTAAGATGTAAATGTTATCTAGAAATATGCATAAGCTAATAGGCCAAGCAGTGTTATAATGAATATAGATTTCTGTGTGATTATTTCAGGAAATGAACAAGTAGCCTTCCCCAACAAAAGGGGTTTGCTGGTTGGGGTGGGGCTCCTCTTGCCAGAGATAAGGAGAATCACCTGCCCTCCCTTTTTTTTTTTTTTTTTTTTGCAAATAGGAACTTTCTTCAGGCCCAAAATGGTGACTTTTGTCTAAATGGCTGACTTTGGGAAAAGGAATTTCTTGGGGAACCAGACATTACCCAAAGACAAAAAAAATCATGGTCTTTAAAAGTGTTGATAGGAAACAATTTGATAAGAACTCTTATCAAGAAAAAAAGTGAGCCTGGCATTGTGGTGCATGCCTTTAGCCCTAGTAGAGGCGAGGCCAGCCTGGTCTGCTGAGGGAGTTTCAGGACTCCCTGGGCCGCACAAAGAAGCCCTGTCTTAAAAAAGAAAAAGTGTTTAGACCTGAAGTACCACAAGGTCGACATCACAGTTTTCTGAATGATCTCCATTAACAAGTGTTTTGTTCCAGAATAGTAAATGTTATCTAAGAAGATAAAGAATTGTAAATTGAAGAGGAAAAAAAATAAACTACTTTCAAAATTGCTTCTTTTGTCCTTATTTGCTTAATCTGCATTATTTTAAATTTTAAAAATGTTTAAAAAGTCACGTACACATTCTAGAACAGTTTGTGATAAAATAAACGGTAATTACAGCTTACATAGTATGCTTAGCTTGTATAAAGAGAATCCCCCGCATAGCTTGTAGGTCTGCAGCACGACTTCTGTGGGCACCCGTACAAAGGCAGATGTTAATTAATTGGGCTCCAAGAGAACAAAGAATGCTTGATCAAATAAGCTTAGGAATGTCACTTGCTAAATCCTGTTGTGGAGATCCAGAATTCACATTAACATATTAAAAACCATGAAAAGTCCCACAGTTAAAAAAAAAATCCATTTAACTTTGTTCAAAGATAAAACATGCATTTATTTGTAATGAGGATAAATTCCTTTTTCCTGGCACACCTATTAACAACTTCTTCCCAACAAAAGAAAATAAAATCATATAAAAATTCAATGATTTTGCTTTTATCTCACATTAGAAAGGAATAAATGAAGGGTTTGGGGGAAGCTGCCTTATTATTTTAAATTTTCTGCTACCCTCACATTTGGGTTCGGTAGGAAGACTTTCAAGAATGCAATGAATTAATTGATCTGGTGAGAGAATTTTATTTCATCGTTTATTTATCTATTTATTTATTTTGAGACAGGATTTCACTGTGTAGCCCTGACTGACCTGGCTAACAGGGTGTTTTTAAGTTGAAGCATGAAGGAGTCAGTCCAATTGGTCCACTAATGAGGTATTCAGATGCCGCTCAGTTTCCCATAGGATGGCACTCACTGGCAGTGGTGTTCATTTGAGCTGTGTAAAAAGAAAGAGAAACCAGGGCAGGAACCAGAGCCTCTTTTCTAGCCTCCAACCAGGACAGGGCCAAGGATATTTCTTACTTCGGGCCAGAGGAAAGAATCAAAGGACTTGTCTCTAAACTGCCTGACTAGTTTCCATTCTCATCAACAATATTCTCGCTGCGGGCATGCGCACACATACACACAGACACACATCACGCTTTGTTTATTTTGTTCATATGAATATATATATTTATATATAAAATATTGTGGTTGTTATGAATGAGAAGTAATTTTTCCTTATGCATACCAGTGATAAAACAGCCTGCCTCCATTTTAGGATAGAAAGCCATCTTATAGTAAAGATAAACTAGATTAATTCCTATTTGTGATAGGATCTGTTTCTCAAGGATTGGGCTACCCAAATAGCTATACACCACCTGTTCCAGGAAACAGCAACTACGCCTTCATTTCCAAAGGTTATGACCACTATTTGTTGTTGCGACCACCTTGCTTTGACTACCTTGCAACCATATCTTTGTATCAGGAGGTTGTTATGACCAACTTGTTATATTTCTGTAACCCTGCCTATTTGTCTGCCAAATCCCTCATTTTGAAACCCTCTACTCTGATCTATAAAACCCTTATCTTACCATGTCCCATTGGACATGATCTCTTGAACCCCAAATTTAGGAAGAGACAGTCCAAGTATATGAATTTTAAGAAAAGCTTGCTCTAATTAATTGCTTGCTTTCTTTAATTTGGCCATGATGATTTGGATCAGTGGTCTTTCTCCTAGAATCTGTGGGTTTAATACTAAGTTCATGGCTGAGGGTAGTGTAACAAAATTAGCAAGGTCAGTGGTACATGCCTATAGTTCCTGATATCTAAGTGAAATGCTCATGAATTCTGAGGCCAATTGATTTGCATTCTGAGGACAAGTCCAACAGGGTTACACAATGAAAGAAAACAGATAAACAACAGAATAATGAGCAGAAAGCACATACAGAATACTGACAGAGCAGATCGTTCCCCTTTGGCAATATGGAGAGCCCATGGTGAATCATGCTCTAGTCATGTAGCATGTGACCCTCATAGCTTGGGTCACAGAAACCTGACTAGGGACAAGAAGGATTGAAAAAAGGACAGACCCAGACAATGAACAGTAAAGGTGACTTCAGGTGGGATTCTATTGCACTACTATCACCCTGAATCCTCAGTGTCTTTATTACGTACAGCACAGGAGGGGTTAGCTAGTCTTGGTAGGAGGTCTCTGTAGGCAGCAGTCTCAGGCTGTGACCATCTGGGAAAAGGAAACTATATTTGCTAGTTTCCATCAATTGTTTATAAACACTCTACTCGGACTACTGAGGAGAGCTTTGCCTTTTCTCTTGAGTCTGGCCCAACTGGGTAATGGCTTTGCTGGTTTCCTATGGGTCCTCACATTCACTCAAGACTTCACTCACTCAGGGCTGCCTTCACTCCCTGTATTGTTGTTAGGAGGGGGCTGTTTGTTGGTTCCTGACTGCTTAACCCCGAAATAATCACACAGAAACTGTATTAATTAAATCACTGCTCGGCCCATTAGCTCTAGCTTCTTATTGGCTAATTCTTACATATTAATTTAACCCATTTCTGTTAACCTATATATTGCCACGTGGCCGTGGTTTACCGACTAAAGTTCTGGCGTCCATCCCTGGCTGGGCTACATGGCTTCTCTCTGCCTCTGCCTCTCTTCTTTCAAGCATTCAGTTTAGTCTTCCCCACCTACCTAAGTTCTGCCCTATCAACAGGCCCAAAGCAGCTTCTTTATTAACCAATGGTATTCACAACATACAGAGAGGAATCCCACATCACCATATTGTTCCTAAATGGGTTAGCAACTCTTGATTGGGACAAGGGAACATGGATAAAATATGTGGAGTCTTGACTGGCTTGTGTTCAAAGACTATTGAGAAAAAATTACACTAAGACCATAAAAAGGGGGACAGGAAGAAAGAAAAATTGAACACCAACAGTTTCTATAGTAATGTGAATGAGTATGATTATTCTTTATTTCCTCATATTTGTGAGACTGTCAAAATAAAATAGATGATGTAACAAGAAAATTGATTAATTCCAATAAAGACTGCCTTCACTTTTATCCAATTCCTGCTATGAAATACACAAAAGCCAAACAGGTCAAGACAACATGGTGGTATTCCTCCCCTGGAGCCTTTTGTACTCTAGGGAGTTCTTTTTTTACTTTTCCATAACAAATCTGTTTTCTGTGCTTATTTCTTATAATGTTATCTTTTTCTTCTTGAGCATGAGACAACTTGGAAACCATTAGCTTAGGGTGGTGTTGCTGGCTGTTAATTTTTCAGGAGGATCTTAGCACCCTTAGTTAAGTTCACTACAAATACAGACAGACTCAGTTACTCTCCCATCAAAGTACTAACCAGGCCTGACCCTGCTTAGCTTTTGAGATCAGACACAATCGGGCACGTTCAGGGCTGGTATGGCTGTAGAGTCAATTATTCTCAAAACACCCATATCAATGTCTATTTTAGGTGATATGAGAAGTTTCATAAGGAAATGAGGACTCGAAAGAATGAGGTTAAATTTGTGGGGTTTCTTGCTAGATTTGGTCAAGAATTGGATAGTAAAGAGCAATGTGGTAAGATAAATGGACCTAATGATATAAAGGGGGGACTTAACAAGACTTATTTGTTCAGAATTTCCTTTGTGTTATGTCTTGGTTTCTTACTTCTGGGTGCAGGGAGAGTACTTTCACATGAGTGTCTTATGAATTACATCTACAGACCTGAAAATCTTTTCTAAATTTGATGACCTGATCAGATAGATTTGGGGGAAGTCAGGATACACTCCATCTGAACCCGACCTGCAGGTCCAGTTATTCAGGGTCCGAAGAGGTTCTACCTGAAAATCATGAGCAAGAGAAAGGAAGGAGACCAAGCAAATTTCACTTGTCAAGGTCT
>JAQHUG010000014.1:13387443-13425918 GCA_028555095.1 Dicrostonyx torquatus
AACAACTTTTGGATCCATCTCTCACAGGTCAAACAGATTGACAATCAACAGCCAAATTCCTCACCTGCCTATTCCTGAGGGAGGAATGTTTCTTCCTCTTTCTCTGGTCTCAGGACTTCCCTCCTCCAACCATCAGGACCATGGGCCTAAAATTTTCAAATATATCCCTAAGGAAAAAAAATTCTCCTAAACTCCTTAACTTTACTTTCTGTCCCTAAAATCTATCTGTTCCAGTAGATTTCCAACCAATTAGAGACTGCAATTCTGCCTGCACGCCCCTAGACCAGATGGTCCTGCAAAACCTGGACAAGTGAAACATCCTGAACTTCCTGTACTTGGCCAACATTCTCACTTTTTGAGGCCCCAACAATGATGTCCCAATGTCAGCAGAAGTAGTCACATAAGATTATATTGGCCCTTATCATTTATTTAATAGCAACAAAAAGGCCAGATGTTGATTTTATTACCTAGGATAAATGGTTGAGGTATCTGTTTAACATATCAAAGCAGACCTGCCCTCCAGGTTCTCCCAGCATCTCCTAGTCCCTACCAGTTATAGGATGTGGCTAGCATAACCTGCCCTCTACCCCAAAGGGCTGGGCTGCCCTTCCCCCAGAGGCTCTTCTCTACATTGAAAATATTCTGCACCCCCTAAGCCTCTCTGCTGATGCAATAATCCAAATCAGACCAAATCAAACTGAATTAGAAAAAGTCCAGATTTAATGGATACTACGCTTCTGGATGGCTTTCCAGCCCCCCCCCCCCCAGAGAGGAGACAAGAAAGGAAGAATGGAAAACCACGAGTTTGTTTTCCGGGGAGGGGGGCAGTTTAAATACCTTATGAGAGTGATCTTGAGAATCTCTGGGGGAGGGGTCATCCTTTGGTGGGCTTTCTCGGGGGTCTGGACTGAGACAACTCTGAGGGAGAGGGCTTGGGGTGGAGCCTCCATCTGAACATTCCAGACTCTTTGGATATATGGATGCCAAAGGTGGGGTAAAGCATCCATCCAAACATATATAATAATAATAATAATAATAATAATAATAATAATAAGTTTTTGCTTTTGTCTATCCTTCCCCACATATCTCTAATAAACCATACCTAGGACCAGTCATGTCCCTTTTCTTTTTATTTCTCTTTTTATTCATAAAGAATGTTAGAACTGAAAGAAAGCTTGATGTATTGGTCAGCTTCTGCTATATAAGAAACCACTTCAAAACTCAGTGACTTCAAACAAGTATTTATTTTCCCCCAGGTGTGTATATTACCTGGGGATTGGCAGATACAGTCTGGACTGTTCTTGAGTGATTCTTCTATATGTGTTCCTCACTGTTCTTGAGCAACAAGTAAAATAATCATGGTATTTTTAAGTTGCTGAAGACTTACTATATGCGGGACTATGCTGAAAATATCTAAAACAGTTTCCTTGAGTCTCCATAAAGACTACAAGGCAGATCACTGTCACTATCTCAGATCTGGAGTGTAACAATGAGGGCTGGTTTGTTGGTACCCCACAGCTGGCAAGCCCCAAAGAAAATCACACAGAGAGTCTACATTAGGTTATAAACTGATTGGCCCATTAGCTCAGTCTTCTTACTAGCTCTTGTAACTTATATTAACTCATTGTTCTTATCTATGTTAACCACATGGCTGGTACCTTTTCTCAGCGGGGTAGCTTACATAATGCTTCTTAGATGGACTGCGTAGGAATGCCAAGGGAGCTTCCTGCTTCCCAGAATTCTCCTGTTCTCACATCTACTTCCTGTCTGGTTTTCCCACCTATACTTCCTGCCTGGCCAATCAGCATTTATTTAAAACATGATTGACAGAATACAGACTTGTCCCCCACCACTGGAGAGGAAGAAGTTAGCTTTTTCAGATTCATTAACTCACTGCACTAGGAGCCTGCAGGTTTACACAGTACTGTTTTCTGAGGAGTCAGGGTTTCCTGTCAGGAATGTCTTGTTTAGGGTTTCTACTGCTGTGAAGAGACACCATGACCATGGCAACTCTTATAAAGGGAAGCATTTATTGAGGGATAGCTTGTGCTTCAGAACTAGGCCATTATCATCATTGTGTGTCATGGAATGGTGACATGCAGGCAGATATGGTGCCAGAGAAGGAGTGGGCTATCTCACTGGGTGTAGCATAAGCAAAGACGACCTCAAAGTGGACCCTCACCATGACACACTTCCTCCACCAAGGCCACATCTGCTACTAGTGCCACTCTCTTTAGGGGCGATTTTCTTTCAAACTGCCGCAGTCCTCAAAAGATATGAAAGACTTAGATTCACAATTCAGAAACAGAAGTGATGTAGAATAATTTTGGATAACAACCCAGAAAGCCCCTTTTCTACTCTCTATGCTTCAGAGTAATTGGCAGATTCTCAAAGACCAAACCAAAGCTGGACATGGTGGTACAGGCCTATGAGGTCAGCCCTTGGGGGTCAGAGGACTAGGTTAGGAAGATTGTAAGTTCCAGACCAGCTTTGTCTACATGGCAAGATTCTACCCATTTTCCCAAAACAAATCAGGTCAGGATTCAAGGTTCAAATTAGGGCAAGAAAGGAGAGGGTGGGAGACTATGGGATTATGGGGATGTACTCAGTGTATAAAATATGCTTCTATGAAAATTCCTTTGTGAAACACAATGCCGTGTATAATGAATGTACACATGGTACTCAGTCTTGGTGGTGCAGATAAAAAACTGGGAACCATCTGTGCTTGGTCCAGCATTTGCCATGGACAAGATGCCAGGACCTGTACGCTTCAGGATGAAGTTCTCATCCTCAGATTTTTCTCCGTAGATGGATCTGCCGCCAGTGCCATTATGGTGTGTGAAGTCACCACCCTGGCACATGAATCCTGGAATAATCCTGTGAAAGGAGGAACCCTATATCCAAACCCTTTCTCTCCAGTGCTCAGAGCACGAAAGTTTTCTGCTGTCTTTGGAACTTTGTCTGCAAATAGTTTGAAGGAGACGCGGCTCAAGGGCTTGCCGTTGGCCGCGATGTCGAACACAGTGGGGTTGACCATGGCTGCAGCAAGTGGCAAGAAGGGACAGCAGAGTCTACAAAGCTGCCTAAACAGTTCTTCTTTGGTCATTCTTATACCAGTGTCTTTGATGTGCAGTAGCTTTTTCTTCTAGTCTCACTTAATTTTGACTTAGTTCTTCATTTCCAGAAAGTGAATTTTCATCAGTTAATGATATTTGCCTCATCTTTGATAAAGTGTCTTACCTAAGCATTGGAAAGCAGTTCCTTCTGGGGATAAAAATCTGTTTCATGCAATGATTTGATGGTAACTTTAATTATTGACTTCAAACACTTTTTAGAGTTTTCTTACTTCATTTCTTCCTTATTTATTTATTTATGTATTTATTTTTGAGACACTGTTTCTCTGTGCATTCCCGGGTGTCCCAGAATTTGCTTTGTAGAGCACGCTGGCCTTGAATTCAGAGATGTGCCTGCCTATGTCTCCCTGGTGCTGGGATTAACAGATGCACTACCATGGCTCTACTTTTTCGATTTCTAAATTCTGCTAGTGATATATTTCAACCATTCAAATGGATGTCTTATTTCCTTTTTTCTTTCTATCTTTCATTTTTCTTTTAAAGCTGTCCTTGAGTCTTTTTGGATTTGCTCATTGTCTGTTCTGAGACAAAGATCAGCAGGACACAGCACAAGATGAACCCTGATCCTAACCCTAACCTCTCATGGCACATGGAGTCCAGATCTTCCGGTCTCAGGAGTCATCTCTAATTCCCCGTTTCCTGGCTCACTCTTGGTTCCTCATGTGGGTATCCATTACACCCCAAGCAGGGGAAATCCCTGTACCCCATGTCTACCCATAGAATTTTTAAGCCTAATTACTTCTAGTTAACTTTGGTTCAACAGCCTATTGAATATTAAATATGATGTGTAACTGTAATTTAAATTTGTATCCTAGGAACATACGACTCAGTTTCCTCTGGTGGCACTGATGTCCAATATTTGAGCTTCAACTGTAATGACCTTGAAGAATAGAAGATGTTCAGAGACTTTATTTAGCTTCTTTTAAAATCATAATTTTATTTTTAAAGAGCAGTTTTTAGGTGGAGAGCAAAACCGAGCAGAATGGAGAGAATCCTCACATATGCCAGGACACCCACATATTGCCCCCATGCATGTACAGCCTTCGTATTAACATCCCAAGGCACAGTGAAGGTTAAATAGCAGGGTCCTATCACCGTCACCCAGAGTCAGACATGAGGGCTCACTAAACAAATATAGAATGACACATATTATACGTATAGCATCATACAGAATACTATCACTGTCCTAAAAGTCCCCTTTGCTCTGACCTCAGACTCTTGCCATTTCCAGGATGACTTACAGTTGGGAAAAATAGGGGATGTAGGCTTTTTGGGTTACTTTGATTTCTTAAATATTTTTGATGAATCTTAGTGACAAAGTCACTTAGCAACTCTTTTTTGTAGACTTATTTACTTCGCAGTACAAATAAAGCCGCCCCCCACTTGTCTTTGTTGTTACCAAGGTTAATTCCATTTCATACCACCCTGTCCTCACTGGATCAACCTTTTGTTTAATTTGAGTCTCTCTACTATTAGGGCCTACTCCAATCTGTAAATTGGCTCTGGCATCAGAAGTGGCCCCCAAGATATGTTCTTGGAATTAAGTCAGTAAGCACTGGCAGGATCAAACTGATCTTGCAACAATTATTTCAGCTGCTGTTAAGAATAACTGTACCTACAGTCTATCCTGGACAGTAACCTCGTTCTCTTTGGTGACTTCTGTAATTAGCAATGTTACTGTCCTGGATAGAATGTAGGTGCAGCTATTTTCTCTTTGGTTTTTCCAGACCAGGTTTCTGTGCAAGCTCTCCCTGTCCTGGAACTTGCCCGATAGACCAGGGCCTCTAACTCAGAGAGAGTACTGCCTCTGCCTCCTGAGTGCTGAGGGTAAAGGCGTGTGTCACCACTGCCCGGCTCTATTTAAGTCTCTTACATCTTCCCACCCTTAAAATTAATTTTGAATTGAGTGTCAGGGCACTATGCCCTTATACTAATGCACTACTTACACTTGAGAATGATAGTCACCGTTATCTAGAAGGATAAAGCTAGAAAAGATAAAAGTACAATTTGGGACGAGCTTAAAAAAAAAAGAACATTTTGTTGTCTGTTTAGTTTTCCGTAAACACTGGTTTTTTGTAGGTTGTAATAACACAGCTAACATTTTGTACAATTAGAAAGTAAAAGTTTAAGTATAAAATAAAGATCTAGTTTCTCTAAAAAAAAAAAATGTTCTGGGTCTCTCTTCTCTTTTGGCTTGCTAGAGGAAGTCAAATGGAAGTTTCCCCGTGTGCAAGCAAAACAAAAACAAAAATAACACACCAAAGAGCGTCCAGTTTCGGTGCCTGACCTGGAACTACGAAGAGAAGCTGAATACAGCTTCCTGTGGTTTGCTGCTTTTTCTTGCCCTTTTAGCCATGAACATGACGCCGGCTTAGACTTAAAGCCCCTAATACCTGTAACTGGCAGCCGGCAGGCTCAGTGCAGCCTAGGATCTGATATAGACCAACTCCTGCCTGCCTGTCAACCCGGAGCCGCGCTCCAGGGGCGGGATTTCCGTAGGGGGCGGAGTCTCCCGCTGCCGCCTAGCTGGGGGTGGGACCTGGGCGAGCCGCGCCGGGTGGGCGGGGCGTGCCGCGGAGGAGGGCGGGGCGTGCCGCTGGGACTTCCCCAGGGCTGAGCTGCGCAGCGGGTGCGCGGGGAATGGGCTGGCGGGTCGGGACGGCGAGGCATGCGGGTGGACTCGGGCAGACCCTCGGTGTCCCGGCAGGGGTCTCGGATTTCGGGGTTGGCCTGGGACACCGGGGCGTTGCTGGGAGGCGGGGAGCCGCTCGGCCGCTACTCGCGCGACCGCGGCGAGCATGCGTGCGTGCGCGTGTTCCAAGCGAGGCCGCGCGGCTGTCCTCTCTGTCTGTCCTCCTCCCTCTCCCCCAGTTAGGGAACCCGAGTCCTGATCGGGGCGGTGAGGAGACCTCTCCCAGCCGCCCGGAGGGGTGCCCAGAGAGCAGCCGGGAGGTAGCGCTGCTCCTGGGGAGTCACGGTGGGCAGCTGGTGGGAGCTGCTCAGGCTCGAGCCACAGGATTTTAAAGGACCTGTCTGTGTCGTTTTTACTTTTAGGATTTTGGCCAAATTGGGCGAGGTGTATTACCACTTACCCCTTCTCACCGAGGAAGAGCGGGAGAAAGGGTAAGTAAGTATCGCTCAGGGGCGGAAGAAACCAAGACTGTTCTTCGAGAGGTGCCCCTGGGAACTTGGGTCCAAATTCCACTTTTTATCAGAAATTGGAGATCTAGCTTCGAAAGTCACTGGTCCCAAGACCAAGCATTTCTTCAGGTTTCCAAAGTCCATGGAGTGGGCTGGAAGTTTAAGCAGCTTTTAAATCCCCCGACAGAAAAGTCACTTCCTTTCAGAATGTCTTTAACCTTGCACATTGATGCTGTAGTCCCTCTGTGGTCCCTTGCTAGGT
Source organism: Dicrostonyx torquatus (assembly GCA_028555095.1). Taxonomy (NCBI): domain Eukaryota; kingdom Metazoa; phylum Chordata; class Mammalia; order Rodentia; family Cricetidae; genus Dicrostonyx; species Dicrostonyx torquatus. The sequence continues at coordinate 13,393,981 of JAQHUG010000014.1, forward strand.
AGCATTCACTAGTAGGGTGTTAGGTAATGCAGGCTTTGCTTGGTCATTACTCTTTCAGGGAATCTTTGCATTTTAAAATCTACCAGCAGTGATGAGAAAGCACATATGATCCCATAAAGATAATGGCAATTTCATATACTGAACACTCTTTCGAGATCTTTCAGAATTACAGAAGAAAGAATTTGTCTTCCAGCATTCCGTGCTTTTCTAAGAAGTTACATTGAAGTCCTGGGAAGTTTACCGAGACACTCAGTGCCGTCTCTTTTCATTGGTTCTTCCTTGAGACGTTTCTGTTCTTTCTTCCGATACACGGCTTCCCTAGTCTGTATGTGGTGAGAGGATACACAGCTTCGCTCAGACTGGAAACCCCCCGGCATTATGTATGTCACTGGTAACTTTTACTTAAAATTCAGGTTAGCTATCAGCAAGAACAGTAAACACAAACCTGTATACTTAAACAGGAAAGCTAGACTTACCCTCAGTGGCCATTCTGGCACAGGCCAGCTGTGAACCTGGCTTCCTTGTTAAGTTGTGGATGTTCACACAATTCATGAGGAACTAGGACATGGTTGTTTATTAACGAGGGGCTCTGTTTACGACGTCCTTTCAGCGTGTGTTGAATGAACGCTGATTAAAATGGGATCTGGAGAACGGGTGGTGCCTGCTCCAGCCTTTGGTCCCAGCATAGCTGGATGCATCTCTGAGTTTGAGGACAGCCTGGTCTATATAGGGAGTTGTAGTCCACCCACACAGTGAGACCCCCGTCTCAAAGACAAAACAAATGAAATCCCATAAACGAATAAAACAGGATGTGGAGGTGAGACTGTGGGAGATGGCTTTTTTATTGGGGGGGGGAATGGGCCTTTTTTAGGTTTCTGTGAAGTTTTGAATAATTACGTATAAATGGGCAAGAACTCCGCTCTGCTGCTGTCTTAGTGGCTTACGGATCTATAGTTCTGTGTGCGAACTGGGCTGTCAGCCCACTTTTTTGGTAGATTGAGCAGTAAACTCTTGGGGTGACTAGCTATGGAGGTGTGTTTTCATGGTCATTTTCCGGTGCCATGAATGCGTTGTTCGGGTACAGAAACCAGATGAGAGTAATGCTTTGAATTGTCTTATATGAAGGCTTAGTTTTAGAAAACAGGGAGACAGCCAAGGGTGGTGTACTTAGGAGAGTAATTCTGAAGCAGGCCTGCTGTGGATTTTGGTACATTTATCCCCATTGCTTTATTGGCATGAGAATAGGTTGAGATCAAAATTAAGTTATTTAATTGTTATTTAGGGTTAACTCATAGGAGTATGAAAGTAAAAACTTGAGTCTAATATAAATCCACCTCAAATTTTTTAATATTTTGGTATTTACCTTTTCAAGGTTTTATACCATGTTTAGACATGAAACCCACAGCTACATGTTAATTGGCCATACAGCTGAGGTATTTATCTGTATGAAACATATACAATGTAATATATACATTATATGTATCTTGCCATTCTTGGCAAAACTGTACATGTTTTTCCTTTTCTTCTCTTTTGGCTATTTGCCACCAGTCCTGGCTCTCCCTAAAATCCTCATGTAGATGTGTCATGTCTTTCATAGTCTTTTATTTTTCTGAGGTGCTGGAGGTCAAACCCAGGCCCTGGACTCCGCTCAGCAGCTCCTCTACCAAAGAGCTTCAGCCCAGCCTCCAGACCTTCTCACTGTGTGACTCCGGCTGGTCCTGAACTGGGAACCTTCCTGTTTCCGGCTCCTGAGTGCTGGGATTACAGCAGTGTTCCAGCACGCCTGGCGTAGTATCTGTAATCTTAGATGCAGCCTTGCATCATATTGACTCTGTCACTTGGGACCCATTGCAGCTTTCCTGCTGCTTGATTTGGATGCTATCTACATAGAGCAATGAGGACCTAAAAAAGGAAGACCGCACAAAGCAGTGCCTGCCATGCATCTGTGTGCTCGCTGTCCTGTTGCTCTGATTGTTGCCATTTTCTTTTCTTTTCTTTTTTTTTTTAAACTTATTTGTATTTTGTATGCGTTTGTGTTTTGCATGCATGTATGCCTCATGGAGGTTTTGGATCGCCTGGGACTGGAATTATAGACAGTTGTGGGTGCTGGGAACTGAACCCAGTTTCTCTGGAAAGAGCAGTCATTACTCTTAACCGCTGAGCCATCTCTCCAGCTCTGTCTATCATTTGCTTATGAACTTCCTCTGCACAGTGCCAGGCAGCCTAGAACCCATTTTCCTGTAAGTGCTAAGTCTCCCTGACTTATGCATTTTCATAATGCATTTGTCATGGATCTGCCGCATCTGATCCCAGAGTTTTTGAAACAAAGATCCACACCTAATGTGGCTTGATTTTCCTTTCTCAGATCCTCTACAGTCCTGCCTAAGGGTGCCAGCTTGAGAAACAAGGAAAAGGGTTTCTGTCGTATGTCTAAAGAGCTCTGACACCATTCCCTAGGTTAGGCAGACAGCCTATCACATTAATCTGAGTGCTCCAAGTTAGGATTTCCATTTCAGAAACATCTTTGATTCAGAAGCATTATAATAAAATACTGATGCTTCATGTCCATTGTCATAGTTTTGCCAAGTTGTGGGTCTAATATTCAGCCAAGCTGTATATTTAGCGTATCCGGTATCACGTTTGGAGCTGAGAAAGACAAGTCCACAGACATCTGACTTCACACCAGACATCTGGTTTTGCTTTGCTAAGGAGTACACTTTGTCAGGAGATTATTGGCGTGTCAGTTGTACTGCTGTAGCTGGTGGCATTTCTATGGAGAGCGCTGGTCTGCAGAGCCCGGCCAGTGTGATGTTTGATTCAGATGACAGCACTGGTCACACGTGCACATTTTCCCAGGTGTTCTTACAAGTTAGCAAGGGAAATAGTTCCTGTTATTGGCAAGTTTTTCTTCTGAGTTTTAAAGAAAAGCCAAACCTAGAACACTAGAGCTAAGGGTTCTGGTTCATGCCTGGAATCCCAAGCACCAAGGAAGCAGAGGCAGGCTAATTTCGAGTTCTAGGCTAGCTTAGTGTAAATAAGATTTTTTAAAAAATTTTAAAAAGGAACCTGATAAGTTTTTAAAAGTCCATTTTCTTTTTTTCTCTTTTCTTTTTCTTTTCTTTCTTTCTTTTTTTTTTTTTTTGAGACAGGGTTTTTTAGGTTTCTTTGGATGTCCTGGAACTTGCTCTGTAGATCAGGCTGGCCTTTAACTCAGGAATCCACCTGCCTCTGTCTTCTGAGTTAAAAAAGCCCATTTTCGAGTCTATTTTACATTAGCAAACAAACTCACAGAGAAAGAATAATAAGTGGCATTTGGAGTTCCAGGTTAAAGTAGCAAAGCTTTTTAGACCATCATATGCTGTTAGAGGTGATGCGTACTCCTAGAGATTCTTCAATCTCTCCACCTGCATTCCCTTTTTGAACAACCCTTGGCATATAAAGTATGTAAAGTAGGTATCTAAATCAAACAAGTACTTATAATAAGCCATGAAGCAATTCTTTTAAAAATAGTTGTTTGTTATATGAATGCATTCACCATTTATTAAAGAAGAGAAATTTGCATGGTAAGAAATAGATGTTCTCATTTATTTGCATACAGAATTAAACCTTGCCTGGAGACTAGATACTTCAGGACCTAGAACATCTTCAGCATTTTTCATAATGGGTCCATATTCTACATTCATCAGTGCCAAGAATGCTGGTTCATATAAATACGTAGTAAAAAAATGGCAGAATTGTGCTTAGAACCTACCTCAGAAACTGTTGGAAATTCTATTCCAACTCCAAGCCAAAATTTTTTAAAAATTACTTTGGATGAAATTCAAGTCAGCAACTCAAACAGTAATTTTTAAAATTAGTTATTCTAGAAGCTGGGCGTGATGATGCACACCTTTTACCCCAGCTCTCAGAAGGCAGAGGTAGGCTGAATTCTGTGAGTTCGAGGACAGGTTGATCTACACAGAAGTTAAAGGAAAGTCAGGGCTAGGGCTACGCAGGGAAACGCTGTCTCGAAAACAAAACCACACAACAACCACAGCAGCAACAAAAGGTCATTATGTTTCTGTAAGAGCAGAAAGTTTTGCATGCGTAGGAAAAACACAGCAGTTTCTGACTTACAGTAGTTTCCATGTGAGCGGAGGTATTTCAGCAGCATTCTGTGCTGCGTGCTGTGACACCATGGATGGTGCAAAGTGAAGTCGCATGTCACAGCACTGGTGAGCACTGCAGGAAACTCTTTCAATTTGTTTTGCATCAGATTTTGAATTAACTAAGATGTGTGTGTGTGTGTGTGTGTGTGTGTGTGTGTGAGCTGTCCTGTCCTATAGTGTTTTATCCCCCAACTCCCTTTATACATTTTACATATATAATGTGATTCACATTTAAAAGGCTGGTCTATTTGCAGAAGGTTGTGTTCTGATAGCCCAACGTGACTGAAACACATCCTCTTTCACATTGATGTTGAGGGACATTGACAGATGCAGGAGGCCTGTCCTTTTAAATTTGAGAGTGGGCTGTGTGATCTTGGGCACAGTTCCTCATCTGTATGATGGGGTATTACTCACAGTTGCTGTGAGATTCAGAGAATGTAAAGTAGATTGCAAAGTACAGTGGCTGCCAAAAAATAGGTTGTTGGCCACTTGTAGTTTCCTTGTTCTTCCAGGTCTTGATTCTTCTATTTATATCCAGATTAACCTGAGAGCCAGGGCTTGCAGCTTCAGTAGGTGGAGCTTCTGATATCATCCGGATTTGGTAGTGGGAGCTGAGAAAGGGAATACAGAATATCCTCAGGGGGAGCAGTGGAGAGCAGACGGAGAGAGGAGCCAGGCTTCTGCTCAGTCCAAGGACACAGCTTAATGAGCTTGTTTTATGGGGGATGAGTGGGGATCACAGAAAGAGCCCTGTTTATGCTAGCCTCTTTTGTGACTGGTTTTATTGGGAATTCTTTTTTTTTTTTTCTTTTTTTTTTTTTGAAAGAGAGGTCTCACTATGTGGTCCTGGCTGTTCTGGAACTCATTCTGTAGATCAGGCTGGCCTTGAACACACAGAGATCTGCTTGCCTCTGCTTCTCAAGTGCTGAGATAAAAGGAATGTGCCACTGTGCCCAGCTATATTCAGAACTATTAGGTCCTTATTTGCTGCTTCTTTCAATAAACAGTATTTTTTTGTTACATTGGTAATAAGTGAGCAACCATATTTTTCTATTTCTTTATAACTAAATGGAATCAGAAATAGATGCTCATACTTAGGATTTTATGTACTAAGTTCAATTGATTTCCTTTTTGTTGACCTATTAGTTATCATTTATCCCTTCTCCTACTTTCTTCCGCTGGTTACAAGCTGTATACGTCCAATTAGTGCTGCTGAAGGAAAGATGAGAAGTAGAAGCTTTAGCTAGTGAGGTTATAGTGTAGTAAGACGTGGGGTGTCTATGCAGATAGTATGTATGCTGTAACAGAGCTTGGTATATGTACAGAGGGACCCAGCAAGAACTCTGACCCTGATTGGAATGCTAAGAATGGCTTCAGTAGTGGTTGTCTTTGGGCTCAGACTTGAAAAACTGAAATGAGCTTGGCATGGTGGTACACACCTTTAATTCCAGCACTCAGGAGGCAGAGGCAAGCAGATATTTAAATTTGAGGTCAGCCTGGTCTACAGAGTGAGTTCCAGGACAGCTAGGACTGTGTAAAGAGACCTTATCTCAAACAAATGCCCCCCTCCTTTACCACCACAACAAAGGAAAGAAAGCTGAGGCAGCTTGATAGGCAGCAGAAGCATTCATTACCAGAAGCAACAGCATGGCCACAGAATGGCCTGGGAGCTCTGTGTAGGCCAGCTCTGTGTATGGGAAGGGTCAGGCAGGTGTGACAACAGATGAGACTGGATAATTTCAGGGTTTGTATCCACATCTACTAGTGAGTCACTGATAATTCTGAATGCCACAAAGGTCACCTTGAAAGCAGCATGCTAAGACTTGGAGGCTGGGAACTGGGAAGACGCAGGGCCAGCAGGAGACAGCAGTCTCGATAGAGAAGTGAGAGTATTTAGGAAAAGTATCTGGGAAGCAGGAGCTTCCCTGGCGTTTGTGATTGAACGTAAAAGGAATACAGGAATGGGAGAGGGCACGTGATGTAGATGTGGTCAGAGAGGATAGGTGTGTGGTATAGATGCCCCCGATGTTTGTTTGAGAGAGAACATGTGATATATGTGCTCCTTAGGTTTGTGGGTAGAGAGGACATGTGATGTAGATGCTCCCCAGGTTTGTTTGGGAGAGGACGTGTGATATATGTGCTCCATAGGTTTGTGGGTAGAGAGGGCAAGAGAAGAAGGGCAGGAATGAGGTAGTGATGCAGAGTTGTATTTTCCGAGTGAGTGTTGTGGTTAAAGGGCTTGTGGGCATATCCCTGGGGAGCTGATGGTGCATAGAACATAATTTAGATAGAGGATCCAGGACTATCACAGGAGACTGAGGAGGCTAGAGAAAGCCTTTTGAGTTCTTACCATGTGAGTGTGTAGGACCCAGCTATGACAAGCTCAGTGGCTGTCTCAGTAGTTTTCCCTACTGAGTCTCAGTAGTTTTCCCTACAGCAATACCTGCTTGCAAGAAAGACCATAAACTGAGACTACCCAGGCACCACCTACGAACCAATCCAAAGGATATTCCTAATGTTACAACTGATGTAGATAGAATCACCTGCCAGCACACACCCATCGCTTTTCACCAGGACACCCCTAGGCAAATATCAGCCAATCAGGGGTCCTAAACCTTAGAAATCCCTCACCCCCACCTTTGCTACTATAAAAACCCAACCCTAACTGAGCTTGGGGCTCTCTGATCACTTCAATATGTTGGACACACAGAGAGATCGAATTTGCAAACTTGTGTAAGAATAAAGGCTCTTTGCTTCTACATACAGGACTCAGTCTCCTGGTTGGTTTTGAGGGGGACTCCATGATCTGAGCATAACAGAGGGTAGTTGAAAGCCCAGCAAAGGATAAAAGTGTTCAGAGGAAATATATAGCTATAGAATTAAAAAAAGTAGTTGAATACAATAAGCCTTAGAGAGTGTTAAAACTAAAGGATAAGCCAATGAAGATGGAAGATGCTAATAAGAAGTGGCCAGAGAGGTCAAGAGACCTGTTAAATTTTACTCATTGAGTAAGCCCCACAGTATAGCACAATACAACACAGTTGCTATGTTCAGCCCTTAGGTGAACATTGATTGTCTAGACTTGTTTATGTTAGTTTTTTGCTACATTTTATTCTTTGACTTAACTTCCCCATTTGTGTCCTGCTACTCTGTTAACATTGCTTTGTTTCTCTATTTAAGATTCCACATGTAAATGAGATCATGCAATAAGGAGTAATTCTTTTTTGTTTCTGCCTTATTTCAATTAAGATAATGGGTTAACCCAGATTCGACCTTATTATGGCCTAAGTTTTAAATTCATGATCCATTTCCCTCAGCTTCACAAGTGCTGGGGTATTCTGTTTAGAACCCCTCTCTTCCCTTCACTTCTAAACACTGAATAATATTTCATTGTATGTTTATACCACACTTTCCTTATCCATTTTCATGTTAGCAAATGCTTAGGTTGTTTCCCTATGTTCATAGCTGTTAGGATGTGGGTACTTAGATAAGAGACAGTGTTGGCCAAGGTGTGGGAAAAAAGGGAACAGTGTACAGCTATTTTTGAAACAGCATGAGGTTCTAAAGAAATTAAGAATAGAAGGTATCTGAACCCAGTGATACCTGTTCAGGATATACAACCAAAGAAAGGAAGTCACCACCATGTAAGGAGGCTGGCTGCACTAGCTGAGAGTGCTCCAAGGTTTCTCACGAATGTGAGAGAGGCAGAGTTATTCTGAGAGGAAGGAGCCCAAAGAGAGGAAAGGATGAAGCACAGTGCCTGCATGCTTTCTCGTTTCATGCTCCTTGTGAATGGAGACCAGCTGTGCCTTTGTTTGCCTTTCCTTTCCTGGTTTATGGAGAACACCTGATTCCTCATCTTTCTCCTGCACCTCCTCCTCCTCTTCTGTCTCTTTCTTCCTCTCCTTTCCCCCTCTCCTTCATCATTCTCTTCTCATCCTCCTCCTTTTCCTCTTTTCTTCCTCCTCTTCCTCTTCTCTTTCTCCTTCTCCTTCTCTGCTTGTGTCTCCATGGTAGGAAGTTGGACTCCCTGAGCCATGGCATATGTAAAAGTGGGATGCTTTAGTTTTCTTTTTTCTTTTTTAGATTGAATATTACTTATTCATTCATTAAAATGAGCTTCAGTAACAATTTATAGCAATATCATACATATTATAACAAGTGAAAAGTAGTAATCAAAATTTTATGTCATGTGTTATTTGAACTTCAGAATTTTCTCATTTTAATAAGTCTACTTTAAATACTATTTAGTTAGGGTTGCTATTGCTGTGATGAAACACCATGACCAAAGAAACCTGGGGATTGAAGGGTTTATTTGGCTTACACAGCACTGTTTATCATTGAAGGAAGTCAGAATAGGAACAGGGCAGGATTCTGGAGGCAGGAGCTGATGCAGAGGCCATGGAAGGGTTCTGTTTACTGACTTGCTCCACATGGCTTGTTCAGTCTGCTTTCTTATAGAACCGAGGACCACAAGCCAGGGATGATACCACCCACAATGAGCTGGTCCTTCCCCATCCGTGACTAAGAAAATGCTTTATATGCTGAGCCACGGCCTGATCTTATGAAGGCATTTTCTCAATCAGGGTTTCTTCCTCTCAGATGGCTATAGTTTGTTTAGAGTTGTCATAAATTAGCTAGCACAAATACCAACATTGTTTATTGTTCATGTAGACATTGTTAGTGAATTTATTCTTTTCACTTATGACTGTTTCATACTGGGCGTTCATTACATTAAACTATTATTTTTATTAGACTTGATCTTTATCAATTTCATACGTGTTTGTAGTACATTCTGTTGACCCCACCCCCCATCTGACTCCTGCTCCTGTTATTCCCTCCTCTTCCCTTCAGGTCCCTTTCTCCCATTCATATCTCGATTTATTGATTTTAACCAGTCTACTGCAATGTAGTAAGGAGGGGCTGCTTGTTCGTCCCAGCCACCCAGAACCAAAATAACCACACAGAAACTATATTAATTAAAACACTGCTTGGCCCATTAGCTCTATCTTCTTATTGGCGAACTCTTACATATTAATTTAACCCATTTCTATTAATCTGTGAATTGCCACATGGCAGTGGCTTACCGGCAAAGTTTTGGCATGTCTGACTTTGGCAGCGGCTCCATAGCATCTCTCTCTCCACCTTCCTTCTCCCAGCATTCAGTCCAGTTTTCCCCTACCTAAGTTCTGCCATATCAACAGGCCAAGGCAGTTTCTTTGTTCATTAACCAATAAAAGCAACACATAGTCAGAAGGACCTCCCATGCCACTGCAAAGAGATGCTTCTGTGATTAAGGACGAGAGCAGCATCTAGGTGTGGTCCACGCCTTTAGTCCCAGCATTTGCGAGTCAGAGGCACATGCATCTCTGAGTTTGATGCCAGACTGCTCTACAGAGTTCCAGGATAGCCAGGGCTACACAAAGAAACCCTGTTCGGAGAAAACAAACAATTATAAACAAGCAAAAAAGTAAGAATAGAATTTGTATATGGGTATAAACATCCTGTGTCAATTTAACTAAGCAACATTCCCTCTAGGCTTGTGACCTCCCCAGCCTTGGGTTTTGGCTTATGGTTATAGTATCAGGCATATAGTCCCTCCTGTGGATTGTGCTTCAGTGCAAGTCCAAGAATGGTTGGTTTCCCCATTGCAAATTGTACCACTATTGCGCCAATCTTACTTGTAGTTTGATATTATAGTTCACAGTACTCATAGCTGGGAAAAACCTTTGATGCATTATCTTTCCTAGCAGGTTGCATAGCACCCTCTGGCCCTATGAAAGCTTGCTGGTAGGGAAGGTTCTAGCTTAGTTGCAGTTTTCTTTATAGATGATGCAGTTTTTTTGCAATTGCTAATCCCAGCACTCGGGAGGCAGGGGCAGGTGGATCTCTGTGAGTTTGAGACCAGCCTGGTCTACAAGAGCTAGTTCCAGTGCAGGCTCCAAAGCCACAGAGAAACCCTGTCTCGAAAAACCAAAAAAAAAAAAAAAAAAAAAAAAAGAAAGAAACTTAGTTGGAAACAGTAGTCATGAGTTTGTCATAATTGCTGTAAGTCACCAATTTAGGGGGTTCTCTCTCAGTGTCTTGTGGGATTATCAGATACCAGCTGGAGCTAAAAATTATTGGAGCATGGCCCTTCTCATATAATTGGCAAGTTCCATGGGGTTGTCCTCACATCATGGGAGCCAGCTTCCTCCAGAGCAAGAGCCAAGATACCACCATGGGAACGGTAGTTCTTTTTATGACATATTCATCATTTTTAGATATTCTGTTGGCCTCATAGAGCAGCTGTGCTTCAGCCAGAAGGGGAAACCACACATGAGAATGGGGAAAGGCTTGTTGACACACTTCCTCCAACGAGGCCTTGCCCACACCAACAAAGCGGTACCTTCTAATAGTGCCACTCCTTATGAGCTCATGAGGGCCAATGGCAGTCAAACCACCACAATCCTCTCTCTGGCTCCCGTAAGCTTTTCCCAGCATCATAATGCAAAATGTATTTAGTTCAAGTTCAAAAGTCTATCACGGTCTCAGCAATGTTTTTGAACTTTAAAGTTCAAATCTCTCCTGAGATTCATGCAATCTCTTAACGGCAATCTGTAAAATCAAACTCAAAACACAGTTCTCATACTTCCAACATATAATAGCACAGGATATACATTACCTTCCCAAAATGTAGGGAAGGGACCCGTAATGAGGACATACTGGGCCAGCACAAGACTGAAGACCCGTTGGGCAAATTCCAAACTCTGATCTCCACGTCTGATGTCAAAATGCCCTTCAGATCTCCAGCTCCATCCAGCTGTGTTGACTGCAGCACACTTCTTTCTCTTTGGCTGGTTCCATGTCCTGTTAGCAGCTTTCCTTGGCAGGTATCTCACAACTCCGGCTTCTCCAAGGCAATCCAGGCTTCCGCTTCACAGCGTTGTGCAGTGGCCTCTACTAGGCCTCCATTCAGGAACACCCCTGACATATGCAGGTAGACATGGTGCTGGCTACATCTTGATCAGAAGGCCACAGAAAGTGGACTCAGATACTTGGTGGTATCTTAAGCATAGGAAACTGCAAAACCCATCCCCATAGTGACACACTTCTTCCAACAAGGCCACACGTAGGCCAACAAAGCCACACCTTCTAATAGTGCTACTCCCTGTGTGCTTATGGGGGCCAATGGCATTCAAACTGCCACAGTGGTGGTGGTTTCTGCCAGATTCGTCGTCAAACCTGTCTGTCATAGGTCCCGGATTTGCCACTGGAGCCTTGACCTCTCTCAAGTAACTGAGGTTTAGACTGTGTGGCCTAGCCTCCTCCCTGATCAAAGCAAGAAAGCAAACAAGTAAACCCACATACAACAGCCATTCTTCAGTGACTTTGAGAACCTCTGCTCTTGTGCTCACACTGAAATCATGGCCATAGCCTGACGTTTTCAACTTAGAATATCCAGATGATAAAAATAGACAACTTTCTTCCTTGGAATAAATCATAAAAATTTAATCTTTGCAATTTTTTTCTCATTTTTTCTGAAATAGGCCTTTGCAGTGGCATTTGGAAAAGTATCTTTCTTTTGAAAAATGTAACAGTTACTGTCACATTTGGAAAAATTGTTTTGTAGTTTGAGGACACATTGTCAAGACAGTCACCTGTTATACTGAGGCTGCTTGTTGGTTCCCAGCCACCTGTCTAGCTTAGACCTGAAATAATCACATAGAAACCATATTAATTAAAGCACTGCTTGGCCCATTAGCTCTAGCTTCTTGTTGGCTAACTCGTATATTAATTTAACCCATCTCTATTAATCTGTGTATCACCACATGGCTGTGGCTTACCCGCAAAGTTTTGGCATGTCTGATTCTGGCGGCTCCATAGCTTCTATCTGACTCCATCTTCCTCCTCCCATACTATATAGGCCAAGCCAGTTCTTTATTCATTAACCCATTAAAGCAACATAGACAGAAGGACCTCCCACACCAGCCACCCTTGAGATGTACTTTGATACCAAGTACTGCAAAGACGTCTTTCTGAAGACAGGAAGTGTTTGTAATGCTGTGACATTTATATGTTAAGATAATTTCACTAGATATGATTTTCCCACCTTGTGTAGCAATAAACAATTTCAGAGCTATTTGGAATTTTTCTTCTGTTTTATTCTGGCAGATTTCCCTGGTTTCCTACTCTGGAAATCTTTTTCTTCTGTAGCCATGAACAACCTGTCTTCCGCATCTCTATGCCCAGCTTCCTTCCTGTGTTTGGAGGGTGAGCAGGCTAGAGGGGTCTTTTAGAAATGAAGGAGCACTGGATGTATGCAGAGGGCTTCCTCTGAAGGGTCCAGGGTTTTCCTTTCTTTACCAAATGGTCATAGCAAACAGAGAAGAAAAAATAAGTAAAAACAAAGAAAGGAAGAAAGATTGCCACTGTTGCTTTTTAAAAGACAGTTGTTTTATTTTCTGTGTATGGGTGTTTTGCCTACATGTATGTCTTTGTACCATGTGCATACCTGGTACCCTTGGAGATACCATTGGAACTGGAGTTATGGATGGTTGTGAGCCACCATGCAGGTTCTGGGAACTGAATCTGGGTCTTTTTTTGAAAGTTCTTAACTGCTGAGCCATTTTTCCAGGTCCTGCTTTAGCTTTGAAGAAGTTATGTTATTTTTTTCAGCACTGTTAATGAACAGAAGGTGCAGCATTTTCCTGTATTTTCCCTCTTTCTCACATACCCAACGTCCTGAGCTGTTAGCAAACCCCACCAAGTAGTGTGTGTGGGACAGCTTGTTATGGTAAAATAACAAGTTGTGCTGTTCCCTGAGTGGCCCATGGGCCGCAAGGGTCATGAGAGACAGATGGATAGGCATGCCATGCAGAGTGAAGTTGGATATTTATTTAGTGGGTTATGGAGGAGAAAGGAGAGAAGGGAAGAAGGGAGAAGAGCAGAGAAAGGCAGAGAGAGAGAGAGAGAGAGAGAGAGAGAGAAACAGAGGGAGGGAAAGGGAGAAGTGGGGAGTAGAGGACATACAGCAGCAGCTACCTCTTCAGGAGAGAGACAGAAAAGGAAGACTTAGGCTGGAAGCAGAAGGAAATATCTGCCTGCCTTAGTGGTGGAGTGTGGAGGGAGTGGGTGGTGCTTGTCTCTTCAAGGGACAGGACAGACCATTACACAGCTGATGACCATAAGTGTGCTTTAGTGTCACCTAGGCTACACTGTTTAAGATGCTTCTTTGGTGGGATGCCTTCTGTGGGCCTAGACCACTCTGACATTTGTCTGTCACTGTGGTCCCCTATGCCCCAAAGCCTCTTCATTCCTTCTCCCTCATTCATTCCCAGAAGCCTCTGTTTCTTTGAGAGTTTTCCTAGTTCTTCAGTCTCAGGGAGATAGTGGAGTCTCAGGGAGATCATGGAATCTTACAGCAGGCAGTCCGTTCGCTTTACTTTCTGGCTTGTTTGCCGCCGCGGACTGTTTACATCTTCAGTTTACTAAGGAGCATGTTTGTCTAATAGTTGCTCAATGAGAGTTTTATATTACTTTCAGATTCAAATGATAAATGGTCATTTAGTTTTGTTAACTAATTTAGCATTGTTATATAAGGGCAAGTTGAAACACCTTACAATTTAAAACATTCATTTTGTGTATTTGTGAACACATGTGTGCACCCACATGTACACATGCATTACCCATCTTAACAACTTAAGTTTTAATTGTCTGAAATTTTAATACAACCTTTTTAGAACTCACTGAAGTTGGTGACCTCATTGTGTATTAACTTCTGATTTTTGGGCCACCTTATTTTGGTATTTTACACATCCTATGTGTACCACACATTGATATGTGGAAGTCAAAGGATAATTTGTAGGAAATCATTTTCTCTTCCAACTGTGTCAGTCCTGGGGTCAAGCTGAGGTCATCAGGTCATGGAAAGTGTCTTTATTCAATGAACCATCTTGATGGCCCAAAACTTTTCTACTTTTCTGTGGCTCTTATGTAAAAGAAGTTCTGTGGGGGATGGAGAGATGGCTCAGCAGTTAAGAGCATTGCCTGCTCTTCCAGAGGTCCTGAGTTCAATTCCCAGCAACCACATGGTGGCTCACAGCCATCTGTAATGAGGTCTGGTGCCCTCTTCTGGCCTGCAGGCATACATATAGACAGAATAGTGTATACATAATAAATAAATATTAATAAAAAGAAGTTCTGTGGTCTCAACAATACGCTGTTATTTGAGGTCACTGATAAATATGTCTGTCTGTTAATACTGTAAACATTCTTTAATAAAACTTTTATAATAAAGTTTAAAAATGGTCATTAACTATATTATTGTTATTATTGTCATAGTGCTCAGGACCCAGAACGTGGATCGGGTAATGAAATTTCTTCATGCTCTTCCATACAGACATGCACACGGCGTTGTTTCTCTCCGAACTTCGCTTTCCTTTGGGGATATGGAGACAGCACATACATCAGAGATTATTTTAAAGAACCACTGGAACTCCTTGTAGGGGTTTTAATTCATTATAAAAAATATGAGAAATTGGGGCTGGAGACATGGCTCAGTGGTTAAGAGTATTTACTACTCTTGCAGAGCAGAGGATGATCTGCTACATGGTGGCTTCCAGCTGTCACTCTGTTTCCAGGGTAGGACACCCACTTCTGTCCTCTGTGGGCACCAGGCATGCACACGGTGCACATATAGACATCTAGGAAGAACACTCATGTGTATACATTGAAAATAGATCTCTAAAGAAAAATGTGATGGTTTATTTGGTTAATGAGTCATAGTTGGTCATCTTCAAATTCAGAAATACTTTCTTGGGGCCGAAGAGATGGTTTAGTGGTTAAGAGCACTTGTTCTTCCCAAGACCCTGGGTTAAATTCCTAGCATCTGGATGGTGGCTCAAAACCATCTATAATTGTAGTCTCCTGGGATCCAATTTCTTTTTCTGCTGTGCCAATGTCCATGTATCCATATAGACAAAATACCCATACACATAAAAGAAAATTTTTCTTTAGTTTATAGATAACTGGTAAAAAAAAAAACTGTTGAAAAGATGGTTATTTATTTAGCTGTATGTAAGGGAAAAAAGCATGTGTTTGTTCCTGGGTCTGTCTCACAGATTGAGCCTGTTTGTGTCTTCTTGCGAGAGGCTCTGGGATGTTTCCCTGTGTGCTTGGCTCCTGATCATGTTTATTACCCGCCTGTCAGCTTGAGACATTAGCTTTCCTTTCAAGAGCAGGAGATATACTGCTACATTCTTCATGGACAGAGAGACACATCATTTTCTGTTTATGAAAGGGAAAGACTGGGTTCCAAAGTCCGTGTGACCAGTCTCCATGTGGTCGAAGTCAGCGGGGCAATGTCAAGTCAGGTAGAGGGGTTCTGGGGAAGGGGGAAAAAAAACAACCTTGTGAGGCTGAATTCCTCAGGCATGAAACATAGAGAGAATACTTCTAGTTTTCTTTAAAATGTTCCTCTGCTTTAAAATATTTAGACTGGCCAGTGGCAAAATGTATTAAGTTAGACGAAGCTTTCTTCCTCCCAGTCCGAGAATGCACAGCAGGTCCAGACGCTTGTGCAGGAACCGTCTCTTGTTAGTCCTGTCGGCATTTTCACGATAGCGAATCTCAGGTTGTGTACAGCTACTAATCTGAAGGTTCTTTCCCCATTATTTTAAAAATACAGCATAGGCTCAAAGACAGTATGCTGGGCCATCTGACGATGAAAGATGTCCCAATGCTCAGTGGTTGACCCTTAGGGTAGACATTGGCCATCCAGAAGGACGCGTCACCAGCACATACGGAAGTTGTCAGCTGGCATCCTGCAGAGGATGGGGACAGCTCAATTTGATGCGTGTCTAGAGAGGCACACGGCTGAACAACTTTTTACTTTTTGGACATGTTTATTTGATCAGTTGTCCTTTGTAGCAGCGAAAGAAAGTCACTGTGGAGAAGGGAAACCAGGGCTGAAAGAAATAATATTCCATCCTGCAGCTGGGTTCCCTGGCTACATGGGAAGAAAACCAGAGATGCTAGTGTCTTACGACGTCGTCATGAATGGCTAATACCAGGACTTAAGGAAGATTAGGAGGGGTTGATTCTTTTCCACGAAGTCAGAGCACAGTTGTTGAGTGAATGACACCAGCTGAAGGTGGAGAGATCACCTTTTTTCTTTTTTTTACATCCTCACTGTGTAACGTTGGCTGGTCAAGAACTTGGTGTGTAAGCCAGGCTGACCTCAGACTCACAGAGATCCTCTTGACTCTGCCTCTGGTCCATCTTGAACTTTACAGGAATGAAAAATGAGAGTCAGCTATGGTTTTATATTGTTAGTAGTCTTTAAGTCGATCTGTTTGTTGAAAGTTGAGTGGAGGTCTTGAGAGGTGACTTGGCAGTTAAGAGCACTGACTGCTTTTCCAGAGGGTCTAGGTTCAAATCCCTGCACACACATGGTGGTCATAAACATCTCTAAGTCCAGTTCCAGGGGAGCCATCCAGTGCCTTTTTCTGGCCTCTGGCCACCAGGCATGCATGCAACCCAAACTCTCACATACATAAAATGAATAAAAAAACTAAAAATAGAAGTCTACTTCATGCCCTGAGCAAGGACATTGCTCTCGTCTTCCTTCATGCTGCATCTTGTTCTGTAGTAATTTAAAACAGTTCATTGGATAGGCAAGCACAGATCTGACGCGTGATAGATTGAGTTTCAAGTCTGGCCATTTGTGCACCACTTAAGCTGAGCATTGCGGTCAGCGACTTTCCAGAGTCCCTCTGACAAGCTCACTGCTGACAGTGGCTCTGCTGCTTCTGCTGGGCTAACTGACCTCCCTCTCCCTGTCCTGCCTCCTCCACTGCTCCAACCCTGTGCTTCAGCCCCACTAACTTAAAGGTTTTTACTTTGGTTTCTGTTTCATCTTTAAATCTGCATCAAAACTTCAATTTTCATATACACTCTACAGGTTTAGGTGTCTATCCATTCCCCTTGCTTTGTGCTTCTGCCACATAGAATCTGTTGGATTTACCTAACTTTTTTTCCCTTTTTGAGACAGTTTCTCTGTAGCTTTGGAGCCTGTCTTGGAACAAGCTCTTGTCCTTAATTTTATAACCAGAATGTAGTCTGACCTCACTCGGTAGTGTTGAATCAAGGTGGAAGATGATGGAGATACCAACTTAGGTTAACTTTAGAAAGAAGGAAGGAACATTTAAAATTGTATGAGCAAAGACACAGGGCAGTGCCTGATCAGGGAATCCGCTTTCTGTTTGCACTGAGAAGTTTTGAGAATTGGAGATAATGTAAATGTCAGCCACAGTTGTTGGTAAATAATGCAGCCTTCAGAGACCATAGCACTAGGGAAGGAGAAATTGACTAGAGACCCATGTGGCCAATAGTATCTTAGGGTGTTTAATCTGAAAAATGTATGGCATCAGGTGGAACATAGAGGGGGTGATGAAAGAATACCATTTAAGAAACGATTAGCAACGGAGTGATTGTTTTCGTTTTGGTGATTGGGTTAGAAAGTCAGAGATGCTCAGAAACCAATAAAGGAAAGTAAGACTTAGTGATATAAAGATGCTGTATTGAAAAAACGAAAAGAGCCCAATTTTATAAATCGATGAAAGTAGCAGTGATTCTGTAGGCGGCTGCTCGGAGGTGTGACACCTACAACAGCTCAAAACTGGAGAATCCCAAACGCAGTGTCCACCAGGCACTTTCGGAACGCTCATTCGCAAAGAAACAGATCCTGAGATTGTATAGTGTTTTATCAAGTGTAGAGGTATACAGTCTATGCCATCTTTGCTAATGTGACATGAGGATTTGTGTGTTTCCTTAGTTGAAAAAAATTAACAAAACAAAATACACATACCGTTTGGTTCTTGTAATAGAACATATCCTAAATATCTTCTATTTATATGAAATAATATACATTTAAGGATGTTCTTTTTATTCAATTTTATTTTATATGAATGTTTTGCCAGCATACATGCAGTGCAGGTGTGGGCCAGATGAGGGCAGCAAAGCCTTTGGAATGAGATTTGCATGTGGTTGCGAGCCACCATGAGAACCAAACCTGGTCCTGTGCAGGAGCAGCCTGTGCTCTGAACTGCCGAGCCATCTTTGCTGTCTATCAGCCTTACATCAGTTGGAAACATCTCCATGTTTAGGAAAGTTGGTCAGTAACCTATGGTGGATTCAGTGGCATACATAGAAATTGTTAAATGAAGAATTAGTCTTCAAGATATTTTATTAAGTAAAAAAGAAAATGCGCATAATGGATACCAGGTTACTGTTTTGAAGAAGACTAAATTAAGAATGTTTTCTTATTTATGCGTAAGATCTGTCTGTCTTTCTTTCTTTCTTTCTTTCTTTCTTTCTTTCTTTCTTCTTTCCTTCCTTCTTTCCTTCCTTCCTTTCTTGTTTCTTTCTTTTCTTCTTTTGGGTTTTTGAGACAGGATTTCTCTGTGTAGCTCTGGCTGTCCTGGAACTTGCTCTGTAGACCAGGCTGGCTGTGAACTTAGAGATCCACCCGCCTCTGCCGTCTCTTTATTAGGATTAAAGGCATGTACTACCACACCTGCCATTCTTAAGGGAGTTGTAAGAGCATGGAAAACACCTGTGGGACCAAGAAGAAGAGGGATGGGATGAAGTGTTACTTTTCTGTTGTGCATCTCCTTGAGGATGTCCTGAAGTTTGTCTCTGTGTTCGTCTTAACTCCCTGTAGCAGAAAACCCAGAAAAAACTTTAAAACGATGAAAGGTCTGGGCTCATAATTTTAGAGTTTTTAGTGCACACCTTTAATCTCAGCACTTTGGGAGGCAGAGACAAAGGCAGGTAGGTTTCTGAGTTTAAGGGTTGCCTGATCTACATAGAGTTCTAGGACAACCAGGGTTATATAATGAGACCTGTCTCCAGTCAACCAACCAATAATCCAAACCACCCACCCACCCCAGAGAGAAATGGCCAAGGGACACATATCCCTTTAAAAGCATCCCTACAGTGATCTACTTCCTCCAGCTAGGTCCCACCCTATAAAGGTTGCAGTTTTCCTGAATGGCACCACATTCTGTGGCCATTTGTTTAAAATGTGTGGGTGTGTTTTCTAGAGTGTGCCTGTGAAGGACAGAGGTTGACTTTGGTGTCTACCCTGTCATTCTCCACCGGGATTCCCCTCCCCCTCCGCAGCAGGGGTCTTCTGATCCTGGCAGGCCTGGCTCATAGCTGGGGATGACCCCCCCTGCTGTTTACTCATTTGCAGTAGCTTCCTTTCCTGTGGGTTCTGATCTCATGCTCAGGCTTGCTTAGCCACCGAGCCATCCCACCCACCAGCTTGGCAATCATGCTTTTTGCATCATGGACCTTGGGAGGCAACTTCAGACCCAAAGCATAACAATACCTTTCCAAAAGGATCGTTCAACTCTAAATGTCCATCTGTGCTATACATACAGCCAACTCCGAGAAAACCGGGGTGTAGAAAAATGAATTAGAAAAGAACCCAGGCGTACATATCTGGTAAGGTTAATATCCAGAACATATAGAAATTTCATCAGTATGGTTTGCACAGTGAGTTCCAGGTCAACTTTGAGACCCTGTCTCAAAACAAAACAAAGCAACCCCCCCACCCCCACACATTTCTACAGTTCAACAACGCAAAAGCACCTAAAAATAGGCAAAGAATTTGCAAAGACGTTATTACAAAGAACCTTTATAAAATCAGTAACCTCATGGGATGATGACGTTACTGTCCCACTTGGTTGTTTTTGCCAACTTAATACAAGCTACAGTCATGTGAGTAGGGAGAGCCTCAGCTGAGGAAATGCCCTCATCACACGTTACACTGGTGTGTAGGTAAGCCTGTTGGGGCCTTTCTTGACTGAACATGGATGTGGAAGTGCCCAGCCCGTTGTGAGCTGTGTTGTCCCTAGGCTGGTGGTCCTGGGTTGTATGTAATAACCACCCATTAAGAGCGTGCCAGTAAGCACAGTTCCTCCGTGGCTTCTTCCGTTCCTGTCTCCAGGTCCCCGCTTTGGCTCCCCTGAGTGGACTGTGACCTGGCATGTGGAAGTCAAATGAACATTTTCCTTTCCAAGTTACCTTTTGGATCGTAGTCTTAATGACATCAACATAACCGAACTAGAGCAGTTACTAATTGTTAGTGGGTGAGATATCCTTCACTCCTGAGGATGGCCACCCTGAGAGCTTCTTAGTGTTTGTGGACACAGTTCACATAGCTGTTTGTTTGTTTTTCTCTTAATATTGTAATGTATGCTACACACTTAGGGAGGGAGGGAGAGGGAGGAGAGAGGGAGAAAGAGGGATGGAATTCTGAGTTCATTTGTATTGTTAATTTTTGTCTCCTGCTGGGAAAGAGTGTCTTAGGGTTTCTACTGCTTTGAAGAGGCACCTTGACCACAGTAACTTTTATAAAGGAAAACATTTAATTGTGGTGGCTTACTTACAGCTTAGAGTTTCAGTGCATTATCCTCATGGTGGGACATGGCAGCATGCCAGACATGGTGCTGGAGAGGAGGCTGATAGATCTGCATCTTGCAGGCAACAGGATGTGGTCTGAGACAGTGGGCATGGCTTGATCATATATGCCACCTCAAATCCTACCTCCACAGTGACTTGCTTCCTCCAACAAGGCATACCTATTCCAACAAAGCCACACACATCTCCTAATAATGCCACTCCCTTTGGGGGCATTTTTTTTTTTTTCAAACTACCACAGAGGGATAGTCTGATAAGCTTTGTTTACATTCTCAAGTATTACTATCTGTTTATGCAGCAGAAAGTTAAGGAGTGTTGGTTTATTTGAAGTGTGTTTTAGTCTTGGCCAAAGTTTGACATCTATTAACATTTTTTGCATTTATGAAATGTATGATTTAGATATGGAAATAAAGTATCTCTCTGTGTCTATGTGCAAACTAGAGTCGCCTGAGACAAGGAAACCTCAATAGAGGAGTTGGGTCTGTGGCATGTCTATGGGACATTTATTTGATTGATGACTGATACAGACAGGCCCAGCACACTGTGCAGAATGCCACCCAAGTGGTCTTGGGAAAATTGAGCAAGCCAGTGAGAGCAAGCAAGGAGTAGCATCCCTCCGTGGTTCTTGCCTCTTCTGCTTGAATTCCTCAGTGTGGGAGTGATCAGGACATGTAAACCACATAGATTCTTTCCTCTCCAAGTTGGTTTTCATCAGCGTTTAATCACAGCAGTAGAAAGCAAACTAGGGCATACTTTCAAAAAAATTTAACTTCCCGGCAATATCATTACAATTTAGTTTTTTAGTATTGTTTAGAGTATTTTATAAATTTATATTTATTTACTTCTGTGTTTGTCCTGTGTGTTTTGGCATACTTAAGGAGCTCAGAGGACACTTGTGTGGTTTTCCTCCCAGCCTGTTGGTTTTGGGGCTCCCACTCAGGTCATCAGACTTTTCTTTATCTGCTGAGCCTCTCATTAGCACATGTCTGGAGTATTTTTGACTCAAGGTTTGACTGGTTAGAAAATATACTGGTTAGCGCCAGTGCCTTGAGATTATGAATCTTCTTAATTCACAGAGAGTGCCAAATCAGCACTTGGCCTAGCATATACTTAAGTAGTTGTTTGTTTACTTACTTGGAGTGTGTATGTTATTATGATTTTTTGCTTTGTTCCTGCAGAGACGAGGCAAGCAAGTGCTCTATCGCCCAGTCATATCCCTAGCCCAACAATGCAGATTTTTGTTCTCAAATTAAGTGACCAAGTTGAGCATCAGTTTGTTTTAAGTAGGACCTGTCAGTTGCAGTAGATGACAGGGTTGTTTGGTGGCAGTTATAGTAAGACTGTATCTGATAAGTAGAGCATATTAATGTAGTTTTGAGTGTTTAGTAGGCAAAGTACTGCAGAAGCAGAAGTAGTTTAAACTCAGTTGCAGTTTGAGTTTAAAAGGAGGGTTGATTTTCAAGTACTTTGCTCTGTATTTGCTTTTATATTTGCTGGAAATATTGTACATGAAGATTATGCTTCGAACACTGAAAAATGTTTTTCCAGTATTAACGAAATGATTGCAGGAAACGTGGTGCTTGAAAGGTCACGTTGATTTTCTGGTAGTGATAATTTTATATTTGGTACATATTGTTGAATCTTTCGGGCTCCTACTTGAGTGCTTAAAGATCAGGTAATAAATGGGAAAGGGAAACTGCAAAAGGGCACAGTGCTTTGCAGTGCGCGTGCCTTTTGGCCTTTTGTTTCTGACTGAAATTTCAAATTCTCGGTGACTGAGGAGACTGAAAGGACACCTTGGTTATGGTCTTCCGCACTCACCAAGTCGCCAGACAACCCCAATTACATCGCCCTGCTAATCGATGTTGCATAGAGATTTCCCGCGTCACTGCTCTCTGCACTTGAACGCGCTTGACATTTATGTTTGCAGAGTTGACTGTCTCTCAGTTTCATTGACGACACTGGAGCATTTGTGCTTTCATTCTGTCTCGGGTTTGCTGGGAGTGGGGCCCGACAGGAAGGTACCTAGCTGAGCAGTGCTCACACAGGCCGCAGGCTGTTCCTAGGTCATACCTTGGTTCACTGTAGCATTTCAATGAGATACTTACAATGCCGTGTATTGTGTTTTACTCTCTTTAATACAGTGGTAGAATATTTAGATTTCACTAAATATTCTTTACTAATCTGAAACTTTCAATGCACATACAATATGAAAAAAAGCCACTCGTACTTGTAAAAAAATAAATAAATCTTTAAAAAAATTGCCATATAGTGGTGAAATACACCTATAATATAACTACATCCCAGTAGTTGGGATGCAGAGGCTGAAGGATCTCTAAGTTCAAGGCCAGTCTGATCTACAGAGCGAGTTCCAGAACAGCCAGGGGTACACAAGAGAAACCCTGTCTCGAAAAATCAAAAATCAAACAAAAAGAGTTAGATGAAGTTAACAGAATTCTCTAGGAAATACTTAAAATATTATTTTTTCATTGGCCCAAAATTTTCAGTACAAATAGTAAATAGTCACATGAATTGTGATAATTGATACAGTAAGGATTATTTTCATTTTTAATAAAGATAGTGATTCGTTGTGAACAAAATCAGTCAACGTCAGTTTCCCAGGAGTTATGGCTAAATCCCCAGACTCTAAAGAAAGTCTTAGTTTGTTTTTTATTTATTTATAAATAAATATATAATTTATTTATAAGTAAATAGTGTTCTGTCTGCATATATGCTTACATACCAGAAGAGGGCATCAGATCTCATTACAGATAGTTCTGAGCTACCATGAGGTTGCTGAGAATTGAACTCAGGACCTCTTGAAGAGCAGCTAGTACTCTTAATCTCTGAGTCATCTCTCCAGGTAAAGAAAATCTTAATTGAGAATTAATTAACTATTAAAAGAGAAAGTTGTAAATAACACTTCATTGCAAGATCAATGAAACAAAGTTTCAGGTTAGTAAAGAATATTTAGTGAAATCTAAATATTCTACCACTGTATTAAAGAGAGTAAAACAAAATACATGGCACTGTAAGTATCTCATTGAAACGCTACACTGAACCAAGGTATGACCTAGGAACAGCCTGCGGCCTGTGTGAGCACTGCTCAGCTAGGTACCTTCCTGTCGGGCCCCACTCCCAGCAAACCCGAGGCAGAATGAGAGCACCATTCATACTGCACTGCATGCCTGGTGCTACATTAGGTCCTTCGGAACTGGAATTGCAGAAGGTTACAGGCCATCCGGTGAGTGTTAGGAGTCGAACCAGCGTCCTGCTGTTCCTAGCCACTGAGCCATCTCTCTAGCCCCTGGTTTCAGCTAACGTCTTCTGTAACTGACTTTTGTCTGTGATTTCGTTATACTGTTTTTGCTTGCTGTGGAGAAGTAGAGTAACTATTTTAAAATTAGTAAGTTACTCAGCTAGGAAGAGTCTTTGGGTGATTTTTTTTTTCCTCAGAACAAAGCTACATTAGGTTCTGAACAACTTCATTATTCAAAGCTGATGGATATTAATTTAAATGTATTCAAATTTATATATGGCTCATATATTTTTATCTAGCTCATATATTCACCCAAACCCATTAAATTATTACTGGGTTTTCTTTCTAAGCCATTTATTGTAATAGCCATTATAATACTAGTATCATTTGATGTTGATGAGACAATAAAAATAAGTTTCTTACAAAATGGGGAATATTAGAGAATTATTCTTAGGGCTATTAGGCTGTTAAGATGAAAATAACCTTTTTGGTGAGTAGTATGAAACAAGTTAATAAATAAGTTTTATTTATTATTTGTGCTACCTTTTTGATTACTGAAATTGCATTTATCTTTGTTACTGAAAGCAGGAGTGTAATAGAAGGCTTGCCAAATATGTTTCTTGCTCCCATGATATCCGGTTAGATCTTTGATGTGTGTTTTTATTAAATCATTACGGGTACTAAGTAAAGATCAGATCAATAAAATGGAGCACTATCATCATTAGAAGTGTGTTGACCTTGCAGCAGCCATCAGAAGTGATGGTGATGCTGGGACACAGAAGGTAGGCGACCTTGTCCTGAGGGAGGGCTTGTCCCCAGGGAGGGCTTATCCTCAGAGAGGGCTTTTCTTCCCTGGGAGGCCATCATCTGAGCATGGTGTTCATTGCCTGCTCCTTGGCCTGGCTGTGACTTATCCAGGTCTTCTTAGTTCTAGTTCCATGCTGGCTGTGGGAAGAGGGAAAAGGGGCGACCTAGACGTAAGCAGGCACCTTCTTTAGAAGTGACACATGCAAGCCTTGCCATTATCAGGCAGGTCGGTGGTTTGCCAGGTGACCAAATCTGCTAGTTCACTTTCTTCCTTATTCTTCTGGCTGTCATCGAAAGGAATGTCTGCCATTTACTGCACAATCATACCAAGCTGGCTTTTTATCGATACTGTAAATGGGTAGTAATAAAAACCTTATCTACAATTAAATAAACACCCAAGATACATTTATAATTTTATTCTAGTGCTCGAACATGCTTAGGAAAATTCTAAGAATGTCAGGCTGTAGACAAAGCCGTGAGTCGTGGGGGTGTGAGGGAGTGAGTGTCCCTGTAGAATGACAGCTGACAGTGCTGGGTGTCAGGCACAGGTGTGGGTAGAGAGAGCCAGAGGAGCAGGAGGAGGAAGAGGGCTCTGCCAGCGAGGAGTCTCCTGAGATTTCCCAGAAGAGAGGAAAATTAGGTTGGTGCCTTCTCGGCTCAGCAGATCTCATAATTATGTGTGTTCAGCTCCAAGGGTTTCCGATCCACCTAACTGTTACATTGCAGAGCTCGGCCTGGATGGCAGGTGTTTCCTTGGCTCCCATTCCTCAGCACTGTGTTGTGCACAGGGTGGCAAAAGGCTTCTGTGGGGGAGATTCCATCTCTGTCGTTACTCTTCAGTGCCCTCAGCACGCCCATCCCCTCCCCGTGGTTTTTTGAATGATGAACCACTCCAAGTTTCACTTGCCTGTTCCTCTGGTGTTTCTTGATTCCCAAGTGACTAAAACTTCCCATGAGTCATTTGGTGGACCTTTTTTCATTTATGGTGGTCTTCTTACTAAGTGGGATGGCTGTTTATCTGCAATATATAAAACAGCTGCAGTTGGCATTTACAGTGGGGCTGTTGCGTTGCTCAGTTAGATCATCTTGGCATTGTACATTATGACTCATTAACTTGAAGATTTGTATGTAAACAATGCCATTAAGTATAGTAAGATAAGTACATTTAGAAATAGCTGCATGAGACCAAAAATATATTTTTCGGAACCTCAGTTCTTTTCCCTCTGCTGGGATATTTCTGCATTCTAATGGTATTTCTCATTTTATCTCAAATACAGACCCATAAACCTGACAGAGATGAATTTAGTGTAATGAGGAAATATGGAAGACATTAGGACTGATCCTTTTAAGGCAGGGGCTTTAACTCCCCCCTTTCCTTTTCCTATTCTTATGTACTGAATTTCTCACAAAAAAAAAAATCTTTCTTAGAATCTCAGCCTTTAAAGATAAGCAGAGTAGCTGTGTTGAAGGCAGCAGTGGGCTCCTAGCTACCTCTCTTTTGTACCTGGTCGCGTCAGCCCTTGTGCATGCGCATCAGGGACTCTTTGGGTCCCTCAGAGTTGGGTTAGAAATAATCACCTTTTCTTCCTAGGTTACCCCAGCATTTGGAAGGCCACAGCAGGAGGATCTTTGTGAATTTGAGACCAGCTTAGGTTACATAGTGAGTGCAAGGCTAAACTGGGGTACATAGTGGAACCCCTTCGAAAAGTAAAACCAACCAAGAAATGAAAACTCAAAGCTGTGCCTGGAGAGATGCCTTGAGTTAAATAAAAGAGCTTCTGGCTCTAGTGGAGGAGCTGAGTCCTGGTCCTAGAACCCATGAGAGGGACTCAACTCCCTGCAGCTCCTGTTCCTCTTCTGGCCTCTGTGGCAACCCCGATAATTGCATATATTCACAAAGGCAGACAGACAGAAACACATGCACATACGTACATAAAAATACAAATATTTTAAAAATCAAACCAAAGTAAAAGAAAACATTTGCAGCTATGTAACATGATCTTATCTCAAAAGGATACCTAAGCCAAAGCCCAAACAAAACGAAAACTTCAAATGCAAAATAAAAACCCCCATCATTTTAAAGAAAATTAAGCTAAGTGCCTTCTTGGACAACCCCCTTTTCCATGATTTATATATAACATCTATCATATTCAAAATGTGATTTTTGATAGCTTATATGGACAAGAAATTATGAGGTCAGCCTAATAAAGTAATTAAAAACTAGTAATAAATTATAGGTAGCATTATATCTCTTCATCCAAATGCCATGTCAGACATCAGACATTTAAGGATAAGGTGGTGAAGTATCACGTGAATGAGTCTCTGCTCTCACAGAATGTGTAGCTGATGGAAGATAAAGAGGAGAAATTAAGATGGGAATAATACCATGCTAGAGGGGTTGCAGGATTCTGCAGGAACACAGAGGGGGGCGTCTAACTCAGACTTACAGGATCAGCCCCGCGTGCTGGGTCCACTGTCATCTCTGCTGACTTGCAGGATGCATAATACCAAGATGAAGAAAAGCAGGAGAAGTGGTTAAGCGAGAAGACAGAGTGTTGGGTATATGACGAGACCCTGAAAGAGCAGATGAGATGAGGCCAGGTCTGATGGGCATTAGCATGAGCAGGTGGCCTTCGTCCCGTAGGAACAGAGAATCCAGAATGGGTAGAATTTGTTTTTCTCTGGAGTCTGACTGTCACTCTCCTTTCTTACTTTGCTTATGTCTGTCTTACCCCATCACAAGGCTAGGCTAGAAGGTTTCAGAGGCCCAGTGTGTCGCCCTGAGTACTTGTTAGATGGCGGATATGCCTTCGTTCTCCCAGCATGGTATGATGTCTGGTATCTATCAAGCGCTCTGTAGATGTTTATCCACGTGAAAGGAGTGGGTGCTGAAGAATAAGAGGCAGGTTGGATCATTTTCTAATATTTTCCCTGACTTTTCCAGTATGAAAGGGTGCACATTCACACAGTCTTCAAATTTGTGGGCTCTCGGTTTTGTTCTGGGCTTCAGTTCATTCCAGTTGGGTATGGAGATGTGCGGAACAATTCAAAACTAACTCAGCTCAACTGTTACTCTGTAGAAATTGGAGTAGAAGCATGATTTTATGAATTTAAAGGTCTTTTTTGAAAGTACAAAGGGAACTTCATGTGCACACGATCACAAATGTGAAATTTCTTTAAATATTTCCAGGATCATCCTTGGTCATATTTTTCAACAATTTCTGACAGTTTCACACATGTATATAATGGATTTTGGTTATTTTTCACCCCTCATTACCCTCTATCATCCCTTCCCTCTCCCACTGAAAGCCTTTCTCCCTAACATGGCTAAGAATACATTTTGACCACAGATGACTTAAATTAAACTAGTATTATCTAGTTTACCACTTGAAACTTCTCTCTACTGTCTTTAATAGTGGCGAGACCAGAAAATGAGGTGATCCGATCTCAGTTGTCTGTGCTGATTCCCTGCGGTGGGTTTCACAGCAGGCTTTACTGTGTGTGCCCTGTGGGAGCGTCTTCACGTGGGAGCCTGCGCTTCTTTTGGGCGCTTCCGTCTTTGCTCGACACACTCATGCTGTTGGCTGCAAGGTATGATATTCAAGGCTCATATCATTCCTTCATGTCCCTGTGCGACATTCAGTGACTGCTGAGGATTGATAGGAAACCCTGGGGGCTGTGTCCGAGACACACCCACTACTTCTCCATGTCCTTTTTATTCACAGTGAGCACTCTGGCTCCCAGCTAAGCTTTATTCATTTTGTTCACATGGCAACACATGTCAATCAGGGGTCCTGAACCTTAGAAATCCCTTACCCCAACCTCTGCTGTGATAAAAACCCCACCCCAACTAAGCTGAGACTCTGATCTTGTACTGCTATGTTGGGCACACTGACGGTCCAAGCTCAAGCTTGGATAGAGGCTCTTTGCTTTTGCATATGAATTTGGATTCCTTGGTGTTCTTTGGGGGATTCTGTGACCTGGGTATAGCAGTCTAGCTTATTCTGCAGGACAGGCTGAATGGTCTGTAAAAGGGCTTACATAAGAGGAGTGAGCCAAAAGAGCAGGAATGCCTGTAAGAAGCCATCCTTTTCTTGACTAGAATCAAAACGAGAGAGTATTTGCATTTTTTTATTTTTTATTTTTTTGCTAGAAGAAGACAGCTAAGTCTAATCCACTGTTAAGAGGAGAGGTTGTAGCATGAATTGTAATTGGTCTTAATAATAAAAACCCAGAGTCAGACATGAGGGGGTGAAAGCTGAGAGATCAGAGGAGCTGAACGGTCAGCCACTAGGGAGTTCTTACCCTCAGCAATGCTCAGACCGAAGGGGCAATCCTCAGACTGAATGCTCTCTCTGTGAAACCTCAGACTGCATCTTGAGACTGAATCCTCAGACTGACTGCCTAGACTACAACCTCAAACTAACTGCTGCTCACACTGCTGCCTCAGACTTCTCCTTAGCCTGACTGACGGCACTGAGCTCCCGTCTCCTCCACACCCTCTCTCTACCCAGCCATATCACTCTGTCTCCACCTCCCTAGTGCTGGTTTCAAAGGCATGTAATCCAAGTGTTGGGATCACCTTTATGTGAGCTCTGTTTCCCTTTCAGACAGATTCACTCTTGTGTTGCCCAGGGTGGCCTTAAACTACCAGAGATCCATCTTCCGCTGTCTCCCCAGTCCTGGGATTAAAGGTGTGTGCCACCACTGCCTAGCCTCTAGTGGCTTAGCTCTGCACTCCGATCTTCAGGCAAACTTCATTTATTAAAATACAAACAAAATATTTCCACAAGGGTTATTAGGTTTCACCTTTTGAATAACTTACCTTTAAAAAAACCTCACAGATATTAAAAAACCACCACAGCTTTTTTTCTGTTTTCTCTCTGTGTCTCTCTTCCTCTCTCTCTCAAACGGACACATACAAGTTTTATAATAGTGACTTTAAAGACTTATTTTATGTGTATGAGTGTTTTGCCTGCGTGTGCTTGCCTGGTAGCCTTGGAGACCAGAAGTAGGCATCCGATGCCCTGGCACAGGAGTTAGGATGTTTATGAGCCACCATGTGGATCCTGGAAATCGAACCTGGGTTCTCTGAAAGAACAGCTGTGCTCTTAAGAGCTGAGACTCGGCCGGGCGGTGGTGGTGCACGCCTTTAATCCTAGCACTCGGGAGGCAGATGTTGGCGGATATTTGTGAGTTCGAGACCAGCCTGGTCTACAAGAGCTAGTTCCAGGACAGGCTCCAAAGCCACAGAGAAACCCTGTCTTGAAAAACAAAAAAAAAAACAAAAAAAAAAAAAAAAGAGCTGAGACTCTCTCCAGCCCCTCATAGTAAAAGAGTCTCACATCACAGTGGGAGAATGCCACATTCTGCTATACTCTACTGTTTAGAAAGCCATTATATCTCAGTGGTCAAGTATCTGAAAAATGTATGGAAAATAGTATTGATAATCTGGTGATATGCTGTCTCCGTCTCATACTTTTCGGTATTACATAGTTGGGATCATTGTGTTTCATCATGGATGCTCTCTAAAGCGTTCTTAAAAACTGTTTTACACTGCTTTGTGCTTCCGCAAGTAATTCTGAGTGTTTTGATAGATACATAGATGTAGTAACTTAAGGGCATCGTATGTTTAAAATGTTACAGGTTTTGAAAAGTTTCTCAGGTATCTTGAGGAGTGTCCTCTACTGTATGAGCAAGTATGCGACAATGAGAAGGCGTTCATGTGGGGAGCAGCCTCTCTAGCCTCCTGGCCCCATATGCTCCGGTACCCGTCAGAGGCTCGGGCCTTCATGGGGGGAGCAGCCTCTCTAGCATCCCAGCCCCATATGCTCCGGTACCCGTCAGAGGCTGGGGCGTTCCTGTGGGGAGCCAGTCTCTCTAGCGTCCCAACCCCATATCCTCTGGTACTCTTCAGAGGCTCGGCGTTCATGTGGGGTGCAGTCTCTCATGCACCCCAGCCCCATATGCTCTGGTACCCGTCAGAGGCTCGGCGTTCGTGTAGAGGGCAGCCTCTCTAGCGCCCCAGCTCCATATGTTCCGGTACCCGTCCGAGGCTCGTTATAATCCTTGGCCTTTCTCTGCAGCAGACACTGGAGTGTGGGTAGTGCTGCGTTCCATCTGCCTGGGTCTCCAGGCTTCACCACGTGAGCTTCTTTTTCCTGTGGCCTCTTGGCTGTAATGGTTTACCTATTCATTTATTTAAATTCTATTTCCACCTTGACCTTGATTGTCTTTACAGAAGTGCTGCCCGTGTTTGCAGGTGTGGGCATCATGCAATCGTGCTGTAAGTCCACAGTCCCTCAGCCATCCCAGTCATATAACAAAGGAGGCTTTTTATTTTAATTATTATTATTATTTTGCTTTTGCCATAAATTGCATAAATCTTTTCCTTTGGCTTGCATCTTTATCTAGCACTGAGCCTGGCCACTGCTGCGTGAGTTCCCCGCAGACCTGCAGCTGCCGTGGATGGGCCCTGGGCCCCTTTCCAAATCTTCCAACTATGCTTTGGACAGGTTTTATTTTGACAGACTAATCAGAACCTTAATGTCCTTCCCTGCTGCAGGAGTTTGTGTTTCTAATTTTTATATTTCTCGTTTTATGAGAAGTCCTATCAGTCCCTGGGCTGGCTGGCATAACTTTGCTGATTCCCTGACAGTTTTTCAGTCCCCCTTTTTTGAGAAACACTTCTCCTCTGTGTCTGTGGTCTGTGATTGGCGAAACCTTACTCCATTCAAAGCCCTGGCTAAACCCTCCTCTCATTTCTTCTAAGAACTCGAATTGATACATTATATTCACTCCAGGCAATTTTAATCTAATGAGGCATATAGTATTTTTGAAACATTAAGAGTACAACTCAGTATAGGATTATCATGAGGACCTGTGTGTGTGTTATTCATGTGTTCACTTGTGTCTGCATACATGTGTGTGTGTTGGACATGTGTGTAGGCCCACGGTTGACAGTGATGTCTTACACAGTTTCCCTTCAGCTCACCCCAGGGTCTTGATGAACCCAGAGCTCGTTATTCCTGCTAGTGTGGGGTAACAGTTTTTCCCCAGAGACCCTGTCTCTGCTCCCTGCCCATTGAGATCACAGGAAGGTCGCCAAGCTCGCTGGGCTCTTATCTGGGTTCTGGGGATCTCAGCTCAGGTTTTTTTTTTTTTTTTTTTTTTTTTTTGGTTTTTCGAGACAGGGTTTCTCTGCCTTTGGAGCCTGCGCTGGAACTAGCTCTTGTAGCCCAGGCTGGTCTCGAA
>JAQHUG010000014.1:13426642-13453238 GCA_028555095.1 Dicrostonyx torquatus
ATTTTACATATGACCCAAATGATAAATAATACAATATTTTCTTATGTTTTTTATAAGTATTTAGAAATATTATTATAATATTATGTAATATTCTTTACTAATTAAAAATATAGCTTTGCGAGTAAGTATGTTTATGATGAAATTAGTTCATAATCCTCCAGTTGCTTTGTTTGAGTAAATACCTGGCTGACTTCACTTGCTGTGTTTAAGTTGCCATGCTGTTGGGTTAAAATCCGTGTTTCCCTTCATCCTTTCTGCATTAAATTAGGAAGAGATAGCACAATGTTGAAAGTCAAATATGTGGTTTATTGAAATTTAAAGTTTACCAAGCTTCTCTTTGCTAATGGTTATCATTTAATTGGATTTTTTCATTCTCTAAAAAGCAACTCACAGCCCTGCTAATTTTAAGATAAATTATTTTTTTTCAGAATTTATAGTATTTCAGCTGTTGAAATTGGAGATGGCTTTTATTGTAAATATGTCAAATGGTGTTTATAGGGAATAACAGGATAAGACTGGTGTGAGCCAGTTCTCAGAAGACCCAGTGAAGGGCTGTGGATTTTGTTTTATATGGTTTCCAAAGGCCTGCCCTCTGCTGTTCCCACTACCTCACTTGCAATTCTTCTCTTTAAAATAGTGTTCTTGTTCAAAAGAAATAACCAAATGTAAGTTATTTTGATGTTATTTCTAACATTTTAATGAAAGGGTTAAACTTAGGGAAGAGCTATAAAAGTTTAACCGTGATCACTCTGACTTCTGTGTTTATGCGTGTGGTAGGTGTGTGTGTGTGTGTGTGTGTGTGTGTGTGTGTGCTGTTGTGTATGCATGTGTTTGGAGGCCAGAGGTGGACTTGGGGTGTCTTCCTTGATTATATATAAACCTTGTTTTCTGAGACAAGGTTTTCACTGAGCCTGCAGTTCAATGTTTCAGCTAGGCTGTCTGGCTGGCGAGCAAGAAGGGATCTGCCAGTCCCTGCTGACCCAGTCCTGGGGTCAGAGATGCTCGCCGCTCCGTGTGGCTGTCATGAGCCTTCTTATGCCAGCCCCTGCAGTCTGATTCACTTCTCATTTCTTTTGTCAGCTTGCCATATTATGCTTTTTGTTTGCTTTGTTTTTGTTTGTTTGTTTGAGACAGTGTTTTCCTGTGTAGCCCTGACTGTCCTGGGACTCGCTCTGTAGACCAGGCTGACCTCAAACTCCCAGAGACCCTCTGCCCCTGGAGTGCTGGGATTAAAGGTTTACACCAGCATGCCTGACATGAATGTTTTTAATCTCCCCAAATTCCATGGATTTTCATCAGTAAAGGCGTCTGGATCAGTGAGATGATTTGTCCGAGGTCATGTGATCTGCTTTCACTTCTGTTTCTTGTTGAGGGAGAGATGCTGGACCTCATGCTCGCTGAGCAAGTGTTCTCATCATGACCTGCATTGTTCCCTGTTACACATGAGCCAGGGCCTGAACACTAGCACTTCCCTGCCGGCCCTCTGCTGATGTTTCTATAGAGGCAGGATGGGGCCTGCACTTTCACCAGCGCCGGGGACAGTGTGGCCAAGTAGAGGCCGCCCTTAGCCTAAGCTAGGAAGTCTTTGTGCTCTTCTACATTCTGGTTGCCTCCTGGCAGTGTTTCCTCTCTTTGCCGGGTAATTTAAAGTATGGTTTTGAAAACAGTTGGCTTTTAAACAGTCCTGACTCAAACTGAGTGTGTCACTGTCTTAGTATCTAGATACACGTCAGCGTAACAGTAAAGATTTGAATTTCTGTATTAAAGATGCAATGCTAAGTCAAGATAAAGGACCATTTAGTCAGCTCCCCAAGGACTACTTTCACTAAGTCTCTTTGCCAGGATGCAGCATGTTTTATAGCTACTTTATTATTCTTCTTTTTAATTTCTGGCTGTTTTTCTTAACTGCTCATTTTTTCTTGACACTTTTATACATTTTCAGGATTTTCAAGTGAAAAATGGTCTCTGTCAGACAAAACAGGTGTTGAATTGATACTGGAATTTAAGTTCTAAGGATTACCAAGTATCGGTCTTATTGATTTACATAAGAGCATTTTACATGTGGCGCTATGCAGTTAAGCCAGGACCTTGTATGTGCTAACACATTGCGTCAGTGAGCTCTATCCCTAGGTAACTGTGATTCTCCTCCATCTTATGGTTTGGTTATGGTTTAGGCTCATGCAGACAGATAGTGCCTATGGTGAGGACTAAGTGGGCACACTGTTGGTGTTTGGGGGTGCGAATAAGTTCCAATAGTGTCATCTGTCGCCTGTCACCCAGGACTGCATCCTGGTGACCTTCTGAGGAGAGGAAGCCAGCTTTACACTCCAGGGTAGTTGTCAGCAGATGAGGTCTGCCCCTGGCTTCTGAGGGTCAGGCCTTGCTCTGTGAACTTCCCCGATTGGTCTGAGCCTGGTGCAGCCTGCCTAATTTGGTGTGCCAGTGCCAAACCCTCTAGCTCTCTTCAGTTGCCCTTCTGGACAGTCCCTCAGTTGTGGCCAGGTTCAGCTGAGGCCCGTTGACCCGAAATATCCCCTTATAGGAGGTCCCCGGAGAGGCTGAGTTTTTAACAATGTAGTTGCTATTGCTGCCCTCCCAGCCATCTAGAGTGACAGGATGGGATTTCTGTCACTGTCCTGTCTGTTTAGGACTGTTTGCCAGAACCTCCAGCTGGTTTTAAGGCTTGGGAGGGGCGTAGGTTTGTTCTGAGGGGAGGACAGCCTGGCTCACACCTGCCTTTCTTTCTGCTTCTCCGCCCTGCCCCTGGGAACCAAGACTTCCTTTTTGGGTAGCCTGCTCTTTCCCTGTATCTTTTACATCCTTTGTGTATTCCTTAAGCTCTTTAGCTCTTTGGGATATAGTCTATCTTTTTCTTACTCTATCTCTTTCATTGGCTCACACAAAGGCAGCCTTTAGTAATCTTTCTTGTGCAAATGTGGTAACCAGTATGTATGTATGTATGTATGTATGTATGTATGTATGTATGTATGTATGTGTTGAATGATTTGGGAATTTCATGTCAGATAATCATGTATCCCTCCTATTATATGTCTGATATTGATAGTTGGATATTTCTTCCATCCTCTCGATTTATAACTATGATCAGATTATAAGTTAGCTTGTGTCTGAGCTGCTCCCCTCTTTCCATAAATTTTCCACACAACCTTTAACAGTGTTTGTTATTGGGGTGACGTGACACCTATTTATCACCCCTGTTGCTATGGACAAATGAATGGTGACTTCATACAGGCTGAACTATAAGTCGACTCAAGAGCTGTGCTAGATGAATTCATGCACGATCCAAGCATAGCAACAGAGGAGGGACCGATAGTGCGGGCGCTTATGTGGCTGAGGTCAGCATCACCAGGAAGCCTTCCCTGACAGGTGCTGTATACTCCACCTGAATCCGAAAGCTTATTTAAAATTATTCTCAGTTTAAGTACTTCAGCAATGAACCAGGTGTGCTTATTTCTTAAGCAATGATTTTCTCAGGAACGAAGCTTTGAACTTCTGTCACTGGCATAATCACTAGTGGAAGGAGGTAGCCGAAAACAGCTACCTTACTGTGTGGGGTTATTTTCATGTCGTATTGTTATTGTTTAAAGGATGTATTTTGAGAGGAAGCTGGTACTAAGTACTCATTAATTTTGTAGTTTTCAGCATTTAAAGTATGAACAGAAATCTAGGCATGTTATTGGACTGGCTCTCTGGCAATTGCATAGATAAGGCAATGAATGGTAATTTTACCCGACTGTCAGTGCCATAGAGCTTTAAAAACTTTGATTTGGTATGAGTGGGAATGGATGAAGTCCTGAGCAAATGTGTCATTGATGTGAGCATGGCATGCCAATAACCCCAGTGCCCGCGTTCCCTGGTTTCTGCTGTTGTGTGTCTCCATCACAGTGTATTGCCCTCTGAATCCCAGCTTTTCTGAATGTGTGTCTGTCATTTCTTCATTCTCTGTGCCTAGTTAGGTCAGTCCCTAAGCAGTGCAGGCCGTGACAAGCGGCACCAGCACAGGGAACTTGACTATTCACGTTGGTCAGTGAAGGAATGCTTGCATGAGAAGTGATCAAGTGAAGATGAGGGGAGCACACTCTGCACATCAAGTGTGAGCCATGGGGCAGGCAGAATCTGCAGCTAGTAGTGTATGCTGGTGTTAAGCTCAGAGAGTTGTCCAGACATGGTGGACTGCAACCTTAAGCAGCAGGACCCTTCAACACATACATACATGCAGGCAAAATGTTTTTAACATAAAATCGATTTCTTAAAAAAGTAAAATAAAATAAAAATGCCAAAAATTATTCTCCTGTTAAATGATGTGGATGAGCATAGTGGGTCATTGGTGTGCCATTGGTGAGATAGTCTGTTGAAAAGTAGATTAAAAGCCTGGTGGTGGTGGCGCATGCTTTTAATCCCAGCACTCGGGAGACAGAGGCAGGCAGATCTCTGTGAGTTCGAGGCCAGCCTGGTCTACAAGAGCTAGTTCCAGCGCAGGCTCCAAAGTTACAGAGAAACCCTGTCTCAAAAAAAAAAAAAGAAAAGAAAAGAAAGAAAGTATATTACATATATTGTCAGTGTGTATAAGGGAGTTAGCAAATATATTTGAATTACAGATGAAATATATCACAGAAGAGAAATTAATTTTATTAAGGGCTCACATTAAAATTGGGTGTGAATGAATGAAACATGTTGAATGGACTTCTGATTTCATCGATGCAGTAGTGAAGCTGCTTGTAGAAACATTCAGCATCCTGGGCCAGACACCTTTCTTGGGTACCAGATGTAGGAACTCATACATAATTTTACTTAATATTATAGTTGGTGGATAAGTTGTAATGAACACATGTCTTTTAAATTGCCTATTTTCTAAAGTTAGTCTGCAGTTACATTTATTTCAGTTTGTTATAACAGATTGAAGGTTGGGGTGAATGTTAGGATCATGAAACATATATTGAAAACTGCGAAAATCTTGCTGGTCTTCATTTTTAACCATACATACACATTTATCTCTATATCTACATCTATCTCTCTATATATATGTATTACTTTCAGTCACAGTTATTATACAAGAATCAGTTCATTTCAGGTAGTTTCCCCCGTGTGGTATAATTAAGATTACTAAAGGTAGTTTATTATTTTATATATGTATTTATATATGTATATATGTATGTATCAGTTAGGTGGAGATGAAGGAAAAAAGCTTTGAGTAGATGATACAAAACACTTCATTTATTTGTATTTGTTCATGGAGCAGGGTTGTACCATCTAACCCTGTCTAGACTGGAACTCACCTTGAACTCACAGAAATCCTCCTGCCTCTGCCTCGCAAGTGCTGTGATTAGAGCATTACCATGCCCAGCTTGTGGTTTTTGTTGTCTTTTGTTTTCATGAAAGATAACAGACTCAGCTGCTTCTTCCTCTGGTGTGTGCATTTGTACAAATGTGCACGTGTGTGAGGACCACTGGGTTGGAAGCAGTGTTTCTTCATGTTGCATGTGGCCAGTGTTTGCGAGCTGTTGCCCTGGGTGGATAACTCTGGAGAATGTTCTGCTGCCATCTAAAAACAATGGGCTCTCAATCCACATACAGCTCCTCCAGAGGACATGCGTTCAGCTCCCGGCACCCACATCAGGTGGCTCCCAACCACCTGTAACTCCAGCTTCCGTGATGTTGGTGCCCCTGGTCTCATGGGCACTTGCATGTGTGTGCACCCCGTTCTCTCTCACATATACAACTAATTCAATAATTAAGGTAAATCTTAAAGTTTTTCTTTAAAATTGTATAGTTTGCGAAAGAAAGTCCTAAGAAATAAGTATATGCAAAGAATTGGTCACTTTTCTGGTTTTTAAATGTTCTTTATTAATATATACTAATTAATATGTAATATTGGGTTTCATCGTACATTTTCATGCATATATATATAATGCACTCACCCATTACTCTTTCTTGTAGTTCCTGTTTTTAATGCTTATTCCTCTTTGCCCTCCCTCCTTTCTTTTTCATCATCACGAATTTCTCAGGTTCCCTTTCCTTCTCGTGTTAGTGACATTCAACATCAAGGGCAAAAAGATTTGCTCTGCTCTCAGCTTCAGGGTCTTTGGGATGGGGGGAGCAGCTCTTGTCATGGGGCAGAGGCTGCAGAGTGGAGAGAAGGGACAGACATGACACAGACCCTTCATCAGCTACAACCTTCTCCTCACAGCCCTGTTGACTGGGGCCCGGCACCTAAAACACGGTCCTGCGGGTCCAGTTTCAACCCAGACCAGAGCTCGTCTGGTCTAGTTTCCACATAGACCAGAATACTTCTAGGGTCCTTACCTAGTTTTTGCTTCTTACCATTTTTATGCTGTGTGTGTGTGTGTGTGTGTGTGTGTGTGTGTCTGTGTGTGTATGTGTGTGTGTGTATGTGTGTGTGTGTGTGTGTGTGTGTGGCTTTTGGGAACTTAAAAGGAAAAGTCAAAATGAAGTCTCAACCTGTGCCATCCTGGCAGACAGTTGGTCTAATTGCTTTTCTCACCTCTTCTGGACCCACTCTCAGGGGGACGAGAAATCTTAAGTTTCCTGGGAAGCAAGCTGATTTGTAGGCTTAGGGCCAAAGGAGTCTCACGATTATATTAAAAAGAAAAAAGTCAGGAGTCCCCTGTCACTCTCCCACCCTCCTCTTTGCCTATGCCTTCTGGCCATGCACTGGACCTGGATCTGTGTAAATGCAGCAGCGAACAATGGGAGTTACTCTCTTTATGCAGGGTCTTCCTGGTTTGCATGACTGCTTCCATTTAGCCTATCAGGATGGCATCTCTCGATCCTTCAGTATATTAGGTTTCATCATATGAGGCAGTGTGGTTATAGGGCAGGGGAAGGATGTTTGTGGATTGAACTCTCTATCTGTCATAGACTTCCTTGTTGTATTAGGACTCATTTTCCAGCCTTGTTTTTAAAATGATAGGAAGTGTTATATTTATTTCATGGGTGCAAATAGTGTCAGACAGTTAAGCTTCTAGTGTGGGGGCTTAGGCCTTTTTATTTTGTTACTTGACACTCTTAATAGTTCTAATTTATAGCTTGAAATGACTATTTTTTTAGTTGATTTTATTGAGCTATACATTTTTTCTGCCCCCTCCCTTCCTCTCCCCTCCCCTTCAGCCTTATCCCAAGGTCCCCATGCTCTCAATTTACGCAGGAGATCTTGTCTTTTTCTACTTCCCATGTAGATTAAATCAGTGTATGCTTCTCTTAGGGTCCTCATTGTTGTCTAGGTTTTCTGGGATTGTGATTTGTAGGCTAGTTTTCTTTGCTTTATTTTTAAAAACCACTTATGAGTGAGTACATATGATAATTGTCTTTCTGGGCTTGAGTTATCTCACGCATTATGATGTTTTCTATTCATTTGCCTACAAATTTCAAGATGTCATTATCCTTTTCTGCTGTGTAGTACTCCATGGTATAAATGGACCACATTTTCCTTATCCATTCTTCGGTTGAGGGGCATTTAGGTTGTTTCCAGGTTCTAGCTTTGACAAACAATGCTGCTATGAACATAGTTGAGCACATGTCCCTGTGGTATGACTGAGCATCCTTTGGACATATACCCAACAGTGGTATTGCTGGGGCATGAGGAAGGTTGTTTCCTAATATTCTGAGAAATCACCGCACTGATATCCAAAGGGGCTGTATCACCTTGCACTCTCACCAGCAATGCAGGGGTGTTTCCTTTACCCCACATCCTCTCCAGCA
Source organism: Dicrostonyx torquatus (assembly GCA_028555095.1). Taxonomy (NCBI): domain Eukaryota; kingdom Metazoa; phylum Chordata; class Mammalia; order Rodentia; family Cricetidae; genus Dicrostonyx; species Dicrostonyx torquatus. The sequence continues at coordinate 13,434,380 of JAQHUG010000014.1, forward strand.
TAAGCTGTCATCAGTGTTTTTGATCTTGGCCATTCTTACAGGTGTAAGATGGAGTCTCAGAGTATTTTGATTTGCATTTCTTTGGTGACTAAGCATGTTGAGCATTGCCTTAAATGTTTTTCAGCCAAAATGGCTATTTTTGTTTCTACTCCTAACCAACTTTTGCAGAATCAAATCTTGCTTCTTCAGGTCGTGATCAGAGCCAATAAACACACAGGCTAAGTGAAGAGATAGGATTTTTTTTTCCCCCAGTAACCAGTGAAGGGCAGGTTCTGGGTGTCAGGTTCTCAGATCAATTTCCTACCTCCTCTTAGTCCTAGCAGGTGAAAGAAATGGGCACAATGTTTATAACTTCTCCAGGAGGGTGCTACTCCGTGAATTCTGTCCCCCCACTTCCACCTGACCTTTCTTGCAGTCCCCAGGATGTTGTGAAAATTGTAAACTGTGCTCTGGAAACGTCTCGTAATTACAGCATGACAGTATGAGGTGAAGGGACAACTAGCTAGGAAGAGAGTAGGTAGCAGAGTCCGTTAGAGCCAGCCTGGCTTTGGTGGGTCTCACATCTCGTTTTTCCCATAGAGTCCCCACTGTAACATGATGTGAACCAGTTTTCCTTAGTGCATGGACTCCCTCGGGGATGTGCTTGGATGAGGGGGGATGGTGAACAGAAACAGTGCCTGGTAGGGTGGAGTGTTCCACCATGACAGCGTTGCCTTTCCGTCCACAATATGGCGAGAGAGCAGCGTATGCTGCTTTGGAGGGTGCACTCTGGGAATTTGAAATACTCACATTGACCACACCTTGTCACATGGTCACACCAGTCAGAGAGGCTCAGAAAGAGCTTTCAGCTGGGTCAACACATCCCACTGAACTTCTGCTAGGGAAATAAGATTGCGTTTCTCTACGGTTAGAGCAGTAGAAAGGATTTACCTTTAGAATAGTTGTGTTTCTAACTTTTTCACTGACGTTTCCAAATAGACAGACTGAAAAGATGTAATCCCAGTTCATGTGTTTCCCTTTGGCACAGTTACCTAATAGTTCTATGCATGAAGGCTAAGATATGCTATAAAACAGGGTTGCCATGACCTAGCTAAGTTTTCTTTTCTCTTGTGATGTTGAGGATCAAACCCAGGGCCTTGTGGGTGCTGAGCCCATGCTCTGCCACTGAGTCCCAGTACAGCCAATTCCTATGTTTCCCTATGCTGTTTTGGCGACTTTATCTGTTTTCTTTTGGCTAATTTTCTGCTGGTTGTCCTTGTGTACCTAGGTATGGCACAGTCGCAAGGCTGGCTGAGAAGATACTTCAAGGCCTTCTGTAAAGGCTTCTTTGTGGCCGTGCCCGTGGCAGTCACTTTCCTGGATCGGGTCGCCTGCGTGGCGCGAGTGGAAGGAGCCTCTATGCAGGTGAGTACGAGTTCCGCTTTGTTCTGTAAAGTCCGTGCTCCTTTGTCTCTCACATACATGGAATAAGAGCTAGTGTTTCTGTGCTGGGTCCTGAGAGCGTCCAAAAAGACATTGAAACTAAAATTTCACCTTTTCAACTCCCCCCCCCCTTTTTTGGTTTTCTCGAGACAGGGTTTCTCTGTGTAACGGCCCTAGCTGTCCTGGAAGTAGCTCTTGGAGACCAGGCTGGCCTCAAACTCACAGAGATCCACCTGCCTCTGCCTCCAGTGCTGGATTAAAGGCGTGCGCCATCACTGCCTGGCCCCAACTTTCTTTAAAAGGTTCCTGATAACTATTATTATAATCAGAGTTGAGATGAACAGAATTAACTACCAAGTAAGTCTCTGGGTCTGTACTTTGAGTTTTCTGTGAATTGCAAATGTAGACTTAAAGAAACTGTATTAAATGGTGGTTTTTTTTTATGACTATGGCTACATTTCAACACCTGTTTAAGACTAAATTAGCCAGGTGGTGGTGGTGCACACCTTTATTCCCATGCAGAGGCAGATAGATCTCTGCAAGTTCTAGGTGAATCTGGTCTAGAAAGACAGTTCAGGGATAGCCAAGGCTACACAGAGAAACCCTGTCTTGAAAAACCAAACCAAGCCAAAACAAAAAACCCCAAACCAAAACAGTATACTTCTGTTTAGGTTAGATTCAGTACTTGGTTAATGTGTTTCACTTTGTCAGAAAGTCTATGTAACTGATTCCTGATTCCAGACATTCCAATATGCTCTTTAAGTGAGTTACTGATTAAAACTACATTAAAAAATTTAAATTAGTTTTTATTTTTATTGTGTGTGTGTTCAGGTGTGCATGCTATGACTATAGTGCATATATAGGGGTCGGAAGATAATTTTATGGAGTGTGAGTTCATTTGTGTTTCAGGGATTGAATTCTTGGAGCCAGGCTAGCTCAGCAAGCATTTTTATCTGCTGAGTCATCTTGTCAGCCCACACTGAGTAAAAATATTAAATGCAATTTATAGTGAAAGAACCTTGGAGTGGAGATTTCCCAAAATTTCGCACAAATAATTTTGTGGAGTAACTCAGTGGAGGTTTTATTGAGGAACTGGTGTTTAGAAGCTAACTTGGTGAGAAGTTTTGTGCAGCTGAGCAGCTCACCTTTTGTAGCAGGATTTTCCTGGTTGTCATCAGCATGTATTAAGGTCACACATTGTGCCGAATAGCTCTGTCAAATAAATACATAAAGTGAATATATAGACTTCCAACATATTCTAATCATGCGGAGTAATCTAGTTAGTTTTTTCTCTTTGTTTTACTAAGAGCTAGTTCAAGCACAAGTTTTAAGGAATAAGGATGGATGTATTCCAACATAATTACGGTGTTAAAAATGAGACCCCTTCCTAAGTGTGGAGGTCAGTAAGATAAGGAAGGTCAGCAGACTGTTAGGTTGAGGCCTCTGGGGAAGGCTAGTGTAAAAGCTAGGTTATGTTTATGTTTGCTTTTCTTCCTTCATTTGAGGGGTCCTTAGGCCCTCCTCTGGGTCAGATGGTCTTGACCTCAAAACATCCATTTCCGGTTCCTTCCACAGCAGGTCACCAGTAAACTTGGTTATTAATTTGATGAAAGAAATATTTTAATGCGCACAGCAGCATGCAAAGAATATGACTTATAGATATCTACCTTTGTTTATAAATACAGTTGAAAACATTTAAGAAGGCTTTATGTTTTTATCTCTTCCGTTTTCAATTCCTAGCAGCCCTGTCTTAGAGCTAATCCCCAGGGGGAAAGGTAGATTTGCTTTGTAGAGCTTTTGAGTCAGATTTATCATTTCAGATTAAAGCTGGCTTCTTCACAGCCAACCAGATCCTTTTTGGAGCCCTAGGACCTTTTAGTAACAATCAGATTAATAATGATTTTCTCCAGTGTCCTTAGTGCTCTTTTGCTACACAACTCCCACTATCTACAGAAGGATTTTATTTTTCTGTAGAATACAAGACCTCCTTACTTGGAATCTAATGATATTTCAGGGGATTGTATCATAGTATCCTAATCTTCATACTTTTAGCTCGACAGGTTCCTACTGAGAGCATATAGTTATGGCTATGATGGGGAGCGCCAAAGGTGTTCATTAAAATATGTGAAGCATAAGTTTTTCTCACAAGACATTGATTGTTTTTTTTTTTTAAAGATTTATTTATTTATTGTGTATATGGTATTCTCCCTGCCTGCATGCCTGCAGGCCAGAAGAGGGCACCAGATCTCATTACAGATGGTTGTGAGCCACCATGTGGTTGCTGGGAATTGAACTCAAGACCTTTTGAAAAGCAGGCAGTGTTCTTAACCACTGAGCCATCTCTCCAGCCCGAGATTGATTGTTTTATGGAAGAACAAAGTTTATCCCTCTTGAGGAAGGCAAAGAAGAAATCATTAAGTCACGTAATTCCCAGATGCCATTCGGCCGACTGTTATTAGCCTTACGCAGATACACTTGACTCTGTAGGTGCATTAGTAATGCCTGCATCATTCCCAGCTCTACGCTTAACAAGTGGAGTTTATTACCTGGAGTTTGTTTGGTACTGCGTGCCAGATCCCCTTGGTTGCAGGTTATAGGAAAATAGCTTGAATTTACCTAGGTCTGCAAATTCATTGGAGGGTTCAGGATGCAGCCACTGTAGGAGCAGCAGCTTGGTAGCTGTCATGAAGAACCAAGACCACCCTTCTCTCTGATGCTATGTTCGCTGTCTTGAAGAACTGTGACCAGCCTTCTCTCTGATGCTATGTTCAATGTCACGAAGAACCGGGACCAGCCTTCTCTCTGATGTTATGTTCACTGTCACGAAGAACTGGGACCACCCTTCTCTCTGATGCTATGTTCAATGTCACGAAGAGTCGGACCAGCCTTCTCGCTGATGCTATGTTCGCTTCTATCTACATCTTTGTATAATTTTTTTCCCATCCATGTCAGGACATGTGGAGTGCAAGCCACTCACATGCCTTAAAATGCCCCATTTTGTCGCCACCTGACAAACTTCACACTTCTTTGCAAATTAGAAAAATCAGTAGCTCTCCTAAATACAGATGATAAATGGGCTGAAAAAGAAATCAGGGAAACATCACCCTTTACAATAGCCACAAATAACATAAAATATCTTGGGGGTAACTCTAACCAAACAAGCAAAAGACCTGTATGAGAAGAACTTTAAAACTTTGAAGAAAGAAATTGAAGAAGACACCAGAAGATGGAAAGATCTCCCATGCTCTTGGGTAGGTAGAATTAACACAGTAAAAATGTCAATCTTACCAAAAGCAATCTACAGATTCAATGCAATGCCCATCAAAATCCTAGCAAAATTCTTCACAGACCTTGAAAAAAACAGTACTCAACTTTGTATGGAAAAACAAAAAAAACCAGGATAGCCTAAATAATCTTGTCCAACAAAGAAGTTTTTGGAGGTCCCACAATCCCCAACTTCAAACTGTGTTATAGAGCTGTAGTACTGAAAACAGCCTGGTACTGGCATAAAAACAGACAGGATGACCAGTGGAATCGAACTGACCAGATATTAATTCACACACCTACAAACACCTGATTTTTGACAAAGAAGCTAAAAATATAAAATGAAAAAAGAAAGGATATTTCACAAATGGTGCTGGCATAACTGGATATCAACATGTAGAAGAATGCAAATAGATCAATATCTATCCCTATGCACAAAACTCAAGTCCAGATGGATTAAAAAGCTCAACATAAAACCACACACTGAACCTCCTAGAAAAAAAAGTGGGAAGTACACTTGAACACATTGGCCAGGAGACCACTTCCTAAATATAATCCCAGTAGTACAGATACTGAAAGTAACAATTAAGAAATGGGACCTCCTGAAACTGAGAAGCTTCTGTAAAGCAATGGACATGGTCAATAAGACAAAATGGCAACCTATAAAATGGGAAAAGATTTTTACCAACCCCACATTGGACAGAGGGCTGATCTCCAAAATATACAAAAAACTCAAGAAACTTGACATCAAAAGAACAAATAATACAATAAAAAAATGGAGTACAGACCTAAACAGAGAACTCTCAACAGATGAATCTCAAATCAAAATCTCACATAAAACTGAAAGACACTTTAGAAAGTGATCAACATCCTTAGCCATCAGATAAATGCAAATCTAAACAACTCAGAGATTCCATCTTATACCTGTCAGAATGGCCAAGATCAAAAACACTGATGAAAGCTTATGCTTGAGGGGATGTGGGATAAGGGAAACACTCCTCCATTGCTGGTTGTAGGACAAACTTGTAGAGCCACTTTGGAAATCAGTATGGCGATTTCTCAGAAAATTAAAAAAAAATCTACCTCAAGACCCAGCAATACCACTGCTGGGTATACAACCAAGCATTTACACAATGAAGTACTACACAGCAGAAAAAAAAACATACTGAAATTTGCATGTAAATGGATGAATCTAGAAAAAAACGTAGACCAAGAAAGACAAATATAATATGTACTCACTCATAAGTGGTTTCTAGACATAAAGCAAAGCAAAAAAAACCCTACAGCCCACAGCCCTAGACAACCTAGACAACAAAGAAGATCCTAAGAGAAACATACATGGATCTACATAGGAAGGAGAAAAAGACAGGATCTTCTGAGTAAATTGGGAGCATGGGAGGCCATGCGAGAGGGTAGAAGAGAAGAGGGAGGGAGGGAAGCAGAGAAAAAATGTATAGGTTAATAAAAACAATAAAAAAGTGAAAAAGCTGGAGGCAGGGAGAGAGTGTGATTGACTTAGGTTCTATGAAATTCTCTTACATATACATAGGTCAACTTGGGCCATCAGGGTGAGTGTTATGATTGATCTAGCATTAGATAAGTACACAGTCTCACCTGTGACTGAGTGCTCTGTGTGAGATTATGGACATGTGTGTGTGTGTATGTGTGTGTGTGTGTGGTGTATCTTTTAAATTTTTAATTTTGTTTATTTATTTTTTGGTGACAGAATCTCTTAGCTCTTGGTGTGTGTGGTGTATCTTTTAAATTTTTAATTTTGTTTATTTATTTTTTGGTGACAGAATCTCTTAGCTCTTGGTTGACTTGGAACTCAGTATGTAGATCAGGCCTGCTTTTGTCACCCAGGTGCTGATATTAAAGACATGTACCACCACAACTGGTTGGAGCATATATTTAAGTCATATTATTTGTGAGGATTGAGCATGAAGTACAGGTAACATTTCCAAGAGGACAAGATGCTGTTTTTAGGTGAAATTGGAAGAGATGTTCTGGAAAGACGGGAGAAATGCATTTGTCTCCATAGCCTCCGGAGTGCGGACTAACTCCAGTTAACAGATCATTTAATTTACAGCTACATTAGACATCACTAAGTCATACCTAGAATTGTTTAAGACCAGAAATTTACACTGAATATATTTGTTGACTACACGATGACTCTTCACTGTGTTTGAAGACATTGTTGCTAGACACAGCTGTGATGCATTGAGCAAGTCTAGACTCTGGGGTTCAGTAGTTTTGTTGAGATTGGAATAAATGCCTGCCTTTCCATTTCTCTAGTTGTGGGGATTTCTAGATGTCTCAGCACATCCTACAGGAAACACTCTGGATGTTTTTTGGGTGCAGCCTGAGTGTGTTATCCACTATAAAGCTACGGGTCCTCTGGACTGGTGGTGAGATGTTCTTGTACTAAGGCTTACAACTCTGAAAGGAGGACCGAGAAATAAGAGGCAGGGAAGAGAAACACAACAAAGAAAGAAGAAAGCAACGACAAAGATGTGGTCAGCTGGGTGCTAGGGAATGCTGGAGGCAGCTGGAGACGTAGGTCCATGAGCAGGGGTCAGGGCCGAGGATCTGTGACAGAGACTCATGACGGAAGTGTGCTACCCAAAGACCATGACACATGTCTATGGCATGTTCACATGCATTAGTTCTGAGGAGATTCCGCATTGCACTGTTCATTGATGCATCCCGTCATTTGTAATTCATATGGTGGATATTATTGGTTTTAGAAACCTGGTATGAGGTACTGTGGTGGTTTGAATGAAAATGGCCCCTGAAGACCCATAGACAGTGGCATTATTGTGTCCTTGTTGGAGTGGATGTGGCTTTGTTGAAGTGTGTCACTGGGGGTGGGCTTTGAGGTCTCATATGCTCAAGCCAGGTCCAGTGTCTCACCCTCTTCCTGCTGTCTGGGGAATCTCAGCTACCTCTCCAGCACCATGTCTGCCTGCATGCCACCATTCTTTCTGCCATGATGATAATGGACTGAATTGTCCATTAGTTGTCTCCGAAGTGTAAGCCAGTTCGAATTAGATGCTTAGAAACCATGACTAAGACAGGTATTTTGTTGTTTTGTTTTGAAGAGGCCTTATTAATTAATCCCAATTTTATTATTTTAACTTATGCTCTAAAATACTTCAAGTATGATTTAGTGATATCTAATGATATTATATATAAAAGTGATAAAGTTATTTTAATTGTTTCTGCATTTTCAAATCTATGATCAATTTTGTCTCCAGATGTATTTTGGATATACACACCATCAAAAAGCACTGATTCCAGTACTGGGATGCAGTCATTTGTTGTTTTAAGTACAGAGCACTGTAATAGATACTATACATGATAGTGAATCAGACGCAGACTGCTTTTGAGATACTTTTACTTTACTAGAGGAAGTTCAGGACTTACTAATACAGTATGATGAATACATCTACTGTAGACCATGTCTATCTCCCAGATAGATATTTTGTTATTATTTAATATATCCAGAAATTAAAAGTTATTAGATTTAGCATATCAGTTTGGCAATTTTAACTTGGATCCTAGTGGTATCTGAAAAATCATACCTTAAGCCCTTTTATTTTCTTATTTTTATTTATTTAAAACTACATTTGTTTTGTTATGTGGGATTTCCCTCTGTATGCTGTGATTATCATTAATGAATAAAGCGCTGCTTTGGACCTATAGCAGGGCAGATCTTAGGTAGGCAGGAAAAACTAAACTGAATGCTGGGAGAAAGAAAGGTGGAGTCAGGGAGAAGCCTTGTAGCCCACCCAAGACAGATGCTGGGAACTTTAGCCGGTAAGCCACTGCCACGTGGTGATACACAGATTAATGGACATGGGTTAAATTAATATGTAAGAGTCAGCCAACAAGAAGCTAGAGCTAATGGGCCAAACAGTGATTTAAATAATATGGTTTCTATGTGATTATTTCAGATTGAGCAATCGTGAACTAAGTAGCAGCCTCCTCTAACAGTTTTATTTATTTTTGTGTGTATATGTGTGTGTCTGTGTGATCATCTATGTGTGTGTAAGAACACACGTGCCACAGTGTACTTGTAGAGGCCCAAGGACAACTTGGTAGAGTTGGTTCTCTTCTTTCACCATGTATGTCCTTGGGCTCCAAGTTAGATTGTGAGGTCTGGAAGCAAGTGCTTCCCCTGCATTTCTTTGATTAATGACTGCTGTAGATGATGGCATCCTGGGCATGTGGTTCTGCGTTGTATAAGAAAGCTGGTTGAAGGCAGTAAGCAGTGTTCCTCCATGGTCTCTGCTTTGATTCCTGCCTCGAGTCTGCTTGAGCGCCTGCTAGACTTCCATCCATGATGGAGCGTATGTGGAAGAATAAAGTAAAATAGGCCCTTTACCACTCAAGTTGCTTTGGCCATAGGTTTTACCACAGAAACAGAGAAGTGTAACTAGGATACTGGCCTAAACCAGTTGATTTTTGGCTACTGTATTTTGCTGTCAAGGTGTCACTGACTTACTTACCTAATGTCCTTGGCTCTCACTCATTGGTGTCTGAGTTAATGTAGTCACTGTAGGGTGTGGGTTTGGTTCTGTTTGCTTCACGGTGGAGTCATTGTCTAGGTGATCTGCTCTTCTCATGGTTGACAGCAAGACATGGAAGGATGAGAAGAAATAGCTTAGAAACTTCAAAACCATAGTATAGACCTTTGGTTCATCTATCCGTATTCTGGTTGATGTATATACTGTGTGCATGCTTGGTGCTCATGGAACTGGGATAGGGTGCCCTGGAACTGGAGTTGCAGACAGTTGTGAGCCACCATGTGGTTGTTTGGAAATAGAGCTGGATCCTTTGGAACATCAGTCAGTGCTCTTAAGTGTTGAGCCATCTCTCTTCCCACCAGACTCTATTGGTTAAGGCCAAATCCAGAGTCAACCAGTGGAACCAAGTTTCTACGTTCAGGGAAGCTGAAGAAGAAGGGAAGATTGAGTTAGGAAGTGCTTCCTGTAGCCAGGAGGACTCCAGGAATAAATGGTTGTCATAGAGGTTACTTAAAAAGTTATTTTCTTTTGAGCTTACCAAGAAATATTCTCCATTTTTTTATAAACCAATGTAGACAAATTTATAAACGAATGGAAGTTGGAATATCTGCTCTGTTTTGAATATCTTTAGTTTTCAGATACCTCAAGGTATTGTTACCTTAGTGTAGCCTGTCTTTAAGTCAGTTTGTAACTTGTAGATACATTATTTAAGAAAACACAAAGGCTGAAACATGAAATATAATTAAAGATATTTGTACTCTTACTCTTTTGACTTTCTGCACTAGTGTTATGGCAACACCTGAAGTAAATTTTGATATAAGAATTCTTTAGAGCTTTACAAATACTTATTGGCTTCAGTGTAGCAGGGAAATTTGTTTTTAGGATTTTATATTTGAGAAATAATTATTTACTTTTAAAACAGTCTTTTAAAAAAAACAGTTCTTTTCTTAATGTAGGTTTTCTAGTTTTAATTTGCAACTCATCAGCCATTTTAATAAAAGGATACGGATTATCAGATGGAAAGAGTCCAGTTAGGTGACAGTACATCATAAATGAAACTAAAAAAAATGTGATGAACAATGATGAATTCAATTGAAAACAGTGTTCAGTTTATGCCATATTGTTTTTTTTTAAATATAGCTTTGTAGATACAATCATTTGGATGAGACGTCCCCTTTGCAATGCTCTGCACATAATGATTGTGGGCACAAATTACTGGTTAATGATTATTCATGCTGACCTGTTATTCCCTGTAGTGCACATGAATCAATTCGACTGCTTGTTGAAAGGTTACCTATGAAAGTAGATGCACTTTTTTTCTCTTACAGAAGCACCGTATTACACAACATTAATTTAATTCAGGAAATGAAGACTGATACTGCATACAGAGGGAATTTATGTAGGTGGAATGCAATTATTCAAATTAGAACTTCAATGAATTACCAAGGCTTTTAGAGCAAAAGGGTGCCCTAGGAATAGTTGAGTGACCTCACACCCCAGTTTTCGGCTTTGAGTGAGAACGCCTGCAGCAGGGTCACTGGCTTTGGTACAAGGTGTGTGCTCTCCACATTAAAATTAAGATTTAAGGCTTTTTCAAGTGAGAGAAAGAAGTCATTTTGAGTATTGTCATCTTATTTTTGCTGCAACCACCGCATGATTTCCAAATATCAACCATTCTCTTTTTCCTGTTTTGCATTGCCAGAGGCAAAACCACTTGAAATTATCATAGCATTCTGCCATCTTTCCAGCTCAGACTTCAGAGAGCTATATATGCAAATAGATTTCAAAATTAGGCAGTATGAGCGAAAGCATAGTTTGTTTAGCACCTGCCATTACTCTCAGCAATACCTGTTCAGTTCACCAATAATGCCCGTTCATTGGTTTGAGAGTGCCTTGACTTTGAGGCACCTATGTACAGGCCTGAAGAAACTGTCTTGTAATAAGCCTCTTAGGCTCCCACACAGTTCTGTAGTCATTATCTTCTTGCCTGCTGAGTTGAAAATGGAAAGTTCTGTCCAAAAAGTAAGCCAAGAAGCCTTTTCTTTCTCTCAAATCTCTACTTTAAAAAATTTCAACATACAGAGGGCTTCCTGAGACTCACTAGTCATTGTGGTTGTATTAATAACTGTGATTCTGCTATTCTCAGAAGCTGGATACATTCTGAAAGAATGAGATACACTGATTTACACTCCAGCGTTTCTGGTGGAGTTTGGGAGTTGGACTTCCTGCTGAATTTGCACTTCTGAGATGCTGGGAAACACCTGGCATGGTTTTCCTTCTGTGAACACTCCACTCCTCTGTGCTTAGACCTCCCCCTCCCCCATGTCGACCGAGGCTGGCATCCAAAGAAGCCAGGATTTAATGTTCAGATATTTTATGGGGTTGGCTTGTGTGCTTTCTTTCCAAATTACCTTTGGCACAGAAATCTCACCTGAAGGTTCCCCATAGGATGTCCCAGGTTTTTATGTAGTTTTGTAACCCATCATTAACAGGGAATTCAAATGGTTTGTACTTACAGCAACAGACACGTGATCCTGGAGGAGTTTGTTAGTGATAACTCTGTAATGTCCCTTTGTCTCACTAGGGAATAAAAATACTTCTGTTTTGTACAACCAGGGTTATGGCTTCTTAACACTAAGGCTATTTTTATGCCTTTAGAAAATGAACTAAACTGCATATGGTGGCAATGCTTATAATCCCAATACTGGAGAAGATAGAGCAGGGGGATTGAGGGTCTGGGTCAGTCTGGGCTACATAGCGAAACCCCTCATGTGCCAGCTTGGCGCACCTCATTACTGAGCTCTGTGGGCCCTGGAGAGTTGGAATGGGGTTGGTTTGACTTGGTTATGATGTTGACTATCATGACATCAGTTCTGCTTGTCATTCTTCTTCTGGTTCTGTAATAGAGCACAGAATCTGGACACAGGCTTCTCCACTGCCTCATCTCACTTTTGTGTAAACCACCACCACAACAACAATGCCAGCAGTGACAAAACCCAGGGATGTCTTCAGGGTTTTATTTCTCAGGTCCTCAGGCTTCTAGCCTCCCGAGTCTGCCTTTTCTCCTGCCTTCTTCCTGTATTTCTTCATTATGTGACGCCTGAGCAGCTTCTGTGGGAGATGGCGGTAATGAGTATAAATGCCCTTTTTTGGCCTGAGACTATAAATACTCTGGCTGCCTTAGCAGCCTTCTAGGACCACCTCACATCAGAGATAATAAAAATGGGTATGCTTGATAGAGAACCCATAGTAGTCATGTGACTGCATTCTGGCCAGTGAAAAATGACTGGGAATCAGGCACCATTTCTGCTCCAGCCCGTGAAAACCTTTGTGTCATTGTACTCTCTGGTGCTCTTTCAGGTTTCTGACTGACTGCAGATGTTCGTGTTCTGTTAGGAACTAAATAATCAGTTGTGGCCAAAAAGGTTGTACTTACATGTCTGGAGGCAAGAGACAAGGCCCACACACAGGGCCTCAGTGGAAGGACACCATAGTGCTCAGAAGGCAGGGGACAGGAGCAAGGTGAAGGCATCAAAGCCAGCACTGTGTTCCTGCGGAAACAGAAGGAAGGGCGGGTGGACAGGTTTGGACCAGCCAATCTGCAGTTTCGGAGACTAGATGCCTGGGTCTGGTAGCTGGCCTCAGAGTGATTACGGTGTAGGGATACTGTCTCTTTAAACTGTACCGGCCTGGCAGAAGAGGGAATAGCTATGGCTGAGACTGCTTATCAAAGGCATGCTATGGGCTTAGCTTTTGCTGTCTGTGGTGGATAGTCCTGGAAGGGGCAGTCTTTCCTGCGTGTGAAAACATACAGGTACCTTCTCGTCATCCTTCTGATCCATTCTGCTGCCCGGAGCTGCTGCTGCCAACAATCACCCAGCCTGCAGAAACTAGTTCAGGAAAAGATCAAAATGCAGGATTCAAAGCAGAGTTTCTACTGAATGCTTATAGTGCTCATACTGTCACAGACTGGAGAAATTGTAAGTGGGTGGTTTTAGTCTAGACCTCTATTTGAATAGATAGCACAGCAGACAAGCACATACACTTGGAACTGCGGCCATGTGGGCTCTTAGATACATATGTTTCTGCATGACGATGCAATAAACTTGTTTTGTTAGCCACTGAGATTTTGGGGTTCTCTCCCAAAGCAGTTAGCCGAATTTTATTATATAACAGGATTCACTTCCTTGCTTTTCCCTATAGTCCTTTTAAAACTAACCCCGTTGCAATGATCTGCCCTTCACCCATGATTAGAAATTCTTCTCTGCTCTCCTTTAGTTATTTCATAGATTATTACTAACTGTACTTTGTAGGCTACTCAGAGAAAGAGACTGTTTTCTTCTCATCTACCCATTCACAGGGATGCTGAATAAATGCATATTAAATGTGCTCTTTGAAGCATTAAAGTGTCTGAATAATTAAACTACAGAAATATGCTAAATATTCATTAATCATTTTTCTCAGACTTTGAGGGTGTTTCTTCATGATTCTGAAAACTTTCTTTGCTCGCTGATGAACTTGTCATGTTCTTACGGCAGAGGTGTTCAGCCCTTTCTGCCCATGACTCATACTAAGTTACATCTTATTGTGCTGTACACACCTATGCACAGCTGAAACTAAAGCTTCACGTAACAATACTTCAAAGATAATTATCATCATTTATCATTATTTATGCAGTGCCCTCTGATACTTTCAGTTATGTTTGCAACCCTCTAAATTGATTCTATGACTCACTCATTGGGCATGATCTGTAGTTTGGAAATTGCTGCTTTTTGGCTGGAGGGAGGCCCGGCAGGATGAAGCAGCTCAGACTGAGCTATAACTAGGGGAGTAGTCTGTGTTTATCTTTGATGATAAAATTTTAAGTGTGGATTTGTCCCAGGGATTTAGGCAATAAGGACAGCGTGAAGGATCTGGAGGCCCATCGTCTATTCTTGGTTTAAAAATTCCTTTTGTAGTCGATGAGATCCTTGGGCCTTTTTCAGTTAATGTCACCTGGTGGATGTATTAATTATGACTCATGAGTCTCATCCCATACCTGTGAAATTGGAATAATTTTCTGAGTACTTTGGGATACTTACTGTAAATAGTAATGTTTGAGAATTGTTTTCTCATGGAGAGTTGAAAATCTGGGTGAAGGCACATTGTTAGAGCTTTGCTAGACTCACAGCTGCCTTTAAATGACAGTTCTAGGTGTATTTGTTAGCATTTGATTTCTTATTCTTGGACTTTCAAGAATGTGTCATTTGGGCTGGAGAGATGGCTCAGCGGTTAAGAGCACGGACTGCTCTTCCAGAGGTCCTGAGTTCAATCCCAGCAACCGCATGGTGGCTCATAACCACCTATGAGATCTGATGCCCTCTTATGGCCTACAGGCAGGATACTGTATAAATGATTAAATAAATAAATCTTAAAAAAAATAATGTGTCCTTTAAATGACAGCTCTAGGTATCTTTGTTAGCATTTGATTTCTTTCTCTTGATCTTCAAGAATATGTCCATTTTGACCTTCCTTTTCTTTAAAACAGTATTTTTAGATTTTTTTGGTGGGGGGGGCATGTATTTGTCCTTGAAGAAGATGTTGAATAACTTGGAATTGTACCAGTGCTTAGGAGCCACTGTGTGGATGCTCGGAACCAAACCCTAGTCCTCTGCATTAACAACACCTGCTGTGAACCGATGAGCTTGTTCTCCAGCCCCACACCATCCTCTTACTCATTACACATTTGTGCCAGGTTTAGCATGTTTTCATCTTTCATGTGCTTATGTCAGTTTATGTCTTATCAGTTTTTACTACTTAAAAACTTCATGTTTTTTCTTATGTTTAGTTTTTCACTTTCTGGTCTCTGTATTTTAAAACCGAGCATTTTATACTTTCTATTATATTGGTTTTTTTAAGTCAGCTTTTATTTTTGCCAGAAAACATTCTTTTCCTTGTTTAAAAAAGTAGACTGTAATTTTCTTTTTCTTTTTCTTTTTTTCTTTTTGGTAGTGCTGGGATTGAACCTAGGGCTTCGCACATGCTAGACAAATGTTCTACCACCGAGCTATATTCCCATCCAATTGTTGATGAGAAAGAAGCATGACCGCATGTGTCTGTCATTTGAGCAATTGGCCCATTTCCCTAGCATGGGAGCCATGTTGATTTTTGCCGCAGTGGCTTCTCAGGGAATGAGGCTTCTCTTTTTGATTTGTAAAGTCCTTTTCCCTCTAATCTCCCACGATTTTTACTGATGAGTGACTTGCTTTGACCAATGAGACATCAGCAGACAGACTGACTATAAGCCTGGTGATTGTTCTGAACTGGAAACATGAAAGACCTCAGGCTGCTTGAATGAAGGAGACACTGGAACCTTGTTGGGATCTTGGTCTGCAAGCTCAGTTAGAGCCTGATGTGTCCGTGTGGTCAGTTTGAGCTGGCCAGAGCATTTGCCCTCAGATGGTCCCATTCAAATGGGTCAGTGACTTCTAGAGATGCTTGTATGGTATCTCCCCACTAGGTGGGGCCCCAAATGCAGAATCAATGACAGTGACTTCATCTATCCTTATAGGACACAGTTTTGTAGTGATTTGTTATAAAGCAAAAGATAGCTGAGAAAAACCCAGTTATGTTAGTGAGGTTGTAAGTCATTCCTCCAGCAAGCAGCATTAGTGCTGGGACTCTGTGGCTTGGGGGATGGGGTTAGATATTTGAAAGAGTTTGTTAAATGATAGGCAACTCATATTGGAAGGTAGAGAAGGAACTAGTATTAGAGACTGGAATGCAGGTTCCCATTGTTCATATTACTAAACATCTTAAAGTGTCATCTTCAGGAACTCTGAAATAGATGTGCACACCTAACAAACTTGCATATGAGGGCTTCTGGGAAGACAGTTGAAGCTGTCAGTTATTTCTGTCTAAGGGATATAAAGGGAGAAATGGATTGCAAAGGAAAGGAAACACAGAGCCCAAGAATTCATGGTTAGGAAATAAAACACTGGTTTATTTCTAGTTTCCAAGCAGGGAAAAGCATCTCAGAGTAAGAAAACGTTTGTGGTAGATAGAACACCCTGAATAGAAAATGCTTGAAGATCTCCAAAGGACTGGAAATCTTCTTTTCAATTGATGTGAGGGACTCTAAGGCCCTAAGACATTTGGGCCACCACATCCCAGCCCTTCTAAAAGAGCTAACTCTATTTTGAAAAATTACTGGTATAGTTTAGGGTTGACTGACATGAACCTCAGTTAAGTTAGTAGGAAATCTAGGAACTTTTAAGGAATTTAAATTAGCTTGTATTGAATCAGTTTAAAAAGAGGCCTGAGTCTCTAACATACTGTGACAGAAACATTTCCTTTTAAAAAGGAACAGGTCTCCTAGCTCCTAGGCACAGGCCAGGAGCTAAATGCCATGGAAAGTCATTCCCGGGAAGAGGAAAAGGTCCTAATGGAACAGTCTTTGGAAAAAAGACTTTTACACGTACAGTGCTGGATTTTGTCGGCAAATGACTTCTCTCTTTCTTCCACTGCCTTTGAAACCATTTGTGTTTTTATGTCACAAATCTCATTTTCTACTTTAATGGAGCCAAAGCCATACCCAGGAATCCATACCTTTGCTTTGCCCTGATGCCTATTGCAGATTAAGAGACTTTGGTCCTTTGTCACAGACTGAAGCTTGGGGTATATTGGAACTGTTGCATGTGACATCAGGGCCAGAGAGTGGAGTGCTATAGATTGCTAGGTTTCCATCCGGCCCTTTTCCTTGGTACCCAAGCTCTGTGTCGTCTCTACCCCACTCTTTCTAGGCTTGGCCAGTTGTCTTCTTTAGCAGGTGGGATTGCAAGCAGGGATGGTTGGATGCCTACACAGAGAAGCAGGTCCTCCTACAGCCACCTGAGTCACCCAGCGAGGCCAGCACAGCCGTGGGCAATGATTTGCCCTTTCTGTTTTGGAGGGCTTTGTTTGGTAGCTCTTAGATGAGTCACACGAGGCCTGCAGTTCTTTTGTCCTTTTCCATCTGACACAGTGCTTAACAATTCATTTTAGTAAGTAGTTTGTTTCTAACACAGTTGAACCCCTTAGTTCTGATAGGCAGGCTCCATGCAGCTCAAGGGAACTACAAACCAAAATTTCTATTGATACTTTTTGAATGCTGGATTTAAAAATGTTGCTTTTATATAATACAGCATCAAATTCAACAAAAAGGAAGCAAAGGGTTTAAAATCTGTTGTCTTTTCTTATATATATATATTTTTGGACCCACAGTTTTATTTTCTTTATTTTTCTTTGGTATCATATAGGCACAAAGTTTCTAGAAAGCTATGCAATGTCTACCACTTTACAGGTAGCCCTGTGAATAGATTGGTACACCATTTTTACACATCGGGGAATTAGCCATTTTAGAGGGTTGACTTCTGGCAGAAAGAAGAGAGCCTTTTCAGGGGCTGGAGAGAAAGACGGCTCAATGGTTAAGAGCATCAGCTGCTCCTCCAGAGGGCTGGGGTCTGATTCCCAGTACCCACATGGCCCTTCTCAACATCTGTAACAACATCTGTAACTCCAATTTTAGGCAATTCAACCGCTGGCTTCCACAACAAGCATCAGGCATGCACACGGTGGCCAGGTACACATGTAGGCAAAACACCATGGACATGAAAGAAAAAGCCGTTCTAAAACCTTATTATCTGAAATCATTCTTTTTTGTTACTATATGTCTTACTGTGGACATATTATATTTTATGTCAAGGAGTATGAATGATAGAGAGAATAGCTTCTTCTTGGTAAGAAGAATGGTCCATGGAAGAAAAAGCCTTTCATCGTGTTGGGATTTTATTACACACAAAATAATCTATAACTTGTCAGTGCATAAAGTATTTATATAAATTTTTTATTTCACTAATTTCACATGATCTATTACGTGCCATGAGTTGAGCTATAAACCAGAATATTTACTTGAATTCTGTGATAGTTCCTTATGAAATAACACACAGGTATTTAAAAAACATATTTTAAAAAAATATTTTAAAAATATATATCCTGGGGTGTTGGTGTTATGTGCATCTGAGTGCAGCTGCCTGAGGAGGCTGGAGGCATTAGTTCTCCTCAGAACTGTAGCTACAGGCAGTTCTGAGCTGCCTGACCTGGGTGCTGGATAACTTTCATCCTCACCAAGAGCGCTTTCTTCACTTAACCTCTGAACCATTTCTGCAGCTTCATACATAAAGGGTTTCTTTTTCCATTTTTTTATTCATTTTACATACCACAGTTTCCCCTCCCACCCCTTCTCCCTTCCCGCTGACCCCCCCCATCCACTCCTCAGAAAGGCTAAGTCCTCCCATGTGGAGTCAACAAATTAAGTTGTGGCAGGACCAAGCCCCGCCCCCCTGTGTCAAAGTTGAGCAAGGCATCCCACTATAGGGATGGACTCCAAAAAGCTAGCTCATGCACTGGCAATAGATCCTGGTTACACTGCCAGGGCCCCTCAAATAGACCAAGCTACACAACTGTCGCCCACATGCAGAGGGCCTAGTTTGGTCCCCAGCTATTGGTCTAGAGTTTGTGAGTTGCCACAAGCTTGATTCAGCTGTTTCTGTGGGTTTTCTCATCATGAGCTTGATCTCCTTCTCCACCTTGCTCACATAATCCCTCCTCCCTCTCTTCGACTGGAC
>JAQHUG010000014.1:13469139-13486994 GCA_028555095.1 Dicrostonyx torquatus
GACGGGCACTGAGTCCCACCCCTAGCCGAGGAAGCCATGGAGAGGGCAGACGGGCACTGAGTCCCACCCCTAGCCGAGGAAGCCATGGAGAGGGCAGACGGGCACTGAGTCCCACCCCTAGCCGAGGAACCATTGGCCACTGAGAGCTGTTGAAGAGGGAGACTTTTTTTTTTTCAGAATGTGGCCCTTGGTAGGTCAACTACAGTCCTATGGATGGCTCCAAATCTACCTCATTTTTTCTGAGGCTGGATCTATAACTGAACCTGGAGCTCACTGATTTGGGAGGGGGTGGCTGGCCAGTAACTCTTAGGGTTCTGCTCCTTTACCTCCCAGAAGCTGGGGTTACAGCAGATATAACCATGTCTTTTCTGTGGATGTTGGGGTTCTGAATTCTGGTCCTTTGGTGTATGCAGCAGGCACTTTACCCATGAGCCATCTCCATAACCCTTGATTCCCAGGAACCTTAAAGCACTTGTCACTGTTTCAGGCATGGCTGCCTGGTTCTTACTGTTTTCTCTTGCCCATGACTTGATGTGTTTCCTCTGTGGTCATCATTAGCCTTGCAGTGGAACAAACAGCCTCACTCTTGGGAACCCTTCTGTCCTCACAGAAATCGCTGCATCTCACGTCTACACTTTCTGTCAGTAGTAAAAACTCTCTTCATCCTTCATTTTTTCTTCCCCCTCGTCCCTTCTGGACGTGTTTTCCATGTGTTGTTCATGGACTTTGTTGTTGCTCCATCCACATAGCATGGCTTATGGGTGGCATTTCTGTAGCTAAGCAAACTCAGTGCATCTCAGTCATTGCTTAGTTCATCCTTAGGCACAACCGGTATTGTCTGAATTCTGGGAGGAAGGCCATTTACTTTCCTCAGGCTGAGACCACGACCTTTGGTACATACTCTTGGAAAAAGAGGAACGGTGGAAATGTGTATTTTAGTGATTTTCCCATCCTTGTCCTTTCTACTCCTAGTGGTTCCTCATGTAGATATTTTGCTGGGTGACATTAGATTATTTCCTTTCTTTCCATAGGGAACGAGTAGCTCCCACCAGAATATTATCCTAGGATAATTAAGTCCATCTTTGCACATGTTTTCATTATTCATAAAACTTTTTTGTATCTCTCTACTAGAATTTAGTAATTCATTTCAGTCATATTTTCCTTGCAAATAAGTATTGGTTGAAAGGTTTTGTACCCCAATATTGGGTTCTTCTGCCAAAGTAATAAATCAGATCAGGCCAAATTAATGAGTCTGGGTTTAATTCGAGCAAAATGTTCCCTGGGTGGTTCTAGTAGAAAGAAAACAAACCACAAGGGAAACCATGGGCAAGTTGGGGAACCTCATCTTAAATAACCTGTAGGTGTGGTCCCGGGCATCTCCTGGGAAGGAGCCGCCCTTTCTAGGGCTTTCTGAGATAGGGCAGGGTAAGGGTGAGGAGGCCCAAGGCGGAGGTCCACCCAAACATTGGTAACTTATTTACTTATTCTGTTACATTTTGGAAAAATCCTAGTTAGCAGCTTTGAAAACTCATTTGTTCTTGTTCGAGACTTGCAATAGATTTGAAAGGTAGGAGTTTTAAAAACTGAATTCTGCTGCAGCTATGAAGTTTACTGCAGCATAAAAACGGAAAACAATTCCAAGTGACGGATGCATCTCTTCTTTGCAGCCTTCTCTGAACCCCGGGGGAAGCCAGTCCTCCGATGTGGTCCTACTGAACCACTGGAAGGTGAGGAATTTCGAAGTCCAGCGTGGAGACATTGTGTCACTGGTGTAAGTAATCCAGAAACTCACTGTATTTGCATTTCTGCGCAATTTCACTGACAATTTACTGCTGATATTTGGCCAGTTATGAAATTAATGAGTGCGTCTTAAATATGATCAGTATTGATATATAGCAGTGATCAAAAAGTTTTTTTTTTATTTAAGATATGCCAGTTGGATGACATAATTTGTAAATTTTGTTTAATGAAATATTGAGTAGAAATTATGCTTGTGATATTATTTTGCAGTATTTTACAATTTTACATCTTGGTAAGCAAACTTTTGTGCTATGTTTTACTACTTTTGGAAAGAAACCATTCTTAGGAGATGATAATTAGGATATAAGATGCAGTGGTACTTGTGTATGTTGTGATTTTACCTGGGAAAAAAGTTAGAAATAGTAGCATTCTGGACTTCTGTTTGCATCAAAAGATGGCGCTGTTTCTCTGTAAAATGTTGTGGCTGGGCGGGACGAAAGATTGTACCCCAGTGTTGGCTGTAGAGGAGTGTCAAAGTGTCCATAACTGACACGGTGACAAAGTGCACTTCTGCATGTGCCTGAGTGGTTTATAATCCAAATTTGGATTTGTTTTTTTAAAAAAAGTCTACCAGAACAGACTGCAGCAGAACTTGCTTACTTTATTCTGGCTGGAGCTGTTCCTAAGCGCTCTTCTAGTAGGATGCTTGTTCCAGAGGTCAGCGCAGGGAGCTGCAGCTGATGGGGTGCAGTTAGTGTTTATTTTCGCGGCCCTAAAACCTACTATTGAGTGAGAAGCTTTCTCTTCTCCAGTCATTCCTTTCTCATGAGCTGGAATGAGACTCTTTCTTGTTGGTTGATAATTTTAATAGGTAGAATAATCCAGTCTCAACTTGCTCGTCTTTACCTATAGACAATTTTGCTGCTGGACATAGGTATTCTGTAAGTGTGTCTCCTTCAAGACTGCTCTTACCAGGGTTCATTTGAAACCACATTACCTACATCTGGTCAGGAGGTAACGGGATACAGGGGAGTGGAATGATGGCAGACAGCCAGGGATGGGATTTAAATGCTTCTGAGGTTCTGAGTATTTTCTTTAATGTTAATCTACTCTTTGGAGTGTACGTTTACTTTGTCATTCAGTGTGGTGTTTTTTGCTACCCCCGATAAGCCTCTCCATGGGGAATAAGCCTATTGTGTCTACATTGTTATTTGCCTTTGGTTTTACACGTTTACATCCTCGCTTAGTTCTGGATGAAGAGGATACCCACCCAAGAGAAAGAAGCCATGTAACAGTGGGCAGTTGAGCAGTTTTCTCCCCCCATAAAAACAAGCTGGATATCTCTAAGCAGACAGATTTGAATAGGGCATTGAAAATTGTAAGATGGCTCCTTGAAATTCAGGGTTGTGAGTCCATGAAAATATCCTGGCATACCATCATTTATTTCTAAAGGAAAACACAGCTCTTTCAGGTAATTGTTATAGTGATTGATATTTATTATACAAATTAATGTAAATGAAAATCTGTACTCAAATCGGGATTGGGTAATTGTAGCTACTGCAGGTGAAGCACATTATTTATTTATTCTTTTGAGACAGGGTTTCTCTGTGTAACAGGCCTGGCTTTCCTGGAACTCTGTAGACCAGGATGGCCTGGAACTCAGAGAGATCTTCCTGCCTCTGCCTCCCAAGTGCTGGGATTAAAGGTGTGAGCCACCATGTCCTGCTGGTGAAGTGCTGGTAACGAGTCAGTGCTGTATCTTCATCATGTAGAGATGCCATAACTTCTTTTCATATACTTTGTCGCTAGCGGGCCTCGTTTACATAGAACACTTAGTGTTGGGATTATGTTATTCAACATCAAACAGTCCTGCGTTGGCTGTTTCAAACTCAGTTTGATAGTCTATTCTTTAGCTTAGATTGTACTATGAAAGCTATATTGTGTTATGGTATTGTTGTCTAGTTTTGTGAGAAAACTGCTTTCTAGACATATGTCCTTATATTTTCCTACAACCTATAGACTGCTCCATTTGAAAAGAACCGTGATGGTGTGATAAACTTTCACCTATATTTTTAATCCATGCCAATCAACACTGAATATTTGGTTCCTTACAAAAAGCTCCTCTGTGGCTTTTAACATGGAAGATAATTTTTATTGCTACATCATAGCATTCTCTCTTTTCAGGAAATGTGTAATGAATATAGAAATGAATATTTACCTGTTTATTTAAAAAGAATATGAAATGTACTTTGTCATTTTGCTTACAAAGTGTTGCTAGCAGATTTCACTGATCTGTAAATAATCTCTGGAGACAAGGAAGTATATTTTATTATAACAAATCCTGAGATAGTCTTTCATATATTCAGAATGTGTGGGGTATAACCTTGTAAGTATACTACGTTTGCGTTTCTGGAGATTTGTTTTGTCTGTATGGATGTGTGTGGTTGTGTGGTTGTGATTGCGTGCATGTATGTGCCCATGTGTGTGGTTGTGTGGTTGTGATTGTGTGCATGTATGTGCCCATGTGTGTGGAGGCCAGAGGTCAATGCCGGGTGTCTTCCTTAATTTTTTATTTAACTACCAAATATTTTAAAAATCATTTTTATTTTGTGTGTCTAAGTTGTTTTGCTTGCATGTGTATATGTTTACTATGTGCAGTGTCAGAACCCCTGGGACTGAAATTACGTGTGCTTATTCACCACCATGTGAGTGCTGGGAACTGAACTTGGGGCCTTTACAAGAACAGTAAGCGTTGTTAATTGTCGAGCCATTTTTTTTCATTCTCCTTACTTTTGAGACACTGTCTTTCACTGAATCTGGGGAGCTATGGTTCTGTGACTAGTGGATGTCTATCAAGCCTCCATGGTCCTTGTGTCTCCATGCAGTACTGGGATTATCGGCCTTCATCACCATGCTCGGCTTTTATACAGGCCCTGGCGGTTGAACTCAGAGCTTCCTGCTTAGGTGATCAGCACTCTCCCAACTGCACTCTCTCCCAGCCCCAGGAAAATAGTTGACTGCAAACTCACACTTAAACTGGTAGGGTTCATAAAGCTTGAAAACTAGTGAGAATCAGAACAGTTCCTACAGTATAACTTAAATGATGTACAACTTCTAACAAATAGAATACAGTGAGTGTGGGTTTATGTTTAAAGCCCAGAAGGTGAAGGTGTGGGCCTGCTGGGAGATGATAAAGGAAAGGACCGAAGTCTCTGGGGACATGGTATGGAAGACCTTGACCATTAGGACTTGCAAGTAGAGAAATGGTGTAAGTTTTGTACAAAATGTTCCAATAGTATTCGTGTATGTGTGTGTGTGTGTATGTGTGTGTGTGTGTATGTGTGTGTGTGTATGTGTGTGTGTGTGTGTGTGTGTGTGTGTGTGTGTTTGAGAGAGCAAACAACAAGGTTAACCCTGTGATAACTGCTTCTTCGAGAAGGGTTGCCTGTATGACCCTGACTCCTGAACGTGCTCATGATGAGGAAAACATTAATGATGCGGGGACACAAATCACATGTGAATAAATGTACTGTCTGCATCAGAATGAAATGTCAGAGAGCCAGTTCACACCGCAGAGATAAATGATATAGTAGAACAGACTGCCTTCTACTGCATGAGGCTTTCTTGAGAGCTTGTTGACCATGGCTGTTTCTCAAAGCTTGAAAGCACGTCTGAGGAGGGAGCAGGTATGCCCTAGAATATGCCTCCTTATGTCTCTTTCTCTCTTCCTGCCTTTTTCTCTTTGAATCGTTGGCCCTAGTGGAGTTATTGTTTAAGCATATTATTCAGTTATGTTAATTCAGGAGGAGAAGTATTTACTCAGTCACGTGAAAGACAAGGCACAGTATCGTTCACTGTCATTAAGTCCTTAGTAGTACTGAGTGTGTGTAGGTGGCACTCTACTCTCTTAATGGATTTGCAGTCTAATAGTAGTGCTTAAGGTGGATTTTCTATACCTTGGAATTGACTTTTTATTAACCTATGTGATGGCCTTACTGCAATTGGCTTAGCATAGGAATCACAGTTTCTCAAAGAATATATTACCTAGCAAGTCCAATGGGATAGAGATGCTTTATAGTAAATCTTAAATAATCACATTTATGTTTGAATGTTTTATTCTGAAATAACATTGGACCTAAAGAAAGCTTATAAAGTAGTGTGGAGGGCGCCCTTCTACCTCTTCCACTGAGAATGAAGTCATACACAATCAGAGTAATAGTATGGTGATTCAGAGTAGGGAACGGCATTGGCAGAACATGGTTAGCTGTGTACTTCGGTCATTCACCAGCCTTTGACTAATAATCTTTTAGATTTCCCTGGGCCAAAGCAGCTTGTATTTCATTTTATTTTTCATTTCTCTTTGGTCTTCTCTAGCCTGTGACAGTTCTTTCGTGATTTTGTCTTTTATGAACTCAACACCTTTGGCGTTACTGACGAGCTGTTTTTCAGAACGAGGCTCTGCCATCACAGTTTTCAAGGCCGTTCAGCTTTTGAATGGGGATAGGATCTGCTGAGGAAGACACAGCAGTGCTGACAGCTGAATAAAGTGGAGACTCAGGCAGAAAAGGCAGCATGGCCAGTGGGAAGATGGGGGAACTGATTATAGGGTCAGTTTTTTTAAAGCTACAAATCCCACCCCCATCTCTGCTTTTGGTTCAGGTTTTGTGTGTGTGTGTGTGTGTGTGTGTGTGTGTTTGTTTTGTTTTGTTTTTGGCTTTTGGTTTTGGTTTTTTGAGACAGTGTTTTCCTGTGTAGCTTTGGTGTCTGTCCTGGCACTACCTCTTGTAGACCAGACTGGCTTCAAACTCACAGAAATCTGCCTGCCTCTGCCTCGCAGGTGCTTGGATTAAAGGTGTGGGCCACCAGCGCCTGGCCTAGTTCTTTTAGCTATAAGTTCATATATATTGTACAGGTTTGGATAGTGAATAAACGGATCTATGGCTTTTAGAAATGAGCCAAATCTACAGCTGCTAGGAAATAGGGTATGGAAGCTATGCAGTTTGGGGAAAAGGCTAAAGAGTGTAGCAGAGGTAGACAGGAAGGAAGGAAGAAGGCCTGGATTTCAGATTGCCTTAGAGTTTTTATTGTGAAGAGACACTATGACCACCGCAACTCTTAGAAAGGAAAACATTTAATTGAGATGGCTTATATTTTCAGAGGTTTAGTTCATTATCATCATGGAGTAACATAGTGGTGTGCAGGCAGACATGGTGCAGGAGAAGGAGCTCAGAGCCCTACATCTTGACCTGCAGGCAATAGGAAGTGGTCTGAGACACTGGGTGTAGCTTGAGCATAGACGCCTTAAAATCCACTCCACAGTGACACATTTCCTCAAATAAGGCCACACTTCCTAGTAATGCCACTTCCTCTGAGTTTATATTGAAACCACCACACAGATGTTGGTGTAAAGTACTGTCATAGAAGGTTGGTTTGAGGACTTCTCACATGCTGCCATCTGTCTCCTCACCTCTAGACATTGTGCTGAGTGCTCTGACTTTTCATTTCATTCTCGTCCTACTGTCTATAGGAAGTTGCTTACCGTGCCATGGAATTCAGAGCAAGCACATGACTAATGAGGGACAAAGTGAGATCTGGCTCTGGTTTCACATGATGCGGGCCTGTGCTGCTTGACTTCTGGGTCCACGTAGCAGGGCACATTCAGTGGGACTGCTGCTGTTCCTGTAGATGATAACAGTTTGGAGACTTCTCGGCAAATCGGTGTATTATTCATCCCACTTGCTTACTTTTCCCTTTAAATTTAGAGAATTTTAAATTGCCTCTGATCTTCATTCTATTTCTCTTGGACAAAGCCAGGTTTAAACCTTTTCTATACAAGGTACTTTATCCCCAGAATATGTCCCAAGCCACTTCATTTGGCACCTCAAAGTCTGAAGTGGAATCCAGGAAGGTGACTGTTGTATAGCCAAGACTGGCTCTACAAGAGGTAAACCTCAGGCACCGGGGAGAATGCTGGGGTGATCAGTCCCAAAGACAAGCCATATAGTTTTATTATTGGCTGCTTCCAACTTTTAGTCACTGAAGTAAGCATTCTGTATCCATTTTTATTGTATTATTTTGTTTTTCGCTGCCATAGTGAGAGACCTGAAGAAGCAGCTTCAGGGAGAAAGGATTTAATTTGTCTCAAGGTTTGTGAGGATCCATTATGACAGGAAAAAGATGGCAGCTAGAACTTGGGGATGAGGCTGTATGAGCTTGCGCATATCTGATCTGGGTAGATGAGGGTGCAAAAAGCAGACTAGAAATAAGGCTGGTCTGTACACCTCACGATCTGTCTCCTAATGACAGCCTTCCCTTCTAGGTGTCACTTTCTGAAGTTTCCCCAGACAGCAGCAGCATCAGCAGTCCTGGACCAGGCATTCCAAAACAGCTTAAGAGGAGATGTCTCACACTCAAACTATAACACCCCTTGTTTTAAAAATCAACACAGGAGGTCAATATTATTATATCCAGTTTATAGATAAGAGCACTGAGGTCTACAGGATATAAGTAGTTTGCTTAAGGACAGAGTAAGTAAGCAACAGGCCAAAGGTTGGAAGTGCGTTACACCAAAGCCATCCCGGTAAGTATCATAGTTTAAGCATCACGATACGTCCATGTGTGTTGTAATGGTGTAGCTGAGCAGCTTACCAGTTCTTGGCAAAGAAGTCACAAACACTGGTGTGTATATGTTTTACATCATTCCTATTTCTGAAGCAAAATCCCTATATGATGATTCCTAAAATGTAGTCTCTTTATTAATAGTCCCGGGGCTTTATTATGAGCCCAGAGTATGGAAATGACTTCCAACAGCTGGCTCGTGACGTGTTAAACATTGGCGCTTTCTGACAGA
Source organism: Dicrostonyx torquatus (assembly GCA_028555095.1). Classification (NCBI taxonomy): domain Eukaryota; kingdom Metazoa; phylum Chordata; class Mammalia; order Rodentia; family Cricetidae; genus Dicrostonyx; species Dicrostonyx torquatus. Next base: position 13,477,730 of record JAQHUG010000014.1, read on the forward strand.
TGGCCAAGGTGGTGATGACATCTCCTGCCATAAATATGAGCAGAGTTATAGAGATTTGAGCTGGAGAAATAGGTGAACTAGAGTAGAGTCTTGGGTGAAGAAAAAAAAGAGAGAGGATAGAAAGGTTCTCATTCTAGTGTCTTAAGTTCTTGTAAATCTTTAAAGATCCCCTGACCTACCAAGGGAAATTAATTGGAGCTTGCTAAGAAAGGAAACTCAGGCTTTTAAACAAATGCCTAGAGCAATGATAGGACTGAATAATGACCTATAATTGTATTAAAAGCCAGTTGAGCTCGGAAAATATAACTGCATATACTCATCCACTCTACCTGTTGGTGCGCATTCAGAATTTGTTTTGTCTAAACCAAACATTTTGTCCTCGATTTGAAGGTAATTCTGTCCACCCAGAAAGGCAATGGCTTGCAGAGCAAGACTACTGGGGTGAAAGGCCCTAGGTTCTAGCCTTTTATTAGTAATTGACAGTCAACTACCGTGAAGCGGGATCCTGCATCTCACTTAGTTTGAAGAGTCAGTTCAGGACACTTTATATTACCCGTAGTAATTTATTTTTATTACTAAGTCTATTTGCAAGTGATAATTTTCTGGAAAAATAGAGTGAGATACAGCATTGTTGCTGTTATTTGTAGTAGATTTAACTGATTTTTAAAAGCTGTTCATGTGCATACAGAATTGCTGTCTGTAAAGCAAGCCTTAATTGCAGTTTGTTTCCTTGAGTAGGATAAACTGCCTACACAATGCTTGTACATTTAATTATAATGAAACGTTTTCTTAGTTCAGAGACAAATTATAACTTGAAAATGTTTCAATGATCACAAATTTCAATTTTGTATTATAGAGATTTTATGGTGATGTAACTATAGGAGCTGTCTATAGCCTCTGTTCATCCTGTTATAAAAATACTGCATCTTATGAGAGATAAATAGAAGTTGTCACAAAAGAAAGCTGTACAGGCCACGTTCTGTGAGATACTGCATGCTTATAACTGTTTCTGTTTGCATGGCAGAGGAACGCAGCTTGTCAGGACACCGTTACTTAATTTAAAAAGGAAAACAAAGACAATGTGCAAGACAGCATTATGGAGGGGCTGCAAGTACACATTGTGTGTTCCATGGAAGGGGATGTTGAGGAACAGCATATTGTAGTAGGTGTGTGTGTGAGTGTGTGTTGAGGCCGGAAGAGGGGGTTGGATCTTTTTGGAACTTGTTACAGGAGATTGTGAGCTCCTGTTGTTGGTCCTCTACAGAGCACCAAGTGCTCTCATCCTCTCAGCCGCCTTTCCTGAATTTGTGCAGTACGTATTTCAAATTAGTTTAAGTAATAATGTGAACAGAATTAATTATGGTTTTCAAACAGCGAGTAATGTAGGTGTCAAGCAGAAAATGTAGCTGAAGTCAAATAAGCTGCTATAGGCATGCAAATTTATCCTATGTACTTTTGAAGCCAGTAGTAGAATCTGGAGCCATATTTAAAGGTTGTCCACTAAGATCAGTATAGAACAGAATTCTACTACTGGCTTTATTATACTAGTATATTTCAGCTAAGTCCACTTTTAGAAAAGTGAGAACACACATTGTAGGGCTGTCAGAGATATTTGAATATATACCAAGTGGTAAAGGTCCTAGAGTAAAGGAAACATGTCAAGGTTAGCCCTGTCTTTTTCACCACTTCCCTTCGTTTTCTCAGTTGGTAAGCATCATAGGCTGTTAGGCTAGGAAGCTACAAGTGGTAGCCAAAGTAGTTAGATGCTGGCAACAATTTTTTAATTATTATTATTTTTTTACATCCTGGCTGCAGTTTTCGCTCCCTACTCTCCTCCCACACCTTTCTCCCTATCCCCCTTTGCTCCTATCCCCCAACTTAGTCCTCCTCCATTTCTGTTTAAGAAAGGGCAGGCCTCCCATCGATGTCAACAAAACATGGGATATCAAGTTGTAAGACTAAACATCTCCTCCTGTATTCAGGCTGAGCAAAGTGACCCAGTATGAGGAGTAAGGTCCCAAAAGCCAGTAAAAAGAGTCAGAGGCAGCCCCTGTTCCCACTGTTAGGAGTCCCACAAGAGGACCAGGTGACACACTGTAACATACATGCAGAGGGCCTAGGTCAGTCCCATGCATGCTCTCTGGTTGTTGGTTCAGTCTCTGTGAGCCAAATGAGCCCAGATTAGTTGAGTCTGTGAGTTTTCTTGTGCCTTTGACCCATCTGGCTCCTCCAATCTTTTCTCCCCATCTTGTGCAGGATTCTCCAAACTCCATCTAATGTTTGGCTGTGGGTCTGCATCTGTTTTTATCAGTTGTTGGATGAAGCCTCTCTGACGACAAGTGGACCAGGCACAAACTATGAGTATAGCAAAATATTGTTAGGCATCATATATTGACATTTTTTGTCCAGTTGTGTTTGGTTCTTTTCCTAGGTCTCTGGGTCATCCAGCCTATGTGTTCTGGTGCTTCAGGCAGTATCAGGGATGAGCTTATACTTTCCTTGCATGGGTTTTCAGCTAGACCAGTCATTGGTTGGCCACTCCCTTCATCTCTAGGCTACCCTCACCCATCACATCCCTTGGCAGGACAGACTGTAGGTTGAAGGTTATGTGTCTAGGTTGGGTTTTGGGAACAGTTTTTGACAGTTTTATTATGCTGAGAAATCATAAATTATAGTTCAGAAAGGAAGTTAGGGTTGCAGACAAAATAATCTAAGCTTTTGGTTGGATCTTAGCAGATAGGAAAAGCTAAAGAGACACTTTTAATTTATAAAAATTAAAATAAAACCTCTGAATTTTAAGCTGACATGCCTTTATTTTTATTGTCATTGCCAGAAAAAGCAAAAATTATTCAGAGGTTTTTAAAATTATTTTTCTTTTTGTGCAATACCTGGCATTTAATATACTGTATATTAGACCATGTCCTAGAAAAAGAAAAACTAAACAATAAATAAATGATGTAGATGATTGTGTAGCAGTCCATATAGTATTATGGTCAGCTATAAACTATCATATAATCATAATCAATACATTGAAAATGATGAAAGAATGCATAAGTTCACAAGAAAATCAAGGATTCCATACATGGAAACTGTTGCAAATTCCTTTAGAATAATGGTTGGTTTGGCAGGAATTTAGAGACCTGTGAGGCGAGACCTGATAGGATGTGTAAGAGGAAGTATGTATGTCATCTGTGGAGCACTGACTGAAGGAAAGGACATGGTGAGTGCTTTAGTGATGGTGACCTTCACAAAGCTGGCCTCCATCTAGGGCTTCCTAGAGGAAGGGGAGAGGAGTGTGGAAAGAGCTCTCTGTGAATAGAGGAAAGCCAATTTTTAAAAAGTAATGAAATACCCGACTCACAGATTACAAAAATTTTTATCAGGATACAATAATTAACACCACATTTTTAGGGTATATGTTAGTCACATGACTGAATAAAAAATATCTCAAAGGCAAAAGTGGCATATATCACTGAAACAAACAAACAAAATAGCAGATGTTTTACTTCACAGAAGGCAGGAAAGAGCTTTAAACTAATAAAAAAATCTTTTCAGCCAAGTTTGAATATAAAAGAAAAATCCTTCACGGCAACACGGAAGCTCTCAACCTAGGCCGAGCTGTCCCATTGGGCTTCATTTACAAAGCAAGTCTAAGTGTAAGGAATTTCAAGATGATGACCTCAGAGCATTAAGACTCAAGGATGGTGGGGAGGATTTTTCTGTGATGGATGCCCTAACCCCCAGCCCTTCCCAACATTGTGCCCTTTTTTTTTTTAAAAAAAAAAAAAAAAACTAAACCAAACCATAGAGTCCAATTTGTGCCGCGTATACACTCGTGGGAATGGGGCCATCTATTAGAGTGTGGTTGGCCCATTAGGGGCCACACCACCAGAGTTTTTACAGTTTTTTTTTCTGTCTTGTAGTTATTACTGTCTTTCTTGTCAACTTGATATACACTTCTCACTAGCAAACACACTGTCCACTTGCTCTTCCAACAGAGCAGCACCGCAGTACATATGCTGTTTCAGGGTTCACACCCTGCAAATGGAGGGAATCTTAAACCTGCCCTTACACATAGATTCACATGATCAAGGCCAGTAGTTACCATCTAGTTTTCTCCTTCTTTAAGGAAAAGACACTGTGTTTGCTGCATGGAAGTGACAGTTGCTAGAAAATGTGCCAGTGACTGGTAAGAAATGGGAGGGGTTTAGAGCAAGAGACTCCCAAGTTATAGGAGCTTAGAAGCTCAGGAGGAAAATAGTTCTTTCCAAAAGTGGAAGAATATACCTTTAAGAAATGTTTATTTCCATTAATGAGAAGCTTCAGTGACCCGTATTATGGACTGTTCTCTTTTGCATAATGTAGTGACAGATTTACTCAAATTCAGAGGCTGCATTAATATTTACGGACGGCACAGCTGTAGACTTCACTTTATTAAAACACATATGGATGGTAAAATTGCGGATGGGGAAGCTGGCTCAGTTTGGTTTGGCTATGGATATGCTAATTATAATTCAGTGTTCTGTGCTTTTAGAGGTCATAAGTTCCGTGGCAAAGATTTGTGTACTTGGCATGCTGAAAAGTCACAACCGTTCTGCAGGAAACAATTTAGTGTGACTAGACTGTCCACATACATCTCACCATATAGTTAAATAACGATCATTAAAGTATTCCAGGTTTATTAAAAATTCATTATTCTATGAGAGGCTCCTTAAAGAGCAGTCAGAACGTGAAGAAGTAATCGGCAAGCTGCGGCCATAATGGCAGCATGCTAACCGAGCTAAGGAACGGAAGGACTGTGAGTCACAGAATGCATCCAAATTTGGCCAAAAAGGATTTGTAATAAATCAAGGAGAGAAATTAGTTAATAAAGAAAGGGGCCAATTATCAGCAAAGAAGGAGGGTGTGTTTAATGCTTCTAAATGGAAGGTTAAACTGCTTGGGTGAACTTCAGTTTAACAAAAAGGAGAAAAGCAATATGGATAATTAGGAAATAATAAGATCATACTGGAACAAAGTCAGAAACTTGCCTTGGGTGTTAGCGGAACATTGGCTAATGAACTCGCCCTCCTGAAATTCTCTCTGAATGTTCACTTTTGCTCTAGAAGGGGGGAAGGTGATGTTTCTTGTTTTGAGGGAGGTCTCATTCTCTGGCACAATTCATCATATTGTATGTAATTTTAAGGAGACAAATACTGAAATAGAAAAAAGTAATTTCTTGTGCCTAGAATTTCTTTGTGCTGCTGATCAGTTCTTAAATTTGTGTTCTATCCTGTTTGGGTATAGCTTTGCTGCTAAGGACGGTCAGCTTGATAGGTCCTTAAGGGAGATTTGGCCTCAGAGACTGGGGCTCATCTCCTGGTAGCTCAGTTCAGGCATAATTAAAAACACTTCGGTTAAAAAGAACGGTGAAAAAAAACCAAATTTTGTTCTCCCTTATAATTATTTACAGAACTTACACCTGTATGATTATTTAAGTACTAAAATCATGCAAATAGATTTTGGGCCATTTTTTTTTTCTGTTTAAACTTTATGTTTCTATGAACTTTGAATTATGAGAAGGTTTTGGACCTTGTTTCCAGAATCAATATCAGATACTATGACCTCTGTCCTAATGATGAGTTAGGAAGAAAAGTACCACAATAATTAAATTCAGAGATGATTACAGATTTAAAGATGGCATGAATAAGAATTTAGACTTGGCTTAAGAGTCTATGTTCAGGAAAAGGTCATTTAATATATAAAGAAATATTTCCTCTAATTGTAACCTTCCTTTTGTCACTGATATTCTTATAAATTAGCTTGTCTTCAAAAAAAAAAAGCCGGGCGGTGGTGGCGCACGCCTTTAATCCCAGCACTCGGGAGGCAGAGGCAGGCGGATCTTTGTGAGTTTGAGACCAGCCTGGGCTACAAGAGCTAGTTCCAGGACAGGCTCCAAAACCACAGAGAAACCCTGTCTCGAAAAACCAAAAAAAAAAAAAAATAATTAGCTTGTCTTTTGTTAGACATTATATCAAATGTAGTTTAGTGTTGTACATTTACATCTAAGGGAACATGAAAGACTTTCAGAATGTTAGCAGCATTGCCCCAGATTGACAAATAGGTAGTAACTCAAGGGGTGGGCATCATTATGTAGTCAGAAGGATTGGATCAGGTACCAGGAGGCCAGGTTCTAGGCTCATTTGATTATGTGTTAACTAACTTGTTAGATCAGTTTTCCTTTCATGGTACTGGGAGTTGAACCCAGGGCCCATCTGTTGCTCACATGACATAAGCTCTGAGCGCTGAACTACACCCCCACCCCAGTTTTCATCATCTGTGAAATAAAGGGATGGCTTCTGCTAACATCTACAGTGAGCTTTAACTTGTCACAAACACAAGTTAAATTTATCTTATCTCCATCCTAGCTTATAAATTATGCTATATAATACGTTATAATGGTTTATTGCATTTAAAAATACTGACAGTTCCTCTAGCAAATGTTTTCCACTTGCGTGTTTTAAGCACGGAGTTGGCTTCTGTCAATACAACAGTGAAGAAAACGGGCAAAGTCCCATTCATGGGACTTACTTCTTCTGGGTAGAGTATGTTGAAGGAGATAACATTTAAAATGGTCCTCTTTTTGAAACTTGTCACAAAAGTGAGCTGTGGGCACGTGAATTGGGCAGTTTGATATTCACTAGGTTAGCAATTGTGTCAAGCACGTAGCGCACCACTTCCTAATTCCACACACAGTTGGACCATGGCTAAGTTGAAATTGGCTCTGAAGGTAATAATTACATGATGCAGATTAATGGTGTGCCGACTCTGCAGATGACCTTCCCCCAGTGCTGCTCAAGCCCTCACCTCAGAACTGTGGTCCAGCTTCTCACCTCTTCAAGCTAACCTGCTTTGTAATGTAAAGTGCCCAATGTCAGGTGTTAGAACCGAGGGCCAGGCGTCATCTCTAATCATGTGTGTTGTGTGGTCACGGTAGAGCAGAGCCTGATGCGTGAGCTTACTGAAAAACTACTATGTGATAACTGAAATAAATGAGCTACTGGTAGTGGAGGAGCAGAAGGAAAGAGGTGGGAATTGAAGCTGGATTTTAAAGAGGCGTGGTCCATACCTGAGAAGAAAGAAGCCGGAGCTAGAAACAACACATGTAAGAACTGTGGCAGGAAGGAATGGTCACACAGGTAAGGGGTGGACAGTTTTATAGGAATTGGACAGAATCAAAGCTTTGTGTCCTAGGCTTGTATGAGAGAAATCCAAACACAGCCAGACTTTCCCTGGTAGTACAGATGAAACACTGTGATTGAATTTTGCAACATTATCTCTTTGTGATGCAGAATTAATAATAGCCCTTTCTAACAAATTATAGACTTTATGCCATGCAAAAGGCCCATCAAATGTTACTTTTAGTAAATACGTCCTAGAACATTGGTGTTGAATCTGCCATTCATGTGCGTGCATCTAATCACCATTAGCTGTCATTACCTTAGCATGAAGTGGGAACGGCAGGGACAATGGGTATCTTTAGCTTCATGCCACAGTATTGTGTACTGAGAGGAGAGGACACAGACAGTGCTGGGCCTCTGCTCTATGGTAAACTGTGAAGGACAAATCCAAGTAGGGAGAGAGAAAGGGGTTCCAAGGACCAAGTGAGACTCAGCTTTAAGACTTACCTGCCTCTGTGTTTCAGGGAGGTAAGAGCAGGGAGGGGACAGGCTGCCATACTAGGAGTCCAGAGTGCTATACCTTCGGAATAGGTAGACACATTGCCTGAAGTAATGTGAAGGACCACAGCGCAAGGTGAAAGAAAGCATGTGGACCAAACCCTTCGAAAACCGTCACCTGTGCGTATCTGACTCCATTCGCCACCGCCCAACCTCTCATCTCTGTGAAGACATACTGAGGTGATAGGCAGCTGAGAAGGGAGGCAGCATTACCATTTGTTTTTATCAGTACTGCCATTTTGGTATACCAATAATAGTTTCACTAGAGAGAACAAAAGATATCTATGCAGAGCCAAGCGAACATATCTGATCAGAAACCCCCTTTATTCATTTAATCAGCTCTGCACTTGGTTGTGAATGGTAGATCTAGAAAAGAAATGACTCCCATGATCAGCCTCACAAACTCTGGTTCGTACAAGCTAAAGCAGTGTTTGTTGTTTGACTTAATATGGGAAATTGGCAAGAACAGAATTTAGTTCATTTATTATTAATGGATTAATTTTTTGAGAGATTGATTAATTTTTTTCTCTCTCTATAGCCCGTGATGGCCTCCCGAGAGTTGGGACTCTAGGTAGGCACCACCATACCTGACTTCTGCTTTTATTTATTTGTGGTTTAGATAGTTATGCTTGTTTTTTTTTTTTTTTTTTTTTTTTGTTTTTGAGACAGGGTTTCTCTGCAGTCCTGGAATTAACTCTGTAGATCAGGCTGGTCTTGAACTCATAGAGATCTGCCTGCCTCTTTCTCTGCCTCCCAAGTGCTGGGATCAAGGGCATGCACCACTACTGCCTGGCTGGCTACTTGTTTTTTAAGTGGGAAGAATAAGTAGATTTTTAGTGAGTTACAGTAGGTAGAATTTTGGTTGGTAATTGTTACAGGTGGGCCTGAATTTGTGGTTGATGTCCACCATACTGTTCCAGTGAGGCTTCCATGGCTTCTTCGAGTAAGGTAGGACTTTAAATCATGCCAGAATTTGATAGTATTGTAGAGGTTGTAGCTTTACTTCCAACTTTGTAACTTTTATCTTTTCATGAATATCAGTCTAAGAAACACTATTAGGTCTTAGTTATCACTGTCAAATGGCAGAGGGTACAGAAAATGAAATTAATTGTATTCACTTTTTTTGTACCATGTTTTATTGTATAGCCTAATCCAAAGTGGACATTGTTTGACCTTACCATGTAGGAGATGGATACACAGGGTTTTATTGGACCATCCTCTTAAGTTTCTAAAATAAGACAAAATGTAGGTTTCCTTAGCCACTTGGGTACCCGCACACATGCACTGTGATTATTATATTCATCAGCACTGTGTTCTTGGTATTAGCCGTTGTTATTTCATGCTCTTTATTTGAAAGTCAAATTCATGTCACTTCAAAATGGGTATGATTATTTAATAATTTATTTTCCTTGAGAATTTCATGCAATGTGTTCTTATCATACTATCTCCACTCCTCTGCCAACTTCCTCCAGATCCACTCCCAACCTCTCTACCCCTTGTAAAACTCCTGCCCTCCCCTTACCTTTCCAAACTCCTGCCCTCCCCCA